>PVHT021183543.1:29554973-29611224 GCA_004024745.2 Catagonus wagneri | reverse complement strand
TCATCTTCTCTTAATTTTCTGTACATCCTTGGCAGGTGAACTCAGGTAGACCCAAACTTTAAATACCATCTAGATATTGAATATTTCTAAACATATCTCTCCAGCCCCGACTTGTTCCCCAAGTTAAACTTGTGTATCCGACAGCCTCCTTAATACCTCCCCCTGGACCTCTAACGAGCCCTGAGCACCTACTCCTCCCCGGTCTTCCTCATCCCAGTAAATGGTACGTAGCATCACCTCCAGATGCTCAGGCCAGAACCCTGAGGGTCATATTTGGCTCCTCGCTTTCCCTCATCCCATCTGTCTCATTCTCTCTCTCTCTCTTTTTTTTTTTTTTTTGCTTTTTAGGGCTGCACTCGTGGCATATGGAAGTTCCCAGGCTAGGGGACGAATGGAGCTATAGGTGCCAGACTGCGCCACAGCCACAGCAACACAAGACCCAAGCCGTGTCTGTGACTTACACCATAGCTCATGGCAACGCCAGAACCCTGACCCACTGAGCGAGGCCAGGGATGGAAACCACACCCTCATGGACACTAGTCAAGTTCATTACTGCTGAGCCACAGTGGGAACTCAAATCCATCCATCTCATTCTTCAGCCAAACCTGTCAGCCCTACCTTCTAAACATCACAGATGAATGGACACGAATCTGACTACTATCCATGAGGACATAGGTTTGATTCCTGGCTTTGCTCAGTGGGTTAAGGATCCGGCATTGCCATGAGCTGTGGTGTAGGTTGCAGATGCAGCTCTGATACTGAGTTGCTGCGGCTGTGGCATAGGCCGGCAGCTTCAGCTCTGATTCAGCTCCTAGCCTGGGTACCTCCATATGCCACATATGCGGCCCTAAAAAGACAAATAAATAAATACATACACACATATAACATATATAAAACCATGCCCAAACCTGACACCAGACCAATTAAACCAGCATTTCCGAGGCCCTGAGTGACTCTCATGTGCAGTTATGTTGGCGAACTACAGCGCTCCCCATTCTGGCCCCAGCTGCACCTCCACACACACTTCATCTCCCACTTGCTTGCCGTGTTCCATCCGCACTAGCCTCCTTGTGACCCCTCACTTTGCTGCACCTGTTACTGCCGCCAAGACCTTTGTAGGGCTGCTTTCTGTTCATCTTGAAGGTTCGATTAAAATGTCAACTTTTCGGGAGTTCAGCAGTAACAAACCTGACTAGTATCTGTGAGGATGCATGTCCGATCCCTGGCCCCATTCAGCGGGTTAGGGATCTGGCGTTGCCGTGGCTGTGGTGTAGGCCCGCGGCTGCAGTTCCAATTCAATCCCTAGTCTGGGCACTTCCACATGCCGCAGGTTTGGCCCTAAAAAGACAATAATAATAATAACGATAATGATAATAATAATTAAAATATCACCTTTTAGAGGGTGCCCTCTCTTACCTTCCTGAATGAGAATACTCTTCCTCCACAATCATCCCCTATCCAGGAAAGACTATCCTGGTCATTCTCTATCTCTATCAAATTTAAGTGTACATCAGAAGTAGGGCCAAGAGTTCCCATCATGGCTCAGTGGAAATAAATCTGACTAGTATCCATGAGGATGCAGGTTCGATCCCTGGCCTCACACAGTGGGTTAAGGATTTGGTGTTGCATGAGCTGTGGTGTAGGTCGAAGATGCGGCTCAGATCTGGCGTTGCTGTGACTGTGATGTAGGCCAGCGACTACAACTCTGATTTGGCACCTAGCCTGGGAACCTCCCTATGCCGCAGGTTCAGCCCTAAAAAAAAAAAAAAAAAAAGGAGAAGAAGGGCCAATTAGAACAGATTATCAGGCCTGCCCCCCCAGAGTATATCTGGGGTGGAGCCCGAGGATCTGCATTTCTGATGAGCTTCCACATGACACTGATGCTACCAGTCTGGGGGCCTCACTTTGAGAACCACTGTTCTGCCCCCTTACTCAGCTCTTTTCCATGACACACATCACCAGTCTTAATTTTTTGTTTGATTATTCACATATTTATTATCTGCCTGCCCCCACCCCCAATAAAATGTGAGCTCCACTCTGACAAAGGCTTTTCTTGTTCAACTAGGTACTCCCGGCTCTGGAACAGTGCCTGGCACGTGGTAAAAAGGCAGGTGACACCTCCTTAAAGTATTTCACAGGAAGCACTAAAAACACAGAAGTATTCTGAAAGTTCCGCTGTGGCACAGAGGGTTAAGGATAATCGGTGTTGCTGCAGCTGTGGCTCAGGTTCAATCCCTGGTCTGGGAACTTCCACATGTTGCAGGTGCAGCCAACCCCCACCTCCAAAACACAGGAAGTATTAAGCACTCCAAAGATTTTCTTTAGAAGTTACCTGGGTCTGCTGGGTGGCTGGTCTAGAGCCTGATTCTTCACGGAAAGCTGGGGTTTCCCGTGGACTCTCTGAGAAGCGAAGGTCTTTCAAAGTTTTAGGGTCATTTCTTTCACCCACATCTACAATTACATCAAAAACATCATTCTGTGAATATCTGCAATTACATATGGCTTCATGCAAATGTGTCTTCATCATTGGAAACCTTTTAATAAGGGACCACTCTGGTCACCTTCTTTTTCTTTTTTTTCTTTCTTTTTTTTTTCCTTAATGGATTTTATTTCAATTATAGGTGTACATAAATCATCACAAGTCAATTTGACAGATTTTGTATCCCAAACCCACAATGCATCCCCTCACCCCCCAGATTGTCTTAATTGAAAAACCAAGGTTTTCCAAAGTCTGTGAGTCATTGTCTGTTCTGCAAAGAGGTTCATTGTGTCTTTTTAGTTTCCACGTGTAAGCGGTAGCATTGGGTGTTGCTGTCTAATTGTCTGACTGGTATCACTTCGCATGATAATTTCTAGGTCCATCCATGTTGCTATGTTGGTAATTCGTTCCTTTTAACGGCTGAGTAATATTCCATTGTGTGTATGTACCACACCTTCCCTATCCACTCCTCTGTCGATGGGCATTTAGGTTGTTTCCATGACCTGGCTATTGCATAGAGTGCTGCAGTGAACACTGGAGTACATGTGTCTTTTCGAGTCATGGTTTCTGCTGGATAGATGCCCAGGAGTGGGACTGCTGGATCAAACGGTAATTCTATTTTGAGTTTTCTGAGGAATCTCCATACTGTTTTCCACAGTGGCTGCACCAGTTTGCATTCCTACCAACAGTGTAATAGGGTTCACCTTCTTTTTCCAAAGCAGTAATTATACAAAGAAGCTCCCACTCAGTCGAATCAAAAGTGAGAAAGAAAAAACTTAGCCCAGACTGAGAAAATTAAAGTCTGCCCTGTAATATGCTACAACCATCCACCCTAGGCTGGGAAAAGAGATAAGTCCAGTTGCAAGGCTTGCAGGAAGCATTATTTGTCCCAAGGACAGCTTGCAGCCATTAACATGTGACAACAGTCCCTGCTCCAAGTGACTGCTGTTTCTTACTTGCTCAGAAACTTTGCTCTTGGAAATCAGACTGTGAGAAACTGCCAACTGAGCTCCCATCAGCAAGAATGAAACATCCTCTGACTCTCGCATGGACGACCCAAGTCACTGAGATGGAGAGGCAGCCAGAGTTTCCTCCTTCCTCCCTTCCTTCCCCCTCCCTCTCTCCCTCCTTCCTTCCTTCCCTCCTTCCTTCCTTTCTCTCTCCCTCCCTTCCTCTGCCACAGCAACACCAGATCTGAGCTGCACCTGCGACCTACACACCAGCTCACGGCAACAACGGATCCTTAACCCACTGAGTGGGACCAGGGATGAAATCTGCATCCTCATGGACACTAGTCAGGTTCCTAACTCGCTGAGCCACAACGGGAACTCCCAGCAGTTGTAGTTTCCAACGCTGGTGCAGAGCTTCGGAGAAAAGTTTCCGAGCGTGATAGTCCCTATCTATCTTTGTTGTTTCCAAGGTAACAGAGCCCTGGTCCTCCTCTTGGTCCATACCTCGTGGTGACCATTTTACACAGAGCCCTGCTTGCCCTCCACCTATCAAAACTCTGCCTTCATTTAAATTTCACCCAGACTCCACCCCTCCCCCCAAAGCCCTATAACACGTTATCCATGCTGGGTGGTGAGATGCCCCGTGGCTCCTCTGCTGTGGGGTCTCCCAAGCTGCAATGAGTGGATAAATCTGACTTTGCTGAACAGCTTGAAAATCCCTCGTGGTCTTATGCTGTTAGCTAGGGGAGCGTTAAAACTCAAATTTAAGAGTTCCCTTGTGGAGCAGCAGTTTAAGAATCCAGAGTTGTCACTGCAGTGGCTCAGGTCACTGCTTCAGCGAGGGTTTGATCCTCAACCTGGGAACTTCCACATGCTGCAGGTGCAACCAAAAAAAAAAAAAACCCAAAAAACAAAATTCACATTACAGCTTACAGGAGTTCTGTTGCAGCTCAGCAGTAAGGAACCAGACTAGTATTCATGAGGACACAGATTCAATCCCTAGCCTTGCTCAGTGGGTTAAGGATCTGATGTTGCCATGAGGTGCGTCATAGATGAGGCTCACATCTGCCATTGCTGTGGCTGTGGTGTAGGCCGGCGGCTACAATTCTGATTCGACTCCTAGCCTGGGAACCTCCATATGCCATGGGTGTGGCCCTAAAAAGCAAAAAAAAAAAAAAAAAAAAAAAAAAAAACCCTTATCTTCCAGTTACATCGTACCTGGAAATTTTCCAAGGTTAACATTCCAACCCAGTTTATTTTCAGCATTCTTATACTTCTTCCTTACTTTTGGTTCAACAAATCCATTTTTCAGTTCCTAGGAATGAAGAGATTGCATATCAGTCCCTTGATTCTGCCCATTTAGCTAAGAAAATTAGAAGTTCCATGGGAGGGACAGTGACAGAGCCTGCGCTTCTTACAAAAGGGTCTACAGCCCTTTTCGCAAAGTGACCTGCACCTCACCTTTCTCCAGAACCACACAGCTTTGAAGCTGGGTTGCTCAACCGGCTGCACTTCTGCTGAGGAAGCTCCACAGATCCAGTGGCCAAGACCGGAGGCAGGATGCAGCACATGCAGGCAGGATGTGGCAATCACGGGAGTCAGAGGAATAACTGAGGGACCACCCAATCCAGGGGGCAAAGACAGGGTGGGGTCAGGCCACCACCTGCAGATACACGGATGCTCGGCCTCTGTGAGCTGCCCTTGCCTGGCACAGATCCCATCCCTGATGCCCACACTATGCCTGCACCCATTGCTGTGGTCCCACAGCCTCCTCTCTGGTCCCCGGTCCATTGATGGGCTGAAGGGACTCCCTCAAAAGTTCTCATCACCCCCAGCAAGTCCTCCATGGTTGAGGTGTTTTGGTTGGTTGCCTTGCGGTGAGTTGGCCCATCCTCTGGCCCTGGGATCTGTCTCACTGATGCCTGGAACCCAAAGGATTAATGTTTCAAATGTCCTTTCTAGATGAAACTCATTCTCCAAAGAGGTTAGGCTTTGCAGTTATTTGTGGATGAAGATTTGAACATAACTGAAGGCTCTGTCCACTGAGGGATTCTCTGATGCATCCTACTTAACGAATACACATGCACCGCCCACTCCTACCTGCCCCTGGGCATGATACTGAGTTTGGCAGACGAGCTCTCTGCCCCCTGAGAGCTTACAGTGCACAGAAGACCGATAAGGAGCAAAGGAATCACATAATCAGAACATTTTGTAAAAGGACAAGGCCTGGGTGCGAGAGGAATAGAGACAGAACACCACACGCATAGCGCAGTGTGGCTGGAATATAAACAGGGGAGTCACAAAGCAAGAAAGGATGCCTGAGGCCAGAAACTGATCACCTAAAGGTTTCTGCTTTCTTCGACAGGTAAGGGGAGTCACAGAAGACACAGGCACAAAGACAAGGATATTTGCTAGGAACCTCTCGTGGGTGAGGGGAGGAGGGACCGACCAATGGGTGGGAAATCCGCAGATAGTGTGCAACGGTTGATACTGAGCTCAATTATAAGGACTCAATGTGGATAAAATGACTGTGGTGGTAAGTTAAGGGGAGGCCATGACCACTGAGAAAAGGAACCAGGGATGCGGTGACGATCCGGGCGCCTCATAGTTTCGTTACTTGCCTGCTTCGATGAATCTTTGAGAGCATTTTCCACGTTGTCTTCTGAAGAGGCTGCATCTGGTGGCACAAAGTCCACCTGAAACACCTTTGTTACAACAGCACTCTGTCTGCAGTCTCTGAAAAGTTATTTACAACAGGAAAAGTCTGTTACACCAAGATTCAAAGAGAAAGTACCTGGCAATTAAGATGACTCTACTGAAAAAAGAAAAGAAGACTCAACCAAAGTCCCTTAGTCTAGCAACTAAATTTACTACAGCTTAAACTGGAGAAACCAAAATACAGCTTTGAGAGTCTTACCTTGTTCTTACTCAGGTTATCTATTGCTATGGGACAAACCACTCCAAAACGTAATGTCCTAAAACACAAATCTAAGGGTTTGCCATCCCTCATGTGGTCGCCATCAGATGTCGGCTGGGGCTGGAGTCCACTGAAAGATCAGCTCAGTTGAACGTCCAAAACGGCTTCTTCCCTCATGGTCTAAGTCTGGCCTGGGCTCCCTGCAACAGCTGGGGGCTCCCCAGTCATTGCTTTCCTTCTGTCTGTCTGTCTCCCCCTCCAAGGGGTGAACTTGGGATTTTTCAGTCCAGAAGCCTCAGAGGTCAGACTTCCTACATGGTGGCTGGTTTCCCCCAGCATTTTCATCCCAAGAGACCGGGGCAAAAACTGCAACGCTTCTCGTGATCTGGACTTAGCACAGCCACAGCAACGTGGGATCCGAGCCGCGTCTGCAGCCTACACCACAGCTCACGGCAATGCCGGATCCTTAACCCTCTGAGCAAGGCCAGGGATCGAACCCGCAACCTCATGGTTCCTAGTCGGATTCGTTAACCACTGAGCCACGACGGGAACTCCTGGACTTAGCACTGTTTCTGAAGCATTCCATTGCTCAGAAGGAAGTCAAAGGGCCAGCTCTGATTCAAGTGGGGGTAGGGGGCTACACTGGGAGGCATGGTTTCCTGGGGTGGGGGTCAGAGTGGAGGATGATCTACCTCACTCACCATGAAGACTTCACAGCTTATGCCTCAAACTATTCTAAACAAAGAGCGAGTTTTACCCATACACCATTCACTCCACGTGGGTCATGAATTTCTCCGTGTGGGTGGCACAGTATATGCTGTCCTGTCATTCCTCAAATACTACCATGTTTTCAATTTATTCATAATTTTTCATAGTTAATTTTGTTCCTCGCTGATGCAACAGAAGTTCCATGAAAGGGCAATGCAGAGGTGCCCATAACTAAAAACTGGTGGGGATTTCATTTCAGCACTAGCAGCTCACCTATCTTCCTTCCTTTCTTTCCTTCTTCCTTCCTTTTTTTTTTTTTTTTTTTGCTTTTTAGGGCCGCACCCGTGGCGTGTGGAGGTTCCCAGGCTAGGGGTCAAATCGGAGCTACAGCTGCTGGCCTACACCACAGCCACAGTAACGCCAGATCCGAGCCGCGTCTGCAACCTACACCACAGCTCACGGCAACGCCGGATCCTTAACCCACTGAGCGATGCCAGGGACGGAACCCTCAACCTCATGGTTCCTAGTCGGATTTATTAACTGCTGCACCACGTTGGGAACTCCTTTCTATTTCTTTTTTATTTTATTGCTGCACTCCGCATATGGAAGTTCCTGGGCCAGGGACTGAATTTGAGCCACAGCTACAATCTATGCTGCAGTTGTGCTTTTATCCCACCGTGCCAGGTCAGGGATTGAACCCAAACCTCCACAGAGGCCCGAGCTGCTGTAGCTGGATTCTTAACGCCCACCTTTATTTTTTTAAACAGTTTTATTGAGGTATAATTTCCATGATATAAAATTCACCTGTTCTAAGGATATAATTTGCTGATATTCAGTAAATTTATACAACTGTGTAGTCACTCCTTGCTACCACCTCCGACCCCAGCAACCACCGATCTGCTTCTGATCACCATAGTTGTACCTTGTCCAGAAAGTTAAAATAGATGTAATCATGCAAATATGGTCTTATAGGGAGTTCCCATTGTGGCTCAGTGGGTTAAGAACCTGACATAGTGTCCATAAGGATGCTGGTTCAATCCCTGGCCTCGCTCAGTGGGTTAAGGATCCAGCATTGCCCCGAGCTGTGGTGTAGGTCTCAGATGATGCTCGGATCTGGTGTTGCTGTGGCTGTGGTGTAGGCTGGCAGCTACAGCTCCGATTCGACCCCAGCCTGGGAACTTCCATATACTGCAGGTGCGGCCCTTAAAAAAAAAATCAATCTGTCTATCTATCTATTGTCTTAAACATCTAGCTGCTTTCACTTATCCTTATTTTTGAGGTAGTTGCATGCACCAGTAGTTTATTTTTTACTGTCGAGTAATATTCCCTTTTATGGCTGTAGCACAGTTTGTTAATCCATTCCCCAGTGAATGGTTATTTGGATTTTCTTCAACTTTGGGTTATTATTATGAATAATGCTGCTATGACCATATGTCTTTGTGGTATAAGCCCTGACAACTGGGTTTTCTCTGTTTTGTAATGAGAATGCCTGACTTTAAGCACTGCTGACCGAGACATCCACTTCAAAGATAGTGAGTATGAGTAAACATATGGCCAGCCACATGGCTAGATACAGAGCCAGGCTGCCTCCCCACATGGAGGCTGCTTTGTACTTGAGATCTTGGTTGGTTTCGACGACTGACCATTTGGGCTGCCTTATTTCATCTCTTCCCGCTTATGTTCCTCTTATGTTTAAAATTCACCAATTAAGGGAGTTCCTACCATGGCTCAGCAGTAACTCAACTAGTATCCATGAGGATGCAGGTTCAATCCCTGGCCTCACTCAGTGAATTAAGGATCTGGCATTGCTGTGGTTGTGGTGTAGGCCAGCAGTTGCAGCTCCGATTCGATCCCTAGTCTGGGAACTTCCCTATGCTGTGGGTGTAGTCCTAAAAAGACCAAAAAAAAAAAAAAAATTCACCAATTAAGAGTGAACCCCTGAAAACCTAAGCTCTCCCACCCTCAACCACAATAAAAGCAGAACCCTAAGCTTATGATTTCTACCCTTCCTCCTCCCTTCCTCCCCTTCTCCTTCTGACCTGTGTGCCATGTAATTTCCAAGACTTATAAGTAATAACCCTTGTCTCTTTCAAAGTTTCCTGATGCAAAAAAAAACATGACTTAAAAAGACACATGTACTCCAGTGTTCATTGCAGCACTCTATGCAATAGCCAAGTCATGGAAACAACCTAAATGCCCATCGACAGAGGAGTGGATAGGGAAGATACGGTACACATACACAATGGAATATTACTCAGCCATTAAAAGGAACGAAATAACAACATTTATAGCAACATGGATGGACCCAGAAATTATCATGCGAAGTGAAACCGGTCAGACAATGAGACACCAACATCAACTGCTACCACTTACACGTGGAAACTAAAAAAAGGACACAGTGAACTTCTTTGAAGAACAGATACTGACTCACAGACTTTGGAAAACCTACGGTTTCCAAATGAGACAAGTTGGGGGGTGGGGGATGCACTGAGGGTTTGGGATGGAAATGCTATAAAAATTGAGTTGTGATGATTTTTGTACACCTATAATTGTAATAAAATTCATTAAGTAATGGGAAAAAATAAAAAATAATAAAAGTAAAAAAAAAAAAAAACCAAAGTTTCCTGATGATTATTGCTGAGGGCATCCTGCAATCATAATAACAATAAGGGCTGGTCTAGCCACGTGGGTGGATGTATTTTCATCTTTCTTGGATAAATATACAGATGTATCTTGGAAAGATACATCTTTCTTGGGTAGATACATATGCTGGGTCATATGGCAAACGTGTTTAATGTTTTAGAAACTGCTGAACGGTAGTTGTTCCATTTTACATTCCCACTGGCATTATCTGAGGGTTCCAGTTTCTCCACACACTCGCACTTCATACTGTTGACCTGTATTCTTGAGTATGTTCTCCACGGGTATTTTCTTGAGTCGTGTTGCCAGCATATTAGGATATAGGCTTGGCTGTTGTAACACAGAACCAAACAACAGGGACTTAAAAAAGAGAGCAGGGATGTGGTGCAATCCTTCGAGAGCTGTACAGGAGCCATGTGACAGGGCCTGGTGTTGAGTTTCTACGCTGTTGCTCCACCTTATCTAGGACACATGCTAATTTCCCGTGACCCAGTGCTGCTGACCATCACATCCACATTCCAGCCAGCAGGGACCGAGGCCCACCTCTTCTTCCCTTTAGGGCACAATCCAGAAGGTGCCATGTCACTTTCACATGCATCCGCTGGCTACACCTGGTGACATGGCTCTTCCTAGCTTCAAGGAGGACTGAAATATCTCCTTCTTCTAGGCAACTGTCTATCTGGCTTAATACTGTTTACATCTCCCATTGTCGTCTTTCTTCATTTGCTTTGCTCACTGATTTTCAGATTGGCTTTTGATAATTTTATGTTACATTAGCATTTCTTTCACAATAGCTCAGATTTCTTACATGTCAGTTTTTTAATATTTCTTAAACTTTTTGAATCTTCAAGTAAATAAATGCCCCAAGATGTTTAAAATTCTTTTTATTTTTTTAAGGGCCATATCTGTGGCATATGGAAGTTCCCAGGCTAGGGGTCAAATCAGAGCTGCAGCTGGTGGCCTACGCCACAGCAACACCAGATCTGAACCATGACTGCAAAATATGCCTCAGCTAGTGGCAACACCAGATCTTTAACCCACTAAGCGAGGCCAGGGATCGAACCCATATCCTCAAGGATACTAGTTGGGTTTGTTTCCACTGAGTCACAATGGAAACTCTCTAAAATTCTTTGATTAGGTAAATATTCAGAAATGAAAAGACATCAGTTCCAAAATAGTTGAGAAATGTTCTTTTTTTTTTTTTTTTGTCTTTTGTCTTCTTTAGGGCCACACCCACAGCATATGGAGGTTCCCAGGCTAGGGGTCGATTCAAAGCTGTAGCTGCCAGCCTACGCCACAGCCACAGTCACAGCAATGCCAGATCCAAGCTGCGTCTGAAACCTACACCACAGCTCACAACACCACCAGATCCTTAACCCACTGAGCAAGGCCAGCGATCTAACCTGCATCCTCATGGATACTAGTCAGGTTCCCACTGAGCCACAGTGGGAACTTCCCAAATAGTTGAGAAATGTTTAACATTAAGCAGTATCGAAGCTGTAAGCTACATTTTTAGAAGGAGAAAAAAAGATCTCAGAAACACACAATTGATCTAAACAGCCACTACCCATCAATGAGTGACAGTATTTAAGAAACAACACCATCAGCAGGTACCTGCATGTTCACTGGCTGAGGTGACTCATGGGCAGCTGAACTTTGGGGATGCACGTGTTTTGTTTTTAGGAACAAAATAAGATTTAGGGGTATAAAAATCTAGATGCAGATATAAACACTCTTGTCAATGAACTGATTGTTTAACTCATTCACCTCAACATCCATCTCATCTGAATGCTCATCTTTGGTCCGTGGTCTGTCACTCAAGATACTGCCTCCTCCTTGTGAGAGATCTCCTGGACATCACAAACATCTCCATCCAGGGACCATTCAAGTCCTGAGCAATGACCAGGCTTCCTGAATGCGCACTTACAGGCCCCGTCACACTTAGCAGAAGCCTGCTTCCCATCCGCCTGCTCTACCCCTTTTAAGGGCTATGCTGTCTCTCCAACAGATGGCCCTTCCCTTGGGGACCCAGCCAGGGCTCTCACCAATGGACCTTGCTCCTCTCCAGAGGAGCCCAGAAAGTCACTCTGACTGCGTGCTAGGTGGAAGGGTTTTCTGACTATAATCCCAAAAGGCATTGGTTTAGGGATTTGAAATTCTACTCAGAGCCAAAATCTCGTTTGAACACACATGAATTTGTGCTAGGATCGGAATCAGAGGCTAAAAATGTTGGTCTTCAAGGCCCCCCTTCAAGGAGATTGACCTCAAAGCCTCTGGCCAAGACAAGAATTATCAGACCCTTAGCATCACCCCACCCGTCTCAGTATCATTGTAATGCCCTCTTCCCCCACCTTGAGCAACCTGGCCTGCTCCTTCCTATGCCTACTATGAAAGGTATGCGCCCCACTCCTCACCCCGCCCCTATAGGGACCTTATAAGCCCCCAGCCAACCAGCAAGCATATGGTAAGACCCCTCTTTCTGCAACCAACCAGCAGGTCAGCAGGTATATATCGAGAACTCTCCTCTCCCTGGGCTATAAAAACAGACACGACTTTGTGCCTGGGTCCACTCTTCCTGACTATCAGGAAGTCGACCTGCTGTGTTAACAACACCTCTCACCTCAATAAACTTGTCTTCTGAATCTAGAAAATCTGGATTCCTTGCCTGGAATCTAAGAAATTCTTCTTTTTGACCCGTGTGCACAGACCATGATAATAAAAATGTATATTTAGGAAAAGTAATATAAGATACATTAGACATAAAAAAATTACTTATAGCTCTATCTCCACAAAGACTTTATTTATTTATTTTGGTCTTTTTAGGGCTCCACCTGAGGCATATGGATGTTCCCAGGCTAGGGGTCGAATCAGAACTATAGCCACAGGCCTACACTACAGGCACAGATCCAAGCCGCATCTGCAGCCTACACTGCAGCTCTTGGCAACACTGGATCCTTAACTCACTGAGCGAGGCCAGGGATAGATCCTGCATCCTCGTGGTTACTAATCAGATTCGCTTCTGCTGAGCCACGATGGGAACTCCTTCTATCCCCACTAAAGTTACTATCCTCTCAAAAAAACACCAGTAATTATTTAAATGTTTGCAAGGGAGTAAAGAAGCTGGATCTGCAGGAATTCTGCAACTTGTCCAGGTCAGGTTTTCTCAACCTACTGGAAACTACTGATATTTGGGGCTGGGTAATTCCTTGCTGTGGGGGCTGCCCTGTGCATGGTAAAATGTTTAGCAGCATCTTTGGCCTCCACCTACCAAATACTACCAGCCTGTGAAACCCAAAATGTTTCCAGACATTACTGAAATGATTGCTCTTTTAAGATATAAAAGTTTCAGAGTGGTTTGTTACACAGCAACAGCTAACTGATCCAGCAGCCGAGATGGACAAGGGCTGGTTACATGATGATACTGGAGATCCTGTACTTATTATTTATATGTATTTATTACAGAAGTAATGTTCATTGTTGAATTTTGGAAGCTACAAGAATTATCAAGAAGAAGAAAAAAAAAACCAGGAGTTCTCTTGTGGCATAGGTTTTATCTCTGGCCTAGGAACTCCCACCTGCTATGGGTGTAGCCAGAAAAAAAAGAAGAAAAAAAAAACCAACAACATCATATCACCAGAGGCAATGGCTGCTAAAATTTGGAATGTTGCTGTTGTTTCTGTTTGCTTGTTTGTTTTGTCTACAAATGGCTTAGATTCAATCATCAGAAGCAAACTAAATGAAAGCTTGGAAAAAGGAGAATTACATGTCAATGGCTTTTCCATATTGAGCTGGGAGGGAAAGGGACTGGGGCTGCCCCTCAGCCTGATCCCTGCCGACCAAAGACATCACAGCATCCCCAGCAGCTCAACTCAGGGCAGGGAGATACCGCTAGTTGTGTGCCTGAGGTCACCTTGCCCACCGCTCACTCCTAGGCAGCATCAGCCCCGCCTAGCTGCTCTGATCATCGCCCCTCTCTAGCCCTGTCTGTGTAAATTTTTAAAGTGTCCAAATAATACAGTGTTGTTTTATTCTATTTTATTTTTATTTGATTTTTTTTGTCTTTTTAGGGCCACACCCATTGCATATGGAAGTTCCCAGGCTAGGGGTTGAATAGGAGCTGCAGCAGCTGGCCTACACCACAGCTACAGCAACAGCAGATCTGAGCCTTGTCTGTGACCTACACAGCAGCTCAGGGCAACACCAGATCCTTAACCCACTGAGTAAGGCCAGGAATTGAACCCTCGTCCTCATGGATCCTAGTTGGGTTCATTACCGCTGAGCCACAAGGGGAACTCCTATGGTGTCATTTTAGATCCTAATTTTTTCCTCTTACTATATCATAAATATTTTCCTATTATCATTCAAAACTTCATGACTAAATTTTTCCTTTTAATATGTTAATGACCTTTCATTGTTAATAGTCTTATTTAAAGTCCTTTTCCTCCTTATTTAGATAGCAATTACCTTAAAAACCTAGAGACAGAGATTTAAATAAAGCAGTGTAATTTTCACGAAGAACTATTTTATCGTCAATGGATACAAGCACAAATTTCTGTCTGGAAAACTCAAAAATTTTTTGTATAGATACTTTTCTGAAGCTGAGGACATCTGAAATACTAACAGTTTTTCAGAGCACTGAGTAAGCACGGAGCAAATGGGAGAGGCATAAATAATATCCTTATTTTTTAGACTACTGGAAGCTTTATTAACTTCTTTGAACTACAGAGTCATTAATTACTACTTCATTCTACTACCACAGTCGCTTATAAAGGGACTTGCTTTGCCCCTTTATAGGCAACAGAGTAATTAGCGTATTAATTTTTAGTAACTGAATGATTTGTCTCAATAGAAATGGTTTGGCAAGTGGGAAAAGCCTAAGATTCCAATCTCTAATAAAGAATAATAGGAGTTCCCGTCGTGGCTCAGTGGTTAACAAATTTGACTAGGAACCATGAGCTTGTGGGTTCAATCCCTGGCCTTGCTCAGTGGGTTAAGGATCTGGCGTTGCCATGAGCTGTGGTGTAGGTTGCAGACGTGGCTCGGATCCCGCGTTGCTGTGGCTGTGGTATAGGCGGGTGGCTACAGCTCCTGTTAGACCCCTAGCCTGGAAACCTCCATATGCAGCGGGTGCGGCCCTAGATAAGGCAAAAAGACAAAAAAAAAAAAATAGCGTGTAAGGGGTTGTTTTGTTTTTATTATTAAAAAAAAATTTAAATACCGAAACAATCCTTGGCATAGGATTTGTAGCTCATCAAAAAACCATGCAGCAGTTTAGCCAGCAGGGGGAGCCTGGAGCCCTTTCTAAATTCCCTGGGCCAGCCAGGGATTGGTTTTGGCCTTAAAAATGCTCTGAAAATGTGGCCAAACCTGTCATGTTTCATAAAATAATTCTTCTGTTACAGACACACAAACTTGCCAAGCAGTCGAAGGTTTTTTTCTCTCTACAACTCACAGTGAAGTTTACCACATTAAGTGTTGCTTCTGTATTTGAAAATGAAAAAGAAAAAACAAAAAAACCAAAAACTGTTGACTAGGACAGATAGGACAAAGAAAAGGATAAATTAGCTAATGTCCAACAGATTGAAATAATGGTAGCTTTGAAGGCCAATGAAGTCAATACAGAATTAAATGGAGAACCATGGTGGCCTGAGGCCATGTCCTGGGGACTAAAAGAACTGTCCACTTGAAAACCAAATTTTCCTCAGAGCCACATGCATCTCTTCAGAGGTCCCAAACCCTGAAAAGGCTCTTCCTTCCCCGAATCCCAATGTGAAATTCAAACTAAAAACAGTGTAAAATATACACGGAACTTCACTGAACTGTACGCTTATCTTGTGCACTTTACAATATGACTCAACAAAAGACAAACGAAACATAAAAGATCTATGCTGAAATTAAGATTACTTTTTCTCTAGTGTCCTTCTAACCCGGCACCGATTCTCACTGAAATAAGCAAAAACGTAATAATAATTAGGACATAATATAAAATATAATCTATCTTAATCAATACACTCTTAACTTACTTAGAGACTGCAATAGCTTTAACTTGTATTTTTCCATCAGGTAGGGTAATAGGCTTCGTGTACTTAAACGTATTATTTTCACCATAACCAATTTTCTTTAGGAATTCAGGTTTGCTGCCATCCAGGGTATAATAGATGTTGACATCAGGGGTGTCTGAAAAACCCAAAACAGGACAACTGGAATTAACACTAAAGTAACAAGTCTCTGAATAATGTGAAAGGATCAGTTATTTAATGAGATATTTTTTAAATGTACTGTAGCAATGAATAGCAACAACTAACAATAGTTGAGTTCTTTCTCTGTGCCAGGTGCTGTGCTTTACATAATTACTTCATTTTATCTATACAACCTTATGAGATGATGGGTCCTATTTTATAGCCACTTTATAGATGAGGGAAGTGAAGTCCAGAGACTTGCTAAATAAACAGCAGGGTTGTTATTATGGAAAGTCGGATCCAGAGCCCATGCTCTTGAACCACCCCGGTATTTTGTCTCTCCAACAGGGCACTGATATGAATCAAGCAGGGGTGAATTTTAAAACCACAACGCCTACTTAAAAAACAGAAGCTAATTTTTCATTTTTTGAGCATTGCTAAAGAAATGCTTTTGTTATACTTATTTGGACTTGGCAAATGATTCCTGCACTTCTAGGGAAAAAGGTAAAGGCAGTAAATTCATATGATCCAAAGATTCAAAAGATCAAAAAGGATGTTCAATTAAAACTCTCCTTCCCACCCCTGACATCAGCTATCCAAAGGCAACCAGTAATATCGACTATCCTTCCAAAAATATTTTACACCCACACAAGCATATATGTACATATTCTTATATCCTCCTCTCTTTGTATTTACAAATGGTGGCATGTCCTACCCTGTTCCACACATTTGTCTTTTCATTTAACAAAATATCTTGGATATTATCCTATACTGGCACCTAAAAAGAATCCCATTCTTTGTTATGGCTGCATTGTATTTTGCCTACACCTGAATCACTGGCAAATAGCCAGTCCCTACAGATGAACATCTAAACTGTTTTCTTTTCCTTTTCTTCCTTTCTTTTTCTTTTGCTATTATAAGCACTGTAATGAATAAGCCTGTAAAGAGCCCTTTTTATAAGTATTATCTGTAAAATATGAATTAGTCCTGTTGAGTCAAAAGCTGTACGCATTTGTGATTTTGGTTAACACTGTTAGACTTCTGTCCACGGATGCTGAGACAATTTACACCATTACTGGCAAAGCATGGAAATGCCTATTCACCCACAATCTCAGCCGTATCGTGTGTGATTGTTTTCTCTTTCCCTTTTTTTTTTTGTCTTTTTTAGGGCCACAGGTGTGGCATATAGGCTAGTGTCTAATCAGAGCGGTGGCTGCCAGCTGATGGCACAGCCACAGCAACTCCGAGACAAGTCTGCAAACTACACCACAGCTGATGGCAACACAGATCCTTAACCCACTGAGTCAGGCCAGGGATTGAACCCGCAACCTCATGGATACTAGTTGGGTTCATTACCGCTGAACCATAATGGGAATTCCTGTTTTTCTTTCATTTTTGACAATATTTCTTTTACATTTTCCTAGAGTTAAAAAAAAAAGTATCTCATAGTTTTAACTCTCCTTTCTTACATTTTGAGCAAGATTTACTCATCTATTCAACAAGTAATTTACCAAGTACCTATTATGTACCAGTCACCATTCTAGACAATGGAGATACACCAGTGACCAAAGTCCCCGCTCTTATAGAGCTTTTAGGAAAAACACACAAACAGTACACAAACAATTACATAAAATCTGTTGAGTGGTGATTAAATGCAACGTAGGTGAAGGGCTAAGTCAGAGAACATTCTCATGTTTAAAACATGTATATATTTCCTATAGGATGTCCTTCTATATCCTTTGTCCACTTTTCTATTGGGTTATTATTATTTTTGTCACTGAATCATAGAATTTTTTATTTATTAGAAAACTTGGACAACTTAACATTCATATCATTCCTCAATAACCACTCAACTTCTCCTGAGGGTCATGGGCACATATATTAAAATTTGTATTTTGGTTTGAGAATTCTTTAAAATAATATCAGCTTTTAAGATAAAGGGAGACACAGTATAATGTAATATATTCTTAGTTGGAACTCTCAGTCTGGGAAGTCTAGGTGTCATACCATCAGCAGAGATAGATAGTTTATATGCATATCAGTGACTAAAATATATAACTGGAGTCTGAGTCATTTTTTTATTGAAGTATAGTTAATTTACAATGTTGTGTTAGCTTCAAGTGTACAGCAAAGTGACTGTTATATACATTAATCTTTTCTAGATTCTTTTCCATTATAGGTTATTACATGATATTTAGTATAGTTCCCTGTGCCATACAGTAGGTCCTTGTTGTTTATGTATTTTATATATGGTAGCTTGTATAGATTAATCCCAAATTCCTGATTTATATCTCCCCCACCTTCGTGATATCCCCTTTGGTAACCATAGTTTGTTTCCTATGTCTGTGAGTCTCTTTCTGTTTTGTAAACAAGTACATTTGTATGATTATTTTTTTCCGATTCCACATATAAGGTGATATCACATGATGTTTATCTTTGACTTACTTCACTCAATATGATTATCTCTAGGTCCATCTATGTGGCACCAAAGTCTGTTTTAAATAAGAATTGGTTTATGTGTTCTAGCTATAAGACTTTTTCTTCTTATATTAATTGTGTGTGTGTGTATTCCTGGCATTAATAGGAATATATTCACTGCTTTATTTATGCAAAAATAGCTAAGATTTATTCTGGTACTACCATGTGCCAGAACTTGTGCACCTCACATCACGTATCAGTTCATTTAATCCCCCCAGTGGCTCTAAATGGTAGATGGTATTGTCACTGTCTTACGACGGGGAAGGGGAAACTCAGAAAGGCCAAGCAATGTGCTGAAGGTCACTAGTTGTCAAAGCCAAGATCCACTCTCCAACCTGTCAGAGTGGAAAGCCTGTGTTGATAGGTCAAATCTATTATTCGGAAGAAATACTGGGAATTCTAGGAAATACTCGGGAAGCACCAGGACATTCTATCCTGGCTAAAGTAAGGCAAGGCATTGCTGCAACTATGTACCTACATGAATGGAAACCTGTTCACAGCCAGCTGTTTTAAGTTACATAAATACCACACTATAAACAACCATTGTTTCAAATTTTGGAAGTTTTACAAACTTCCCAAGATCCTGACTACAGAAAGAACATAAAGAAATCAGTCAACAACCAGATGAATATAAAGAATATGGCAGTGCTATTTGCAACAATTTCAAGTACATTTGATTCTTACCTGATTTCATTTCCAAAAGTGTATTGTTATCAATTTCATGGTTGGCTTTTCCGGGCTGAGGCACCCTCAGTGGTATGATTTGAGGAACACACACTGAACCAGCAGTCATTTTCCCTCCTTACATTAAAAAAAAAATGGATGAAAATAAACTCCAAGGGGCACCTATATTTGAACACAAAAACTAGAGAGAAGTACCTCATCCAAATACAGTAAAACTAGTAAAAACTAAAGAGAATACTGTTATATACCATCTATGAATATTATTTTTAACTGAAAGGATTATTGTTACAGCTATATTTTTGCTGCTGAGATCTTGTGTAGGGCTTTGATTATCTAAATATTTACCTCACTTTTGGGGGGAAAGCATGAATGCATGGGATCGGGAATAGAAATATTTTAAATGGGAAAATTGAATGAATGCATTGGAGCAGATGAACTGACATACTGATGAACTGACATAAGCAACCCCTGCATCATCACGACCCCCTCCTGTCTTTTATGAGTATGCCACCTCTCTTGGCTACAGGGCAAGGTAGCACACAAGAGGCACGGAAGTAACTGTGTGTGTAGCATGAAATGCTAATTTAGAGCCAGTTCTTTGGGGACAGCTCCAGGTTCAAACCCCAACAGTTGTCACCAATTCATTCTTGCATATCAAAGCTGACAAGACATTTTAGAATAATGACAGAGTATCATGCCTCAGCTGGAAGAAAATGGGCATGGATATAAAAAGTGAGCAACAAATGTGAAAGTCTCCTGCTCCATCTACTGTATTTAAAAATAATTAAGTATGAGAATGGAAGCCTTAGTGATCTTTCCCCTGGGAGTCAGGGAGGTTCATAATTTTTAATATCTAAAGGGTTCATGCGAAAAAAAACCCACATCTTAATGCAGCAACCATTTACATCTCAGAAGGCCTGTTCAAATTTCAATGATAATAGATGCACAGGTTTACTCAATAAAAACCCATACAAAAACTAAATTTTTATGGTATATTTCTTGCACCCCCCCCCGCTATTATTTACAATTTTCCAAGTACTTACATAATCTTATTTATGTAAGTAACTTGTGATTAGGCATTTAGGCTATTGCTAGTTTCTTTTTAATTTTTATTTAATTTTTCTAAATAATGTTGCTCTGAAAATCTCTGTGGTTTGAGGATTGTCACAGGCTGTAACCCAAAGGTGAGATAATTAAATTCAAGCAGTGAACTTAACACCTGGTCGGATAATTCCAGTTCGGAGGCTAGGAATGTAAATCGTAGATTCAGATAGCAGAGCAATACCCTTTCAGAGGGGTGGCTAGGCTCTGGAGATTACCCATCCTTACATTTTCATTTAAGTCAGAGGCAATTAAAATTAAAATTGTTGACAATTACTTCAAAATAAGAACAGCTGGGGAGGGAATAATTCGCGCGGCGACAAGGCGCTGCCCTTGGAAGGCCGACAGTGGGTAGGCCAGTGGGCCCCGAGCGAAAGCGATCAAGAAATAGACCGATCCGTTAGGCCCAAATGGCAGTGTGGCGTCAACAGCATCCCCCACCCCCCATCCCTGCATCCAGACTGCCCCTCACCGCCCGAATCTGGAACCCCGTCTGATCCCCATCCCCGCCCTTCAGGTGCAGCCAAGGACACTCGCTACCTCTCAGCTGGAGTGAGGGCTGACCTCCTCCTCCTCCTCCTCCTCCTCCTCTTCAGGCCACTGGGAACCGACTGGGACCCCCCCGAGGTACCTCCGCCGCCCCCAGGCAGACAGCCCACCTCTCAACGCCCTTTGCCCTCTCCTTCACTGCAGTCCGGGTTACCACAGACGCTGCGAGTCGCACCCCGCCCACTGACAGCTGGGCCGGTGATTGGCGGGAACCCGGCTTCCTAGCAACTAGCCCCGCCCCTGCGCTTGGCCCGGCGAATGGTACTGGCTTGGAGCGCCTGTCGTCAGGCTGCATGATAGGCATCCGAGGACGTGCCTTGACAGAGGTTGGTAAGCGCTGCAAGGTGGCGTTCCAACCTAGAATGGGGGAACCAGGCTCGTTCGTCCGACAGATACTGACATTCTGGGAAAACCAGAATAAGAAGCTGTACGGGAGCGCGCGAGTGAGGCGACGCAGGCGCGGCTTGGCCACCTCAAGACGTCAGTCAAGGAAGGGCCGGCTGCGACAAGAGAAGAAAGGCCCCTCGCGCCGGCCGGGCGCTATCTTCGCGGTTCCCCGGTTACCCGATTTCTCGGCTCGCTGTGCAGCTGTTCCGAGCGTCTCTTTTCCCCAGGGGACGGGAATTGCGGCCTCATGGCCGAGGTAAAGGTGAAGGTGCAACCGCCCGACGCAGATCCGGTCGAAATCGAAAACAGGTAAATCGGTGCGAGAGGCCCTGTTCCCGGCTCGGGAGACCCCGCAAGGCCCTGGACCCCCTTCTCCCGGACTCTCAGTAGACGCCGGCGCAAGTTGAGTAAACTTACGGGGCGCTGGGGAGGAGATCGCGGGGCCTGGAACCTTCCTCCCATCCTCGGAATTCAGAACTCTTAAGAAGTTCGAAAAAAAGAGTTTGACATTTTGCAAGTTTGTGTAGCTGAATCACCCCTGGTGCTGTTCGGGAAGCTGTACTCAGCGCGCTTCTTTCTCACTTTAAGGTGATCTACGCTGCGAGTGAAGACTCTGCATTTTCCCAGTAGTATTTGTCGTACCCGTTCTGATCCAGGATTGCCCTTGTCACAAAGGGAACTTCCATGAAGGAGCCTTTGGCCGAAGCTAGGGTGCAGTTTTTGACTACGAAGCAACATAAGTCAAAAGGTTTTAGTGTCCTATTTAAGTGAAGGCTTTAGGGCCCCCAGAGCCTCACCCAGATTTATAGTTTCTACCCGTGCGCTGTACTTTTTAGGTTACCATGTAGTTTTTAAAGACTCCAACTTTCTCAAACTGTTATGAATAACACATGTGATCCTATGACAAAGTGAAGATACGTGTTTACTTTTGTTAGGGGTAATTCCAAAAGCAGATCCCAGTGATGGTGAATTGTCATAACAAATTTTGACTTTCCACCAAAAGTGTTTGGTTTGCCTCCTGCCTCGTGGCCACCCAAGGCGCTGTATCTTCACGTTGTCACACTTGTTTCATCTGTGAAAACTGAAACCTTAGCTTTAATATGTTTTCCTGTATTTTTGTTTGACTTCTGTTCTTCTTTAAAGGTCATATTAATAAGGAAAATAAATGTTTCTTATAATAATGTAAATATGTGTTTCAGAATCATCTCATTTTTAACATGCTTTGATTCAGAACCATTGTAGAAACCCAGATTATCTGCCAAATGTGAAAAAAGGCACAATTCCAAACTGCTCTACTTGGATTTTTTTTCCCTCCTGCCTCTTGAAATCGGTAAAAACGTGAATATCATTAATGCCTTTGTTCCTAGGATTATAGAATTATGTCACCAGTTCCCTCATGGAATCACAGACCAAGTAATTCAGAATGAAATGCCGCATATAGAAGCCCAGCAGCGGGCAGTGGCCATCAATAGACTGTTGTCCATGGTAAGGTGAATCCAAATAGTTAATGTAATTTCTAGTATGTTGTGATTGTTATTATTTTCTGTTATGTAGTCATGAAACCATTCTTGAAAATGGGTTGTAACTGATAAGATTCCAAACCAGGAAACAACTCAGACTACCTAAATTGGGGAAAGGAGAAATAATTATGCATTTTACAAGACAATTACATGTATTTTAACTGTTAAATGTGTTAATCTAATTGTCACTAAGATACATAAGGGCTCACATCTGCATATAGGGTATAGTCTTTTCTCACCTGTTTGCTTCCTACTGCTGGTATTAGCCATTCCCTATAAAATATCTTCACTCCCTCCAGCCCTCGGCCCTGATTTTTCTGTGAGTCATCAGAGCCAGATCACTAGGTTATCACTCTCCAAGGTCTGTGATCATTTTAGAGGTAGGATCACTTTGATCATTTTAGAGACAGGAATGAGTCCAGTGAATGTTGGCAGTGCTGGGCTTCTGGAAGGAAGCACAGGCTCAGCCCCCAGTGACATTGCAGTGGGATTTTTTTTTTTAGTAAAGCCCTTCTACCCGCTCTTATCTCTTCTCAAGAACCTAAGGCCTGGAGTTCCTGTCATGGCTCAGTGGTTAGTGAACCTGACTAGCATCCATGAGGATGCAGGTTTGATCTCTGGCCTCGCTTGGTGGGTTAATGATCCGGTGTTGCTGTGAACTATGTTGTAGGCCGGTGGCTACAGCTCCAATTGGACCCCAAGCCTGGGAACCTCCATATGCCTTGAGGGTACAGCCCTAAAATGACAAAAAGACCAAAAAAAAAAAAAACCCACAACAAAAAAAACCTAAGGCCTTCATGTCACCCTTCTCCAACTGTCCAGAAACATCTCACTTGGTGGTAAAACCTACTTCTCCTTCCTTTCCCTGTCAACAAAATTCCCTTGTCTTGAGAGCATTTCATTGTGGCCTTAGTAGCAACTGGGTAAAAGAGTTCTGCATGAAAGACATCTGAAAACTGATTGGCTTTTTAAATCTACAAGCTTTGTTAGATTTCAGAGAGCTCTAGAGATTTGAGGACAAGTGACCCTTCTGTTAAACCACTCCCTTCAACCTTCTAGCTTGGGTTGGCAAATATTTTCTGTAAAGTGCCAGTATATGTTTTGGCTTTGCAGGCTGCACAGTTTCTGTCACTACTCATCTCTGCAAGAAAGCAGCCATGGATGATACAGAAATGAATGCGTATAGCTGTGTTCTGTTAAAACTTTTTTTATAGAGTTCCTGGTGGCGTAGCAGGTTAAGGATCCCAAGTTGCCACTACTGTGGATTGGGTTGCTACTGTGGAATGGGTTTGATCCCTGGCCTGGGAACCTCCACATGGAATGGGAGTGGACAAAAAAAAAAAAAACAACGCAGCAGTGAGGGAAGAGATGGAGATGGCAATGTAGGAGGATGCTGAACTCACCTTCTCCCATAAACACATGAAAAATACATTTATGTGTGGAACAACTCTCATTGAAAACAAACTGGAGACTGGCAGAAAGACTCATCTACAACCAAAGCTGTAAAGAAAGATTCACAAGGACTCAGGTAGTAAAGGAGGAGAAGCAGGTTGGGACCTATGGCCTAGGAGGGGACACAGAAGAAAAGGGGGATATCATGAGCCAAGAGATCCTTCCTGGGAAGTGAGGGGTTTGAACCACGGATTGGGCGCCCCAGCCCTTGGATCCAACACCAGGAAAACAAGTCCCCTTTGCTAGTTTTTTTTGTTTGTTTTGTTTTTTGGTCTTTTTAGTGCCCACACCTGCAGCATATGGACGTTCCTGGGCTAGGGGTTGAATCAGAGCTGTGGCTGCTGGCCCCCCTCTGCAACCTACACCACAGCTCATGGCAACGCCAGATCTCCAACCCACTAAGCAAGACCAGGGATCAAACCTGCTTCCTCATGGGTACTAGTCAGGTTTGTTATCACTGAGCCACAATGAGAACTCCCCCTTTGCTGTTTTGAAAAGCAGTTCCCCTGTGGGGCTACAGGAGGGCCGTAAAAAAATCAACACTTTACTCCTGAAGAACATGCACATGCTTGCTTTCTAGTATGAATAAGGTTGAGGAAGCAGATTGAAACTGGACTCTGGCTGGTTGCCATGACTGGCCCCAACCCCCCTAGCTCCAGCATGGCTCCACACTAAAGTGAAGGTTGCCAGTACCGAGGAGAGTGCTTATTTGGGAAGGATAGAACTGGCTTAGACCTGAACTGCGTCTGAATGGGGCAAGGATGGCCTTTACTGGCACTTGTGGAGGCAGCAGATTGGGAACTCTGACCAGCACACCAAGACCACCCCAGCACATGCTCTGGCCCCACTTATTTCAGCACTGCTCCCCTCTGTGGTGAAAGTGCCATTGCAGGAGTGTGGGGAGTGTACACTTAAAGGGATTGGAACCACCTCAAACCCTCAGGGTTTCTGATCCCACCCGTAATAGGGCAGTGCCGGCCACTGAGCATAGGAGAAGCCATGGTTCACACCTGGCTCTGACCTAGCTCCTCCATCTCCAGCCCCACCTCTCACCACGCCAGCACACCCTGGGTGAACATGTGACCCATGGTCACTTTAGATCCTGTTCTCCCACCAAAGCCACTGGGCACACACAAACCAAATGGGGCTGCTACCACACAAGGATATTCCTTTAAGACCAGAATAGGTAACTTTTACATAATTTCTTAGAAATTTAGCCAAAATGAGAAGACAGAGGAATTTGTTTCAAGAAAGAACAAGATGAGTTCCAGTTGGGGGCTCAGTGGTTAATGAACCCGACTAGTATCCATGAGGATGAGGGTTCGATCCCTGGTTTTACTCAGTGGGTTAAGGATCCGGTGTTGTCATGAGCTGAGGTCACAGACACGGCTCAGATCTGGCATAGCTGTGGCTGTGGTGTAGGCCGGCAGCTACAGCTCTGATTTGACCCCTAGCCTGGAAACTTCCATATGCCAAGGGTGTGGCCCTAAAAAGATCAAAAAGAAAAAAACCTGAAAATAAAATAAATGAACTAGAAATGAATAGTTTACCAGATAAAGAATTTAAAGCATTAGTGACAAGAATGCTAACTGAACTTGGGGAAAGAGTAGATGAACTCAGAATTTTAACAAGGAACTAGAAAGTATAAAAAAATAGGGAGTTCCCATTGTGGCACCGTGGAAACGAATCCAACTGCATGAGGATGCAGGTTCCATCCCTGGCCTTGTTCAGTGTGTCGGGGATCCAGCGTTGCTGTGGCTGTGGCATAGGCTGGCAACTGTAGCTCTGATTCGGCCCCTAGCCTGGGAACTTCATATGCCTCAGGTGTGGCCCTTAAAAAAAAGTATAAAAAAAATAAAAAGGAATAAGAACTGAAGAATACAATAACTGACCTGAAAAAAACTATAAGAAATTAACAGCAGACTAGGGGATACAGAAGAACACATACATGATCTGGAGGGTAGAATAATGGAAATTACCCAACCAGAACAGCAAAGAGAAAACCATGTTAAAAAAATGAGGACAGTTTAAGGGACCTCTGGGATGACATCAGACACTAACATTCACATTATAGGTGTCCCAGAAGGAGAGAAAGGAGTCAAAATTGTCTTTGATAAAATTATGGCTAAAAACTTGCCAAACCTGAAGAAGGAAACATATCCAGGTACAGGCAACACAGGGCCCCAAATAAGATGAAAGAAACCCACATCAAGACGTAACTAAAATGGCAAAAGTTAAACAGAGCGTTCAAAAGACAGCAAGGGAAAAACATGGCTCAGCAGTAACGAACCCATCTAGTATCCTTGTGGATGAGGGTTTGATCCCTAGTCTCGCTCAGTGGGTTAAGTATCTGGCATTGCCGTGAGCTGTGGTGTAGGTCACAGATGCAGCTCAGATCCCACATTGCTGTGGCTCCGGTGTCAGCCAGCACCTGTAGCTCCAATTCAACCCCTAGCCTGGGAATTTCCATATGCTGTGGGTGCAGCCCTCAAAAGAAAAAAAAAGGTGATGATCAGGAAGAAACAGACAATCTAAACTAATTACTAGTAGTAAAACTGAATTAGTAATCAAAAAACTCCCGTCAGTTCTTTTGTGGTACAGCAGGTTAAGGATCTGGTATTGTCACTGCTGTGGTGCAGGTTTGGTTTGTTTGTTCGTCTGTCTGTTTTGGGCACCACACAGCATATGGAGTTCCCAGGCCAGGGATCAGATATGAGCCACAGTTGTGACCTAAGCCGCAGCCAGAGCAATGCCAGATTCTTTACCCGCTGCGCAGGGCCAGGAATCAAACCTGCATCCCAGCACTCCAAAAATGCCGCCAAGCCCATTGTGTCACAGTGGGAACTCCTGTGCCCAGGTTCTGATCCCTGGCCCCAGAACTTCTACATACCACAAGCATGACAAAGAAAAAAACAAAAAACAACTCCCAGCAAACAAAAGTCCAGGACTGGATGGTCTCATAGGGGAATTCTACCAGACATATAAAGAAGAACAAATACTTGTCCTTCTCAAACTGTTCTAAAAAATTGAAAAAGAGAGAACACTCCCAGGAAGTTCCTTGGTGGCCTAGCAGTTATGGATCCGGCATTGTCACTGCTATGGCTTGAGTCCAGGTTCAGTCCCTGGCCCCCGGAACTTCTGAATGCTGTGGGCACAATCAAAAGAAAAAAAAACTCCCAAATTCATTCTGCGAGGCCACCATTACTCTAATAACGAGACCAGACAGAGATCCTACCAAAAAAGAAAATTAGAGTGCAGTGTTTCTGATGAGTACACATGCAGAAATCCTTAACAAAATATTAGCAAACTGAGTTCAACAATACACAGAAAGGATCATACAACATGATCAAATGGGATTTATTCTAAGGATGTGAAAATGCTTCAGTACACACAAATAAATCAGTGTAATACATTAACAAAAGGAAGGATAAAAATCACATGACCCTGTCGTTGTGATGAAAAAGCATTTGACAAAATTCAACATCCATTCATGATAAAAAAAAACTCATTGAAGTTATTATAGAGGGAACATGTTTTAACACAGTAAAAGCCAGGGAGTTCCCTTTGTGGCTCAGTGGTGAATGAACCCTACTAGAATCCATGAGAATGTGGGTTCGATCCCTTACCTCACTCAGTGGGTCAAGGATCCAGCGTTACCATGAGCTGTGGCATAGGCTGGCAGCTGTAGGTCTGATCTGACCCCTAACCTGGGAATTTCCATATGCCACGGATGTGGCCCTAAAAAGGAAAAGAAAAAAAAAATAAGGCCATTAGAAATGGGAGTTCCCTTGTGTCTCAGTGGGTTAAAGATCTGGTGTTGTCATTGCTGTGGCTCAGGTTGCTGCTGTGGCACAGGTTCAGTCCTTGGCCTGGGAACCTCCCTGTGCTGCAGGTACAGTCAAAAAAACCCCCAGAGTATTAGAACTAATAAATAAATTCAGTAAAGCCGCAGGATCAATATTAATATATGGAAATCTATTGCTTTTCTAATATGAACTATCAAAAAGAGGAAATAAGAAAACAACCTCATTTAAAAATCACATAAAAAGAATAAAATACTTAGGAATAAACTTAACCAAGGAGGTGAAAGACCTAACTGAAAACTGTAAAACACTGATGAAGGAAATGGAAGATGCTACAAGTAAATGGAAAGATATCTATTCAAGGACTAGATATCATTAAAATATCCATGTTACTCAAAGCAAGCTGCAGAATTAATGCAATTGCCATCAAAATATCCAGGACATTTTTCATAGAACCTCCAAATTGGCCTTTGTGGTTCGAATTTTCCACTTCTGGGGCCGGGGAGGGAGGAAAAGTATTGCTACTAATCCATTTATGTAAACCTGATTCCAGGTCATGGGTCTGCCTGGCCTTAACCCACGGGAATGGGGCTTCCCTTAGCCATACTTCCCTGAACTGCTGGAAGCCCAGTGGTCAGCCATCCGGGTTCTCCCAAGTTCAGACCCAGAGAAATGTAGGAGCATGACGGACATGCTTTATTTTACTTTTTACTCACATAAAAACAAAACCACCACAAGCCTTTTATTCACTGGTCGACCTTTCTGCCTAATTTTCATGTAACACTTCAGAAATCACAGACATCAGTAAGTGTTACTATTAACTTTGTAAATTTTACTTAATTACTTTCATAGAATATTTTTGCATATTTAGCTTTTATTTGAACATTTTTAGATAAATTGTTATATTTATATTTTATACACTGAATTTACTTGAATAGGGGTTTTTATTTGTTATTCTAACTTTTGTTTAAAATTCTTTAAAGCATTGATCATATAACCAAGCCAGGATCAAGCATGTAGAAAATTACTAGGTATTGATATTTTGGCAAATGATGAGATAAAGAGCTTAAGTTCTTAAAAATATATCACATGTGATATGTAGGAAGAAGCTTAGGTCTCAGGTGAGGAACTGACAAATAAGTATGCGAGGTAGGATATTTTAATCTATATAAAATATTGAAGAATAGGAGTTCCCATCGTGGCGCAGCAGTTAACAAATCTGACTAGGAACCATGAGGTTGCGGGTTTGATCCCTGGTCTTGCTCAATGGGTTAAGGATCTGGCGTTGATGTGAGCTGAGGTGTAGGTCGCATATGCGGCTCAGATCTGGCGTTGCTGTGGCTGTGGTGTAGGCCGGTGGCTACAGCTCCAGTTCGACCCTAGCCTGGGAACCTCCATATACCGCGGGTGTGGCCCTAAAAAAAAGAAAAAGCCAAAAAAATATGTTGGATAATATATTAATGTGTTTATCATTGGATTAGATATATCTCCAAAATAATTCACTACTATTTTCTTTTAAAAAAACAAAAAACAACTTTAGGGTCAGTTGGATCTCTTAAGAAGCAATACAGGCCTTCTGTATAGAATAAAGGACTCTCAGAATGCTGGGTAAGCACCTAATTTTTTTATTTAAGAACATCTTAATATTATAAAAGAAATACATTTGGGGGTGGGGGAGCCAGTGCAGCATAAAGCATAATGTAAACGTGTCCTGCATAATTGTCTAGCCTTGCATCATGAGTTCCATTTCCCAGAGATAACTGCTCTTATTAATATAGTGGTATATATCTTATAGGCATATGCAAATACATATAGATTATATATTTATATTCTGTATATTTATATATAATCTTTTTAAAAAAACAAAAATTGGATCATGCTATCCATACAGTTTTGCAACTTGTTTTTTTCACTTACTATATGTTGGACATCTTTTCATTCTGGTACATACAGCCCTGTCTCATTCTTTTGGTAAATCAGTCAATGTGATGACCTTGTCTGCTGATTCATTTAGCTGTGTAGATTATTAGATTATCCTGTACCTCTGCCTTTTTAATTCTATTTTATTCCCCTGCAGGAAAATGAAAGGATCGGATAATCAAGAGAAACTAGTATATCAGATCATAGAGGATGCAGGAAATAAAGGTAAGCATGTGGAGGAACAAGCAGAAAAAACATTGTCTTTAGGACCAGATATAGGATCCCAGGGTGTGGGTCAGTCAGGAGAGTATGCAGCCATTTGTGTTAAAAGGGGAAAACACATAATACATACACACATTTGTAATGTTTGTATACGTGTGTGTGTAATGTACATAGGCTTGAAGGACACTCAGGAATGATGCTGCTCTTGCCTCAAGGGAGGCAGGAACTAGATGACTGTGGTCAGGGATGGAAAGAAATGTCCAAATTCTGAATCATGTGAATGTATTATCCATTCAAAATAAATAAATTAAAACTTAGTGTTTTTTTTTTTTTTAATATTCACTTTCTAAATTTTAGAAACCTTTGTTTCTTCCTCTCATCTGTAAATTGTAGACAATAACATCTCTGGATTTTGCACAAACCAGAGGATGCCTAGTGCAGTATGGCAGTGTCTGATGTAGTTTTCTCAACAGCTATTTAGTTCCTTTTCTATTGCCCTTGAAGAACTGTATCTAAATTGCTATTATTACAATTTAAGATCTACTTGAGGAGTTCCCGCAGCGGTTAAAGAATCCAAATAGGGAACCATGAGGTTGTGGGTTCAATCCCTGGCCTTGCTCAGTGGGTTAACGATCCAGCATTGCCTTGAGCTATGGTGTAGGTCGCAAACATGGCTCGAATCTGGCATTGCTGTGGCTGTGGTGTAGGCTGGCAGCTGTAGCTCCAATTCGACCCCTAACCTGGGAACCTCCATATGCCGCAGGTGTGGTCCTAAAAAGCAAAAAAAAAGATCTGTTTGAGTCACTGATACTAGCTTCAACCATTATGATGTAACCTGAAATCATATGATTTTTATATATGTTAGGAAGTTAAATTAACATTTTGAAAATAGGAGTTTCCATTATGGCTCAGCAGAAATGAACCTGACTAGTATCCATGAGGACGTGGGTTCAATCCCTGGTCTCGCTCAGTGGGTTAAGGATCCAGCAATGCCGCGAGCTGCAGTGTAGTTCGCAAATGCGACTCAGATTTGTCCGTGTAGGCCAGCAGCTATAGCTCTGATTCAACCCCAGCCTGAGAATTTCCATATGCCGCACCTGAGGCCCTAAAATTAAAAAAAAATTAAAAGTAAATAGGAATAAATCATTCTCTATTTAAAATATTATTCCTATCTCATGCCTTTATGTTGGGAAGAAAATGCAGCAGTATATTTTTACATAAATTCGCTTTATATAATACTTCCTTCTTTGAAAGGAAAATCATAGCTTTCTGCATAGGCCTTTAGTGACTGTAAGAGCTATAATCTTTCTGTTTTCCAAATAGAATGTTGTATAAATAATGGACATACGTGCATACAGATGCTCCCATAAGAGATTTTTTTGCCCATGTTGAGGATGGTGGCTGACCCTGGCCCAAACTTGTTTGTTTTTCATATAAACAATCTAAAGTGAAATTTTCAGAAAAAAGAGGTTAGGGTGTAGAAGGGCATGGGAAAGACAATACAAATTAATTCAATTATATTCAAGATTTTTCTAACATTACAAAAACATCCTGTTCATATGATTTTTGGAAGGGGCCACCCTAGCATTCCAAGACATTTCCAGTTAGAAAATAGAACATATGGCTTCTGTATCGTGTTGAATATTTTTGTTACTCTTATCTGAGGTTCTTAGCTCTTAATCATTTTTCCTATAGCTCTGCTCTAGGTATATATGCATATATAAGTATTTTGCTAGATTTGTAATGAGATATAAGCCATGGGAAGAGAAGCACAAAACCTATAATGTTCAACTTATTTTACTTTACTTTCTTATAGGAATATGGAGTAGAGATATCCGATACAAAAGTAACTTGCCATTGACAGAAATTAACAAAATTCTAAAGAATCTGGAAAGTAAAAAGCTTATCAAAGCTGTTAAGTCTGTGGCAGTAAGTAGTCTTCCCTTTTCTTCCCCTGAATGTTCACTGTACATATATTGCTCCAAGTATATTTCAGGCTTTTATTGTTCTTTAAGCTATGTCATGATTTAAAACAGTTGATCAAAAAAGATTTTTAAAAATGTAGGTCATGGAGTTCCCGTTGTGACGCAGCAGAAATGAATCTGACTAGTATCCATGAGAATGCGGATTCAATCCCTAGCTTCGCTCAGTGGGTTAAGGATCCAGCGTTACCATGAGCTGTGGTGTAGGTCGAAGATGAGGCTCAGATCTGGTGGTGTTGTGGCTGTGGCATAGGCCAGCAGCTCCAGCTCCAATTTGACCCCTAGGCTGGGAACTTCCATATGCTACGGGTATGGCCCTGAAAAGCCAAAAAATAAAGGTAGGTCATATTGGTTGGTTTGGAGAGTCTGCTTAGATCTGTCACTGCCAGTTAGCTCTTACCCATTCAAAAATCTAGAACTGCTTTACTCTCTTTAGTAAAATAATTTTGGGAATCATGAACACGTTTCCTGGATTTTGTGGTATGGAGGATGATTTACTTCAGCCTGGTATATGAGATTACCCATTCAGCAAATATCTGCTGTGCATTTGCAGTGTGCCAGGCACTGGTCTGGGTGCCTGGACTACACTAGAGAATAAATCACAGAAAGATCTCTGCCCTGGTGGAGCACCTCTCTTCCTCCTTACCTGTCCCCACCCTGTCACATCTGTAGGGACTTCAGAATCCAAAGCTGGCTCTCTCAGGTCCATCTGCTGCTGACTTCACTGATTTAGGCCTCAGGAGCTGAAATTCTCCTCAATTAAAGTGTGCCTGGAGTTCCTTGGTGGCTCACTGGGTTAAGGATCTGGCCTTGTCACTGCTGTGGCACAGGTTCAGTCCTTAGCTTGCCACAGGTGTGGCCAAAAAATAAAGTGTGCTTGAACACAAAATCCAGCATATAAATTTGATATTCATCGATTTTATTTATCAGTGATTTTATTTATCAGTGATATTTGTCATACCACTCCCTCATTTAGGATATTATTTCTGTGCTGCATTTTTAATAGATAAAAATATAATAATATTATATATTTTTTAATATTTTTAGTAACTGCTTTATTGAGATTTAGTGGGTTGTAGTATATTCACAGAGTTCTACAACCATCATACCCTTCCTTTTTTTTTTTTTTTGCTTTTTAGGGCTGCACCCACGGCATATGGAGGTTCCCAGGTTAGGGGTCAAATCAGAGCTACAGCCGCAGGCCTACAGCGCAGCCACAGCAACCCAGGTTCCGAGCTGTGTCTGCGACCTACACCACAGCTCATGGCAATGCCAGATCCTTAACCCACCGACCAAGGCTAGGGATCGAACCCACAACCTCATGGTTACTAGTCGGATTTGCTTCCGCTGTGCCACAATGGGAACTCCAACGCTCTTCTAATTTTAGAACATTTTAATCAACGTAAGATGTGACTCCACTAGCAGCCACTCCTCAGCCTCCCTGTCCCCAGGCCTTGACAGTCATTAATATTCTTTCTGTCTCTGTAGGTTTGCCTTTTCTGAACATTTCATGTGGTCTTTGGTGTCTGGCTTCTTTAACCTAGCATGATGTTTTCAAAGTTTCAAACTAGAAATTAAAAATTAGTATTAGATTGTAACCAAAAGTATAACATAGATATTCAGGAGTCCATACTAATATAGATATTTGAATAAATAAATGGGAGGGAACAGGCAAAGCTCCCATGCGGAAGAACTCCAAATAACTTAGCAGACACTCCATCCTCAAGGAAGTAGAGCGTAACTCCCAGCTCTAAAGTGTAGACTGTGCATGGTGGCTTCTTTCCACAAATGGAAGGGGCAGCAGAAAGTAACTTCACAGTGGAGAAAACTGAGAAACACTACCTCAGATCAGGTGATCAAAACGTGTATGTATAAACACTGATATGTTTATACATACACATTTTATTTTTCTTCGTTTTTATGGCCTCATCTGCGGCATATGGAAGTTCCTGAGCTAGAGGTCAAATCAGAGGTGGAGCTGCTGCCTGCACCACAGCCATGGCAACACTGGATCCAAGCCTCATTTGCAACCTACACTGCAACTTGCGCTTAACCCACTGAGCAAGGCAAGGGATTGAACCCGCATCCTCACGGACACCATGTAGGGTTCTTAACCTGCTGAGCCACAACAGGAGCTCCTGATAAATTATATTGATGACAATCAGTCATCTCTTGGTGCTGCTCAGGGACCCTCGAGAGGGGCACTTTACCTCTGTGGTCTTTTTTCCAGTCTAATCGGACAAATCCCAATTAAGGGACATTCTACAGAATTTTAGCCAGTAATTCTCAAAACTGGTAAATTCATCAATAACAAGGAAAGTCTAAGAAAATGGTCACAACAAAAATTTGTGTATTTACATTTACTTACACAAATAAGTAAATGTAATGTGATGTTCTAGATAGGATCCTAGACCATAAACAGGACATTAGGGAAAAACTAAGGAAATCTGAATAAAATAGACTTAATAGTTAGTATTGACATAGTAATATTGCTTCATTAATTGTAACAAATGTACTCTGGTAATGTCAGATGTTACTAATTGGGGAAGCTGAGCACAAGGTCAGTAGTGGGCGATCTGTACCATCTTTGCAATAATTCTTTAAGTCCAAAACTGTTCTGAAATATGAAGTTGTGAGGGCTTTGAAGTTTTAGTTTTGGAAGACTGTGTTGTTACCTTTGAACCATCTGCTGTGCATGTTTTTTCCTAGGCCTCTAAAAAGAAGGTGTATATGCTCTACAACCTGCAGCCAGACCGGTCTGTGACCGGAGGAGCCTGGTACAGTGACCAGGATTTTGAATCTGAATTTGTAGAAGTGCTTAACCAACAGTGTTTCAAATTCCTGCAAACCAAGGTGAGGCATAACTGAGGACACACGATCACTGTAGATATTTTTTTTTAGGTTTCTTCATAAGAAATATTTAATCTTGTACATACTTTATTTGAATCGAAAATATTGAGGGAGTTCCCTTCGTGGCTCAGTGGTTAACGAATCCGACTAAGAACCACGAGGTTGTGGGTTCGATCCCTGGCCTTGCTCAGTGGGTTAAGGATCCAGTGTTGCCGTGAGCTGTGGTGTAGGTTGCAGACGCGGCTCGGATCCAGCATTGCTGTGGCTGTGGCGAAGGCCGGCGGCTACAGCTCCTGTTAGACCCCTAACCTGGGAACCTCCACATGCTGCGGGTGCAGCTCTAGATACAGGCAAAAAGACAAAAAAAAAAGAAAAGAAAATATTGAAATTGGTTGTTTTCACTAAACAAAATATGTTCTATTGCTTTCACTATATAAACTGTAATTAATTAGAAAACACCAAAATTCTTCCTGAAATTTACATTTCTATCCTTATAGGCAGAAACGGCAAAAGAAAGCAAACAGAATCCGGTGATCCAAAGAAATAGTTCCTTTGCTTCATCACACGAAGTATGGAAGTACATCTGTGAGTTGGGGATCAGTAAGGTCAGAACTGAGTTTCTCATTTTGTCTTGTTCTTAGAAACTTACTCTTTATCACAGGGATATAGTTTACAGTACATTCCAGAGACACCTGGCACAGACCCTTTTTTCCGGTGATACCTGTGTGTCTGTTCTGCAGAACTCACTTTGAGAAAGTACTGTCCTAAGCCAGTTAGGCAAAGGTGGTCATTGCCATTGGGCACTTTCTGAACTGTATGTACTTGAGCTTGGGATACAGAGTAGCAGAGTGGAGGCCTGGCCGTTCGTTTCACTGACAGGTTCAAAAGTCTGTTCTGGCAAGTTCATGACTCTCTGGGGGACATTTCATCATATGTACCAAACATCAGTCGTATCATTTGTCACTAATTGCTATTTCCCTATTTATGAAATGCAAGTGGCGTTGTCAGCACACTCTTTTGAACATCCATATATATGGACACCATCATAGAAGAAACTGAAGTGGCCACTTGGACAAGTCATTTTCATGTCCTGGGTTCCAGATCTTTCTTTTATAAAAAACAAGGAATTTGGACTATTTGAAGTACCTTTCTGCTCAAGCATTTTATAACTCTCCATCAAATTCTTGCCAAAAAAATGTTAGGAGATGTCTGGATCTTACTTAGGAGGGTGAAGATATCAACAAGTGTCAAGCTTGGCATGAGCTCAGTTAACACCCTCCAAAAGGGTGTCTCCTTGCCCTTGGGTCCTTTCTAACACGTCCCTTTTTTAGGTAGAGTTGTCCATGGAGGACATCGAGACCATCTTGAATACACTTATTTATGACGGGAAAGTGGAGATGACCATCATTGCTGCAAAAGAAGGCACTGTTGGCAGTGTGGATGGGCACATGAAACTATACAGGGCAGTCAATCCAATCATCTCGCCCACGGGATTGGTCCGGGCCCCCTGTGGACTCTGCCCGGTGAGTTCAAATGGCATCACTGTACACTTTACTGCCACCAGTGCAAGGCCACATAATGCACCAGCAAACACACCCTAGTTTTCTCAAACTCAGGGTTGAACCACTGCTGCTGAAACCTCCATGTAACCTTGAGGACTGACTTTTAATGAACAAATCATCACCATACATTCTTAGAACAACCTGGTTAAGAAAATTTGTTTTCTGTTCTTGGCCCTCAAATGCACAATTTTTTGATGGGGGCTAATCGTTTACCCTACTTAGGGAGAGAAATGAGATTTGTTGAGAACCTGTCCTGGGTCAGACATGTTCTTAAAGGTCTCTGTGGTCTTATTTAACCCTCCTCAGGTCCCTTGGAGCTAGCGGAGTTATTTCCCTTTAAGCATGAGTGAACCTAGGCTGAGGGCACTCTGAGAGCATACAGCTCAGACACAGCAGCCAGGACTCACAGCCAGAGGTGATGTGCTTTTTGAGGCCCGGCCCACCCATGCTCTTCATTTGTTCCTTCCCGGAGGGCCCCTGAGCGCTACCCGTGTACTGCAGGCACTGTCCCCGCCCTTGCAGCATTTATATCCTTGGCCTGCTGGTCTGTATTTTATTGTCTACGTGCCTAAGCTCTCTATGCCCTGGTTTCAGCTCTCATTAAAAAAGGCTAACCTGTTGGGAATTTCATTGAGTGCCTTTCACACAAAGAATGTAGCTAAACAGGAAACGTTTGGTGAGTCAAGATTAAGTCATTTATGTGTATAGATCTCTTGTTACCTGCTGGCAGCCATCTGCCCAGTGGGAAAGTGAACATGATTTTTTTTTTTTTTTGTCTTTTTACGGCCGCACCCACAGCATATGGAGGTTCCCAGGCTAGGGGTCAAATCAGAGCTATAGCTGCTGGCCTACACACCACAGACACAGCAACACGGGATCCAAGTCGCATCTGCGACCTACACGACAACTCACGGCAGTGCCAGATCCTTAACCTACTGAGGCCAGGGATCGAACGTGCATTCTCATGGATGCTAGTCAGATTTGTTTTTCCTGAGCCACGACAGGAGTGCTGAACGTGGTTATCTTAATGCCGCCGTGAAAGGTCTCTCACTAACTGATCACAGAGCAAGTCCTATTTCAGTATGTTTTTACATACAGCCCAAGTAACCCCTTTCAATTTGAAAGTTTTGTTGTTAATATTGCTTTAAATAAACAGTTGGGTGTAGGGTATTTTATTAGAAATTTTAGTTGTAGTTGATATTAAGACATTACCTATATTATAAAGTAATAATTTTAAAACCTCAGGTTGAATATAAACTTTTCTCTTTTTTAAAGGTATTTGATGACTGCCATGAAGGTGGTGAGATTTCACCATCGAACTGTATTTACATGACAGAGTGGCTTGAATTTTAATAGAGAGATATGAACTTTACTGACATTTTGCAAATGAAGTTACATTGGAAGTAAATAATGATGGAACATCAAATTCACTTGAAAGCAAACTTCAAAATGTAGACTCGCTGCTATGAAAAAGTATTTTTTAAGATTAAATTTATATTGGTAGTCAACAGAATATGCAACAGGTAAGGTTAGTAGTGAAATCTGTCCTTCAGTAAGTCAAATACTTCTGGAAGACCACACTGAAATGTTCAAGGTTTTTGATAATTCACAGAAAAAGAAGCCAGCAGCCCATATTCACCAAGTACTGTGATAACAGCTAGAGCTTTAAAATGCCCATTTTAAAGTTATTTATTAAGGACTTCATTGGGAATTTTTTATGTATGGCTCACTATTGCCATTTCTGTTTTGTTTTCTCAGTGGTTTCATTGAGAAGTTAAGTGGTGAAGGCAGGACTAGCAGGGGAGGACGCAGCAAGCTTGGACCATGAGTGGGGGAGAGGGTGTTTTCCAAACACCATTAATTCCTTCTTACGTTAGAACTCTTCTTGCAGAGGATTATGTCTCTATACTTACCTCAAACCCAAATGACGACTGTTGTCAGGGAAATGTTTTCAGTGCATAAATATTATTCTCATTCTAAAGGGAGTATTTTTACTGTTCCTTCTTTGTTAAAGTCTTACAAGTTTCACTCTGTAGCTCATCTGTCTTATTTGCTGGAATTTTCCCCTAGATTCTTATTTAATTAAAATTAAAACTAAAAATAATGCATTGCCTTCTGTTTACTGTATTTGGGGGGAGGGAGTATCATTCTTCTTTTCTAATCTTGTTTTAGATTTGTTTCCTTACTCTGTTCTAAAAATCATGGTATAATAAGTCTACCTAAGCAGGAGGCTATTATAATTGTCCTCAGTTCTACCTTTTTTTTTTTTTTTTGATTTTTAGGGCCACACCCACCGCATATGGAGGTTCCCAGGCTAGGGGTCTAATCGGAGCTGTAGCCGCCAGCCTACGCCACAGCCACAGCAACGTGGGATCCGCGCTGTGTCTGCAACCTACACCACAGCTCAATGCAACACCGGATCCTTAACCCAATGAGCAATGCCAGGGATTGAACCCGCAACCTCTTGGTTCTTAGTTGGATTTGTTAGCCACTGAGCCACGACGGGAGCTCCTAATTGTCCTCAGTTCTAATAGCACTTTCAGTCCCAGTCTTCAGCTCTGTAGAGAACAACAAGTTATATGATGTATTGTTGCACAGATACTAGCTACAGGGCTTTTTCGGATTTCACCTATTTTCACTTTGTGGCGCCCCTCAAAAGTTTGTGCCCAGCCCAAAAGTGTGGGACCTAGGGAGAGGAAAGCTTCTGTTGGGACCTGAGTTCAAACACCAGTTTGGAGAGCCAACGTTAAGAGTTATTTTGAGATGCTAGGGATAAGTAAGATAAAATTCAGCTCAGTAACCAATTTTTTTTTTTTTTTTTTGGCCACGTCTGTGGCATCTGGAGGTTCCCAGGCCAGAGCTCAAACCCATGCCACAGCAGTGACCCAAGCCACTGCAGTAAGAATGCCAGATTCTTAACCCACTGCACCACAAGGGAACTCCCTTGGTAACGAAGAACCAGATACATTCTGTGGCCAGCTCTATAGAATTTGCACTTGATAACTAGAATGCTTTGAAACAAAGGTCATTTTGACTATTGGATATATGTAAAGTACAAAAGAATCTGGGACCCTGAAACTATGGAGGGTTTCTAATCCACCCTCAGAGAGAGCTGGAATGGTTACAACAGTACCTGTCCCTTCTGGGACCTGGCCTATCACAGAGATGTCAGCTTTATTTAATGAGAAAACTGAACTTGTAGGAGAGTTAGAAGTGGAGAGAAGGAACCAGCTTGTGTTTTAAATATAGATTTTGCATTGTTCTTTGATAGCCAGAGTTTTGTTTTATTTTGTTTTTGTTTTGCCCCCGCCTGAGGCAAATGGAAGTTCCCAAGCCAGGGATCAAACTTGCGCCAGAGCAGTGACATAAGCTATCACATTGACAATGCCAGATCTTTAACCTGCTGCGCCACAAGGGAACTCCGGTCAGAAATTTTTTTAAAGCTTACAGTCAGGAGTTCCTGTCGTGACTCAGTGGTTAACCAACCCGACTAACAAACCAAGAACAAGGGTTCAATACCTGGCCTCGCTAAATGGGTTAAGGATCCGGCATTGCCATGAGCTGTGATGTAGTCGCAAATGCACTGCTCTAGCTGTGACGCAGGGTGGCAGCTCCAGCTCCAGTGTGAACCCTAGCTTGAGAGCTTCCATGTGCTGCAGATGTGGCCCTAAAAAAAAAGACAAAAATAAAATAAAATTAAAAAATAAAGCTTATAATCATTGGCTAAAACAAAAGTATTCCAGGTACCCTCCTTCACGGTTGGTGGGAATGTAAATTGATACAATCACTATGGAAAACAGTATGGAGGTAACTCAAAACTAAATATACCAATCAAACTACCATATAATTTAGCAATCCCCCTTCTGGGCACATATGCAGACAAAACTTTCATTGAAAAAGATACATGCACCACTATGTTCACTGCAGCACTATTCACAATAGCCAAGATAGGAAAACAACCTCAATGCTCTTTGACAGATGAATGGATTAAGAAGATCTAGTACATATACACAGTGGAATACTACTCAGCCACAAAAAAGGAACAAATAATGCCATCTGTAGCAACATGGATGGAACTAGAGATTCTCATACTAAGTGAAGTAAGAAAGAGAAAGACAAATACCATATGATATCACTTATATCTGGAATCTAATATATGGCACAAATGAACCTTTCTATAAAAAAGAAACAAATTCATGGACATGGAGAACAGACTTGTTGTTGCCGAGGTGGAGGGAGTGGGATGGACTGGGAGTTTGAGGTAGCAGATACAAACTATTGCATTTGGAATGGATAAGCAATGAGATACTGCTGTACAGCACAGAGAACTCTAATCACTTGTGATGGAACATGATAATATGATATGAGCCATATGGAAAGTCCAGTGGAGGATAATATGAGAAAAAAAGAAGGTATATATATGTTTAACCAGGTCACTTTGCTGTACAGCAGAGAAGAAATTGACAGAACATTGTAAATCAACTATAATAAAAAGTAAGTAATCTTAAAAAATAAAACTTTAAAAAAGTATTCCTTGCCTATGAGAATAAAGAAACTCTTTTAAACTTTTTTCCCTTAACTTTTCATTCTGAATATTAACTGAAGAAGGAAAGAGACAATAATTTAAAAATACAGCACCTCAGGGAGTTCCCCGAATCTGACTAGGAACCATGAGGTTGCGGGTTTGATCCATGGCCTCGCTCAGTGGGTTAAAGGTCCAGCGTTGCTGTGAGCTGTGGTGTGGGTTACAGATTCAGCTGGGATCTGGCGTGGCTGTGGCTGTGGTGGAGGCCCGCAACTGTAGCTCCGATTCAAACCCTAGCTTGGGAATCTCCATATGCTGCAGGTGCAGCCCTAAAAAAAACCAGAAAAACAAAAAATAACTACCTCTGACGATAGTTAGCTATTCACTCTATAGGAGTAAGTTTTGGCAAAAATTGTGGGGCTCCAGACTCATACCACCACCAGAAAATCCAATTGTCAGTGAAGTCTTAATCCTTACAACTGATTTCCATTTAGTGAAAGGTATTTTGCTCACCTGAAAACAGATAATCCCTGGAGTCAGTCTGTCAGGGCCTCTCTCTGTTTTATAATGACCTGTAGAGAGTCAAACCCAGAATCGTGAGAGGCCATGACTTGACGGTTGAAATGAATTGTTCCTGTGGGATTCTCCCATGAAAATTTCCACTTTTAGTTTGGCGATGAGTAAGTTACATGGAGCTGCAATTTTTATGGTGATCGACTAAGCAAATTAGTAATTTCAGAGCTCCCTCATAGCTCAGTGGATTAAGGATCCAGCATTGTTACTGCTATGGCTCTGGTTACAGCTATGGCTCAGGTTCAAGCCCTCAGCATGACTGAAAAAAAAAAAAAGTAATTTCAAGTTGAATCACTTGTACTTTGATGCTGGATGAGGCAAGAATATAACATGTGCCCTTGACCAGTACTGTCCAATAGAACTTTCTTTTTTCTTGCCTTTTTTTTTTTTTTTAAGGGCCACACCCAAGGCATATGGAGGTTCCCAGGCTAGGGGTCCAATCAGAGCTGAAGCTGCCAGCCTACACCATAGCCACAGCAATACCAGATCCGAGCTACATCTGTGACCTACACCACAGCTCACAGCAATGCCAGAACCTTAGCCCATTGAGCGAGGCCAGGGATCAAACCCGCAACCTCCTGGTTCCTAGTCAGATTCGTTTCCATGAGCCACGAAAGGAACTCCCAATAGAACTTTCTATTGGGACGGAAGTGTTCTGTATCTGCTGTCCATGTCACCCATGGCTGGTGAGCATCTGAAATGTGGCTGCTGTGAGTGAAGAACTGAATGTTTTCATTGACAGCTCCCCTGTGGGGACTGGCTACCATACTGGGCAGCACAACTCGACAGTCACAGAGCTCTACATTCAAGTTATTTTTATCAAATAAATTTCTATAAAAATTATTTCTCAACAGAACTTGAAACATTGTAAATCAACTATACTTTAATAATAATAAAATTATTTCTCAATTGTATTTGGTTTTTTCTACAGAGGAAGAGGGCAACAAAGTGATACAAACTATTGTTTGTGCAGGTTAATAGTTTTTTTTCTTTTAAAGGACTTCAGAAAACAAGGCAGAGAATAAGTAGACCAAGTGCTACTTCCAAATAACTCAAACAGAATCAAACTTTGATTATAGGCTTGGTCAAATCAATGCTAAACAGCCTCGCTAAGAAAATTATTCAACTGATTCATCTACTTTGCTTTTCACTAACTTGTCAAATACGCTGTTTTAAATTTTTGTTTTTAACAATAAAAGGAATACACATTCAGTGTAACAAATTCCAGTCATCCTGAGGTGTATAAAGTAAAAGGGAGGCCTCCATCACACCATCCGGACCAGAATTCCCATCTCCTGAGATAATTACTGCTAGAAATTCAGAGAATTTCTGCTGATCTGTTTTGAGCACATTTAGAAGTCAAATGACTTTTCAGGTTAAAAGGATGGCTTTGAATCTTTGTTAGGTGTAAACAGTGCGGGAATTTACATCACTGCAGCAAATGTCAGGTATGAATTCACCAAAAACTGTTTGAGGGAACACTTGGGGACAATAGCCAAAAATGCTGGAAAATGAAAAGGGTTTTTTCTGAGGGAGTAGGACTAGAAGAAAAATCATGGAATGCTGCTGACGGAAGTCTAAAGGAACATAGACACTAAAAGGCAAAACTCTTTACAGAACAAAATTTGAGGAATGGAAAGATTATTTTTAAACATATTTAAGACTCTGTAACAAACCCAAATTGTTCCCATGATTTCATGCTTTAACATTACGTCCCATTTCTCAGACTTATCTTTTTTTTTTTTGGTCTTTTTGTCTTTTTAGGGCTGCACCCATGGCATATAGAGGTTCCCTGGCCAGGGGTCTAATGGGAGCTGTGGCTGCTGGCCTACACCACAGTCACAGCAATGCGGGATCTGAGCTGCGTCTGCAAACTACACCACAGCTCACAGCAACACCAGATCCTTAACCCACTGAAAGAAGCCAGGGATCGAACCTGCGTCCTCATGGATGCTAGTTGGGTTCGCTAACTGCTGAGCCACCACAGGAACTTCCCATTTCTCAGACTTTTCTTAGGCTTTACAGTGAGTCATTTAAAGCACCTGGCTAAGTTAAGCACCTCTACTTACAGGGAAGGCCACAGATGGATGGCTGGGACTTTGTGTCTTGCAGTGTTTGCAGATTTTTAATTTACACTATAGTTGCCAACTAACATAACCCATGTATCTATGGACTGGACGTAATTTGTGTACATATGATATACATATGTACTCTTAGAGTACCTAAATACAAAAACCACTGTAAGAAATTTTATCCTTGAAAAATCAGAAAATTGTCAGTATCTTGCCAAACTGCCACATGGCAACAATCTAGGCAGGGCTGGGCAGTTCTCCACGTTGCCCTAATCCTCACCAGTCTGGTCTTAACGCTGGCTTCATCCGCTGTTCGTATTCCCACCTGACCTTTCAGACCTTGCCTCAACATCCTTGTCTGTCACTCTCAGCATGTTTGAAGGACGAGGGGTCAGGGTATCAAAGGGGAAGACCTGGTTAATATCCTGGGCCAGCTCCAAACAGCAGCTATTTTGAGTTCCAGCCAACACTCTGGACCTTTGGTCGTATTTTCTTTCCCCAGTAAAACAGAAAAGTTTTATGTCAGAGAAGTACAACTTTTCTACAGCGTAACATGAAACCTATTTAGTTTTAATCTGGACTGGGGATCAGGAAACCTGGAAGGATAAGGGTGGTGAAGCTGCCCTATGTCCCTTAGCAAATGGGAAAAACACTGTTAGGTCATAGCAATATGAGATGTAGATTTCAGGAAAATGAAAATGCTGTTTGTGATTTAATTTGAACATTGAAACTTGTGTGTCTTTTAGGCTTTTTTTTTTTTTTTGGAACTGAATTTGATCTGTTTTGTGTTCCCGGTAATCCTCTGACCATAGATGACTGTTATCTGTTAACAACCTGGTCGCTGCTTGCTCCTCTGCGGTTATGCGGAGTGGCAGGACCTATCCCGTCTATGCTGGCACGTTCAGCAGGGACCTGACCACACTAACCAGTTCATGAAACTCTGTGTTCTGAAAATGGCCGCGGTCAGTGAAGCTGTACAATTTGGCTTCCAACCTGTCGGCCACTTCTTGTTGTTCCTTCCAAGGAAGGAAAGGATCATCAGTGGAGCCGAACTGCACAATGTGAGGGCAGTTGGCTTTGATCTTCTCCCACTGCCAGGGGCGGCTGAAGTATCCTGTGAGGAAGACATACAACCCGTCAGCACAGATTATCTCCATCCTAGCCATTCTAGTGAAGACCGTGGCAGAGACACAGACTCGGGGCCTAAGTGTGAGTCAGTAGCCCTGCTTTGGTTTTCAAATCTGGAGGGCCTGATACTGTAGCTACCAGTGAGGCGGGAGTATAGGGCTCAAAAACAGGGCCCTAGGGTTCAGTTCCACACTATGGATTAGAAACTGGTCCACCACCTCTCCTAGTGCCCAACTTTTTTGTTTGTTTGTTTGTTTGCTTTTTTTGCTTTTTAGGACTGCACCAACAGCATATGGAGGTTCCCAGGCTAGGGGTCAAATCAGAGCTGTGGCTGCAGGCCTACGATACAGGCATAGTAATGCCAGATCCTTAACCCACTGAGCGAGGCCGGGGATCGAACCTGTGTCCTCATGGATGCTAGGCAGATTCGTTAACTGCTGAGCCACAATGGGAACTCCTCCAAGTGCCTATCTTCTGTCTAAGGGTAATGGAGATGAGGGGTAATGGAGTTCCCACTGTGGCTCAGCAGTAATGAACCCGACCAGTATCTATGAGGATGTGGGTTTGATCCCTGGCCTTGCTCAGTGGGTTAAAGATCTGGTGTTGCCGTGAGCTGTGGGGCAGGTTGTAGACGTGGCTCAGATCCTTTATTGTTGTGGCTGTGTTGTAGGTCCAATCAGACCCCTAGCCTGGGAACTTCCATATGCCATGGGTGCAGCCCTAAAAAGCAAAAAATAAAACTAAAATAAAAAAAAATAAAGATGAGCGGTAAATATTTCTCATATGCTGTTAGGTATTTCGTGAGCCTGCTGGAAGACAGTGCTGTTTTATTACCCAAGCGCGCAGCCGCAGGATTGGATGAAGGGCTCTCCCAGGGTTTCTGCCTTCAGACTCACCGCTCGCACGCTCGTTCTCATCCCCCAGGTCGGATGTGTAGGCAGACACTAACACGAGAGCGTACACTTGGTGGGTTTCCGCATACCTGGAGAGAGGGGAATGTGGTCAGCTGATGCTTTATGTCAAATCGGATCACCAGAAAGTCAGTGAGACACCTAAAAATGCATTTGATGTGGTTTACACAAAGCATGTGTACAAGCAGCTGAGCTAAGTACGTAAAAGAGCGAGGAACCTGCAGAACCACTAGCCCAGGGTTCATGACGTCACCGGGGCTACTGGGTCTCCACTCTTTTTTTCAAGGTAGCCTAAACCTCTTCCGTCATTCTTTGTGAATAAACAGAGAATCGGTACCATTCTCTTGGATGTGTGCATTTATCTGCGTTTGGAACAGGTCTGCATACTTGATTGGCTTAGGTGTAGGTTCCAGGCTCAGCCTCAGCCCAGAAGATCCGATTCAGGAGTGAGAGGCCTGGGAATCTACACTTTAAGGCATGCTGACTTCTCCAACCCAGGGATCAGATGCAAGTGACCTGTGACTGTATCGTCCCAGAACTGAGCCTCTTTCACACACACTCCACACTGCACTGCTCCTGGTTTGTGTTGTTCTGTATCTGCTTCCTCCAAGGGTCTCCCTTAAGGGTAGGTCTGAGCTTTGACTTCTGTGACCCTGGCGCCTGGTACAGTGCCCGGCAAGGAGACACTTGGCTAACTGTGTAGACAGTTCCCTTGCTCAGCAAAGACCCAGCTAAGGAAGGACACAGAATAGCAGCAATTCCAGGAGGCCTTTGTGCCAGGTGAGACTGGGGTTGGTATTTTACTCTTGGGCCTAAACTTCTCTCCAAACTTTGGCTTTGAAAATTTCAAAATATGAAAAAGAAAGAACAAGCACCTAGATTCACTCATTTTGCTACGTCACCCCAAAATACGTCAGCACGTATCCCCTAAGAACAAGGCCATTCTCTTATGTAACTGCAGTACCATTATTACACCTAATAAATTTAACATTGGGACAGTAATATTAACCTGTATTCGTTTTTCTAATTGTATCAAAAACGTTCTATGAAACGGCTTCTTAACCCTAGATCCAATCAAAGATCATGTATTTGGTTTCATGACTCTTCAGTCCCTTTTAAATTTTTTGTTTTTGTTCCCATTGTGGTGCAGTGGAAATGAATCCGACTAGCATCCATGAGGATGCGGGTTCGATCCCTGGCCTTGCTCAGTGGGTTAAGGATCCAGTGTTGCTGTGAGCTGTGGAGGCTCGGATTTCACGTTGCTGTGGCTGCGGCACAGGCCAGCAGCTATAGCTCTGATTTGACCCCTAGCCCAGAAACTTCCATATGCTGCGGGTGGAGCCCTAAAAAACAAAATAAGTAAATAAATACGTAAAAATAAATTTTTTGTTTTACACAACATTTTTAAGAGTTTTAGGCCAGTTCTCTTGTAGTTTGTCCCGTAAACTGACTTTGTTTCTTCACAGTTAGACTGAGGCACTGTTGCGTCCTGCCCAATCCTTCACCAGGGGCACACAATGCCAGTTGGTCCCATTGCTGGTGAGACTGTCAGATAACTTAAGTGATACCCTCAGATCCCTCACTGTAAAGACAATCTCCCCATGTGTGATGAATAAGTAATCTGTGGGGTGATCCTGTCCATAATATCCTGTTCCCTTATAATCTGACACCCTATGGTTTTGGCATCTAGTGTTCTTCTGGCCCACTTTATTTTTTAATTTTCTTTTTTTTTGTTTTTTTTAGGACCACACCCACGGCATATGGAGGTTCCCAGGCTAGGGGTCCAATCAGAGCCACAGCTGCTGGCCTACACCAGAGCCACGGCCACGCCAGATCCGAGCTGCATCTGTGACCTATACCACAACTCATAGCAACACTGGATCCTTAACCCACTAAGCAAGGCCAGGGATCGAACCCTCAATCTCATGGTTCTTAGTTGGATTCATTTCTGCTGCGCCATGACGGGAACTCCTCACCTTAACTCCAGAAGTTAACTTTTAGAAGGTTGCTGACAATCCCGCAATAAATTTCAGTAGTCTTTAAAAGAAGGCACATTGTTACTAGCCAGTGGCCTGAGAAAAATTCAATTGGCAAAGACTGAGTTCGTAAAGATTTCAGCATAAAAGGATTTCTTCATTTTCCAGACAGCCCCTGGCAGCTTACAAACACATTCTGTAAGTCCATATCGGAAAGCATTATTCTCATAGCTTCAACTGGTGTGGCTGAAAAGCTATGGAGTTTGGCAAGATTTCTCTGACAAGCAATTCATATGACAACCTGAGGAACTGCTTGGGACAAGGGGCTACATGAAAACTATAATCCTTTGTTATCCAGCCCAGCAAACAAGGAAGAAACCTGACCCAAAAGGCTTACTCAGCCAGCTAAGTCCTTACCCTCTAGGGCTTGTAAGCCTAAAGGGAGAGACACGATTTTTTTTTTTTTTGGCAGCACCGACATGTGGAAGTTCCCAGGCTAGAGGCTGAACCCGAGCCACAGCGGTGACCCAAGCTGCTGCAGTGACAACACCAGGTTCTTAACCTACTGTCCCACAAGAGAACTCGCAGAGAGATGTAATGTTCTAAAGGGAGCAGGAGGGACCTGCCCATGAAGGCTGAGGACTGGGGGATGGGGCTGGGACAGCACCTGCCATATGCCACTCTGCCTGGCATGGGGGTTTCAGTGTCAGAGTGAACAAAGCCCCACCCTCATGAAGCTTACACTCAATTGGCAGGAGACAGGCAGGAAATAAATAGAATGTCAGATGATAAAAAGAAGTATAGCTTATAAGGTGTAAAGGGCTAAGATTCAATGGGGCAGGGTTGTTGTTTCAGATGGGGTGATCACAGAAGGTCTCACTGAAAGGGGATGTGGAGCAGAGACTTAAAGAGGAGAAAGCCACGCAGGTATCTAGGGACAGAGTCCCAGGCATAACAATGACAAGCACAGGCCTAAGGAAGGTATGTGTTCTGGCAACTTCACTGAGGTCCGGAACCCAGGCAGGGAGCAGTGAAGGGGAGACGGGAGAGATGAATGGGGGAGTGGGGGCCCTGAAGTCTGCGAATTTCTTCTGAGGGTGACTGGAAGCCGATGGGGTTTAGAGGCATTTATGTTTTTAAAGGATCACTGTACCCTAATAAGAGGAAAAATGTTTTTAATCCACTAACCAAACCAGGAAGGAATTAGAACGGATTACATTACCACTGTTGAGGTCAGCACTGTCTCCTGTGCAGTGGAAACTTAAGATATGCCCAAGGTATTCTGCAAGCAAGCATGGCTGGAGCCCACAGGGCGGGTGACAGCTGAACAAGTATCGCACCTCATGGCAGCAATGGCCCCGGAACTGTGGCCTATGATGATGGTCTCCTCATCACAGCGCAGCTCCATCTCCATGAAAGGCAGCCAGATGCTCTCTCGGGCTGTGACTCGGGTTCAGAGGAAAGAAAGAGCCTGTCACTAAATAAGGACAGTCTTAATCTAACGATGTCCTACCTTTCTAGCAGAGGACGACTCAGAGGGTCAGGACTTTTCAAACTGCAGGACCACAATGGGAGATGGGGCTGTTTTAACAGAGCCAGTTTTGTGTGTTGCTGTTTGAAAGACTCAAATCTATAGTTTTGATAAAGAGTTTTGTTTTTACTTTTTTACCATGTTTTTGTAAGAAAATACTAAATAATAAGATATAACTCTGAAGCACTAATGTAAAACTTTCCAAAACCTCTTGACAATACTGTCTCTCAAGTTCACGTCCATCCTTTCTTTACAAAAAAGGAAATTCCTGAGACAAATCATAAGCTTATGCAGAACAAATTGGCAATGTTACATTTTTTTAATATTAGGAGCTCATAGAGATGCTGTAAAGTTTTGTCATATCTCTGCCTCGAGACATCCAGAAATTCTAATTGAAAATATCTGACTGGAGTTCCCGTCGTGGCGCAGTGGAAATGAAGCCGACTAGGAACCATGAGGTTCGATCCCTAGCCTCGCTCAGTGGGTTAAGGATCTGGTGTCGCTGTGGCTGTGGCATAGGCCGGCAGCTGTAGCTCTGATTCGACCCCTATCCTGGGAACCTCCATATGTCTCGGATGCGACCCTAAAAGAAAAAGAAAAAGGAAAGAAAAAGAAAATACTTGACTTGTAGAAGGGAAAATCAAGTTACCTGCAAAGCTGAAAATTAAATTTTACCGAGCCCAAGCACTCTTCTTGATCTGTACTAGAATTTTCTTTAATGTGTTTTGGTTTGCATCCTCCTCCCCCAGATACTTGCCATCATTCACTCTGAGGTCTATATTCCCTGTGGCTTCTCTACTAAGATAGTCTTCTTCTCTACCAGAAAATGGCAAGATCAAAACCCAACATATGGAGGATTTTAAAAAACACGTTTAAAAAACTTACTTGGGTCAGGCATGTTTTTAGCCAAACACTGGAAACCAGGTATCTATGATATGAGGAGGGGAAAAAAAAGCTATAATAAAGAGCTTAGTAATAACTAATACATTGCTAATAAGAAATGTGACACCTGATACGATCTTTATCAGTTTAGTAAGTATCTGCTTCTATTATGAAATAAAGTGGGTTAAGTGCTACAAGATTACACATAAGTAACAATCCCACCTCGTAGGCTCCACCTGTCTATAGTTCCGTAACCAGCCAGCTCTGCAGATCTCTACATATTTATTATCACCCCTGGCATATATGAATAGGGAGGGAATGAATGAATAGGTTCTAGACAAACTAACCTGGAGCCAATCAGACTGTGCACCAAGGAGTAGGTAAAATGCGGTACAGAAACCTGATACACAAAGCTGGAGATCCCAACCTCCTGCACAGCTACAGCCCCAACCTTTTGGTTTCCAGCTCTGGCCATGGCTCTCGGCCACAAGCCTGGAGACCCACTCTGGAGCTCTAGAGGGTTGGCAACTCAAAAAACAGTCTTACTGCCTGGTTAAGGAAGAGGGTTTAAAAAAAAAAATCAAGAGGCACAAGACAACCTACAGTAAGAAGCCACTCTTATAATGCTCACAAAGAAGCCAAACTTAACAGTCTATTGCTCAAAGCATACATACACTGGTTGCAAAAGTTCATTAATTTCTAAAAGAGGAGCAAATGAAAAGAAAAATTTCCGATGGCAGGGAAATGGGGTGGAGGAGGGGAATTCAGAGGTGGCTTTGAAGGTATTGGTAGTGTTCTAGATTTGTTTGTTTATGGATTCTCAGGTATTCATTACATCCTGCTTCATAATGCACATAAATACTTGAGACAGCCTTAGTACACATTAATATTACATACCGAAAATTTTTAAAAATCCCAGGCAGGGAGCAAAGAAGATAGATGTAGAATTATCTCCAAGTCCCAAATCTGAACCCATAGGAAATATGGGGAGGGGGCTCGGCTACAGTTCTAAGAGGTGGTGCCTGGTCCGCTGAGCCCTCGCAGAAGGCTTTCAGGCAGTTTTTGCAATTGTGATACCGACCGCTAGTTGTAGAATTAAAGACAGGACAGCAGGGACAGGAATGAAAACACACAGGGCTTTGCAGAAGGGGACCGGTGTAGGGAGGGGACACAGCGTGCCAACTTCAGTCCTCCTGCCCCTCCAGCTCCAGGCTAACCTCTCAGCGCAGCGAGGTGAGTCTCCTACCTGCTCCAGCCTCTTCTTCACCCAGCCATACCAGCCGTGAGTGGCCACATCACCGCCTCCATTGCCGGGGACAATCACCGCCTTGCTGGGCGAAGCCATGAGTGCAGCCGACCCGTGCCCCCGGAGCCTGGGCTGCGTCCGGGGAAGCCTGACCCGTGGCCTTCTGGGAATTGTAGTTCCAGGTTGCTAGAGCGCATTCAAGTATGCTCTGATCCTTGTATCACACCGCGGCACTTGGCGGACTTTGTGGGTTTCCATCAGATGTAAATAACCTTTCACTTGCCTCTTACTGGCGCCCTCATTTCCTCCCCTTATTTACGACGAGTTGTGATATGCACAGTGTGTTATCTCTTTACTAGAATTACTGATCTTCCTATAGATAAGTGTGTTTTAGCAGTTCCCATCGTGGCTCATTGGTTAAGGAATGCGACCAGGGGCTACAGTTCCAATTCGATCCCTAGCCTGGGAACTTCCACATGCCCTCCACATGTGGCCCTAAAAAGACTAACATAAAATCAAAGTTGTGATTTATTTTTTTCTTTTGGCCACGCCCATGGTATACATAAGTTCCTGGGCCAAGACTCGAACCTGTCCCACAGCAGCAACCCAAGCCCTGGAAGTGACAAGGCTGGATCCTTAACCTGATGTGCCAAAGGAGAACTCCTAAATACTATCCTTTTAAATAATATCACCATTGGTGTAGGACACGTGAATAACACTTTTACTTCAACCAATTTAGAGACTGGGGAAACTGAGGTACCAATGAAATGATTTACCTATTGTGGAAGAAAATAAGCAATAGCTATGCTGTAACAGGAATAGAAAAGAGTTTTATTTGAGCCAAATTGAGGATTATACGAGTTCCCATTGTGGCTCTGTGGTAATGAACCCAACTAGTATCCATGAGGACTAGGGTTCCATCCCTGGTCTTGCTCAGTGGATTAAGGATCCTGCGTTGCCATGAGCTGCAGTGTAGGTTGTAGACTTGGCTTGGATGTGGCCTTGCTGTCGCTGTGGCTGTGGCATAGGCTGGCAGCTGCAGCTCCAATTGGATCCCTAGGCTGGGAACTTCATATGCCAAGGGTTCTGCCCTAACAAACAAATAAACAAACAGCAAACTGAGGACTATAGCCCAGAAACTAGCCTCTGAGCTCAGAGGAACTGCTCAGGAGAAGCATGGTTTTTAGCAGTTTTATGTCTTGTCAGAACAGACAACATCAAACAAGTCAGGGATACATTCCTTCAAAGTTTCAAAAAAACCAGATCAGCACATATACAGCATGTATACAGTCAGAATGGCCTTGGCACCTGGTGAGTCTCATCAAAGAATAAGTACCAGCATTGGTGTCCTAGGAAGGGAGACATTTTATTTTATTTTGGCAGGGGGAGGGGGAGACCCATGGCATGTGGAAGTTCCCCAGCCAGGGATCAAACCTGAGCCACAGAAGTGACAACACGGGATCCTTAACTGCTAGGCCACCATGGAAATTCTAAGGCGTCTCATGATATGTTGTCTAAGCTACGTGAAGCTTGGAGAATGTGCAATTCACAATAATTTTAAACAAGTTTTGTCAGTGAAGGAAGATTACAGGATGAGATTTATTAAGCAAGATACAGTTGAAAGGATCTGACTGATGGCTGTCCTTGGTTTCATTCTCACATGGTGGTCAGCACTTCTTTTAAGAAGGAGGAAAAGGGGACAAAGGCCTGGACTCTCACCATTCTCAGACCATTTATATCAGTAATGATATCAGAGATAACACAGTGACACCTAAGTCCACCTTGCTTCTTTTTCTAATTTTTATCTCTTGGGCAGGCATTTTCTGAGCTTGTCATTATCAAAGAAGAAATCGCTTGGTTTCAAAACTAAAGTATTAACATTTCTCTGAATTTTTAAAAACCTGAAAATGCTCACTTATGTCTCTACAGCATTTGTAATAGTCCAAGAGCTGCTCCCCAGGAATTGCCATGGCCGTTTTAGTCTTTCTAAGGGATGCAGCCACTCTCCTCCAAGGCCCTTCTTCTGAATAATCTTTTTTTTTTTTTTGCCTTTTCTAGGGCCACGCTCAAAGCATATGGAGGTTCCCAGGCTAGGGGTCTAATCGGAGCTGTAGTCGCTGGCCTATGCCACAGCCATAGCAACACGGGATCTGAGCCGCATCTGCAACGTACACCACAGCTCACGGCAACGCCGGATCGTTAACCCACTGAGCAAGGCCAGGGATGGAGCCCGCAACCTCATGGTTCCTAGTCGGATTCGTTAACCACTGAGCCACGATGGGAACTCCTGAATAATCTTCTTCTGCCTGAAGTTTTCTTTGCAGGAACTGTAAACAGGTTGTATCTCAACTCTTCAAACTTGTTGTCCAAGCATCCTCCCCTCTTTTCTGGTTATTTTACTATTCCTTTCACATATTATCATTTTTTAACCACTTTGAAGAGAAAGAGAAATAAAAGGAAAACTCTGGAGTATTGAAAGACACGTGAGAGTTAATCTGGAAAGGAAGGGAGGTGAAGAGAATGTTCTTAGTGGAGAGGAGGACGTGCAAAGGGGCACAGAGACAAGACACAGCACTCGCAGGCTGGGAAAGACAGTATTCAGTGGTGGTTCATACATAACCCAGCAGGACCCTAAAGGGGTCTTCCCTGGACAGAGCCCTCCTGCCACCCCACCCCTAAGTCCTCTGCGTAGCCCCTCTCTGAAGAACCAGATGCATACTTTCAGAGATGTTTTACAGATGCTAAAACCCCCACCAAATAGAAGAAATTAACTACCTGATGATCCCAAGCACAGGAGCCTAAGGACTGATAACAGTGATACCTGTGGCACTGCCCTGTTACCTCACTATCAGCCACTAAGATAATTGCACATGGGCTGGTCACCCCCACCTTGCCTTTCAGTGATTTGCTGAAAGCCCTAGGAAAGTTTGGGTGTTCTGAGCACTAGCTGCCCTGGAATCCTTGCTGGGAGCCGTGCAATGAATGCTGCACTTTCCTTCACCACAACCCAGTGTTAGTAGATTGGCTTTCCTGTGGGCGGGTGAGCAGAACTGAGTTTGGTCTGGTAACAGTAAGACTGAAGTACAGACATCATGGAGGCCCTGAGCACCACCTCAAAAGGCCCCTACCTTGTGAGTGATGGGAAAACTATGCAGAGTTTTCAGCAAGAGAATATCAGGGTCAAATGTGTGATTTTGAAAAGTCTGTCTGGCAACCAATGTGAGATTTCGGTTTGGTAAAATTCAGGCAGAAGGATTGGTCAGAATGCTGCTGCAGGAATCCAATGAGAGAAAATAAGTGAGTAGATGAAATTGAGAAATACTGAGAAAAACAAGTCACCAGATTTGTTAAGAGAAGATTGTCACTTTCAGGGTTGGGAGATTAGGGATGTAGGGGAAGAAAAAAATTGTTTCCTTCTACCTTTCTAGGTTGTTAGCTGGGGCTCTGTAACAAAAGGCAGATTTTATTTTTATTTTTTTTTTAGGGCTGCACCTGCAGCATATGGAGGTTCCCAGGCTTGGGGTTGAATCGGAGCTGTAGCTGCAGGCCTGTGCCGCAGTCACAGCCATAGCCATGCCAGATCTGATCCACATCTGTGACCTACACCACAGTTCATGGCAACGCCTAATCCTTAACTTACTGAGCAAGGCCAGGGATCAAACCTGTGTACTCATGGATGCTAGCTGGATTTGTTACTGCTGAGCCACAAAGGGAACGACAAAGGAGATTAACAAGACAAAAGCACACGTTTATTTAACGTAAGTTTTACTTGACATGGGAGACTTCCTAATGAAGTGACGTTCCAAAGAGCAGTTAAACCTGATTGTTTTTATGGTAGGTTTGACGAAGGGTGGAAAGTGTTGGGGAAATATGATAGAACAAAGGATATGAGCTAAGGGTTTTAAGCTGGGAGAAAATTAGCAAGGCCTGTTCATTTTGATTCCCCAGAGGGCCCCTCCATTTTCAAAGGTAAGGATGATGCTTTTCTCATGAAAAAGAAATGGCACCTGTCACCTGAAGGTCTTATGACCTGATTCAGGGGAGACTGGGAGTTTGGAGAGTCCTTCCTTGCACCTACCATTTCTCAGATTCCTTTAGCTTAAAAATATTCAATATGCCAACGTGCCATGTCCTGAACCCCGTAAAAGATAAGGAGGAACCAAGGATAACTTTAGTTTCTAGGCTGAGGGGCTGGGGGGAGAATAGTATCTTCAAGAGAAATAGTAAAGCATAAGAGGCAGGAGTTCCCTTGTAGCCTAGCAGTTAAGGATTCAGCATTGTCACTGCTGTGGCTCAGTTTGTCCCTGGGCCAGGAATTTGCCATGCGTGAAGCCAAAAAACAAAGAAGCATAAGAGACAGAAGGTTAGTTTAGGGGCAGGGGGAAATATGAATTCTATTTAGGACAGATTGCAATTGAGGTGCCCAAGACCACCTGGAGATACTCAATAGGTTGTTGAGTATATGACATTCATGTTAGAGATATCTGTGCCAGAAATATAGAATTTAGATTATAGGTGACAAATAATATGTAAGGAAAACTGAAAAGTTCTGAAATAGTCAAAAGAGATGACTGGGTCACTTTTCCATGACTTTTCCTTTCCCTCTATTTCTCAACTCTGTAGAGATAGAAACTAGCTCACAGAAAACTGACAGTAAAGCCAATGTTTCCTGCCCATGACAATGCAAGCGATTCCCGGCCTCAACAATGCAGAATTTTGTGCAGTAGACAACATGTCTCTGTAAATCAAATCCTTCTTTGAACCAGTGTGAACATCCTTACTGGTTCCCTCATTAATGAATGAGTTAGGTAGAACCTTTGGCACACCCTCATTTGTATTTGTACATGAGTCACAATTGGACCCTTCTGAAACCTTCTTTAACAACTTTGGGAGTTCCCTTCGTGGCTCAGTGGTTAACAAATCAGACTAAGAACCATGAGGTTGTGGGTTCGATCCCTGGCCTTGCTCAGTGGGTTAAGGATCCGGCGTTGCATTGAGCTGTGGTGTAGGTTGCAGATGCGGCT
>PVHT021183543.1:29530881-29544333 GCA_004024745.2 Catagonus wagneri | reverse complement strand
GGTCTAATCGGAGCTGTGGCCACTGGCCTGCGCCGCAGCCACAGCAACGCAGGATCCGAGCCGCGTCTGCAACCTACACCACAGCTCACGGCAACGCCGGATCGTTAACCCACTGAGCAAGGGCAGGGATCGAACCCGCAACCTCATGGTTCCTAGTCGGATTCGTTAACCACTGCGCCACGACGGGAACTCCAAGTTGGGTTTGTTTCTGCTGAGCCATGACAGCAACTCCCCCAAAATAAAATTTTTATATGAGGGAACATTTTTTTACTTCATTGCCCTTGGTCTTACTTAATGTGCCCATATATAAGATACTGCTGCTTTTTTAAAATAACCAGTGACTATTAGTTTTCTAAATGTAGAAAGGGAAGGAAAAGCAACCTAAAGCATTTTCTTGAGCCAGATCTAAGAAATGTATCAACACAGAAACATGCCTGCTCAGCTTCTTCAAGTGAACTAAGTGTAGTTAAAGTCTAAGGAGTTTTTCCAGTGTGTGAAATGTACTTTCTGGGGGCGGAGATGAATGTGACTAGCATCCATGAGGTTTGCAGGTTCCATCCATGGCCTCGCTCAGTGGGTTAAGGATTCGGCGTTGCTGTGAGCTTTGGTGTACGTTGCAGATTTGGCTTGGATCCTGTGTTGCTGTGGCTGTGGTGTAGGCCAGCAGTTTCAGCTCTGATTTGACCCCTAGCCTGGCAACCTCCATATGCCATGGGTTCGGCCCTAAAAAAAAAAGGACAAAAAAAATGTACTTTATTAAAATTTAGTAGTTTCACATATCTGAACAATAAAGATGTTAGAAAAATCATAAAGACTAGATAACAGGGCAAAAGGTAATAGCCTGCACTTTATTAACTTATGAATTTAGAGTTATTATATAGGAAATGAGAAAAGAGAAAAAAGAATTTACTGATTTTTCATGGGTTTTTTTTTTTTTTGTCTTTTGTCGTTTTAGGGCCACACCCATGGCATGTGGAGGTTCCCAGGCCAGGGTTCTAATTGGAGCTGTGGCTGCTGGCCTACGCCAGAGCCAAAGCAATGCAGGATCCGAGCTGTAGCCACTGGCCTGTGCCACAGCCATAGCAACGCCACATCCAAGCTGCGTCTGCAACCCACACCACAGCTCATGGCAACATCAGATCCTTAACCCGGTGAGCGAGGCCAGGGATTGAACCCACAACCTTATGGCTCCTAGTCGGATTCGTTTCCACTAAGCCACAATGGGAACTCCTTGTTTGTTTGTTTTTTTGTTTTCTTTTTTTTTTGCATGGTTGTTGTTTGAAAGAGACTTTTGGTATACCTGACAGCCAGAACTCTAGCTGCCTTGAATGTTTTGCATGCCTTCATTCACTGAGGCACACACACAAACACACATCTGTGTGATTTACTGGACTGGAAGTTTACGTTTGGATGATTTCTACATTAGAAATGAAAACGGTACCTAGTTGTAATATTTATCTTTCTCACAGTCAGGTTGATTATCGAGCAAAACTTTGGGCATGTAATTTCTGTTTCCAGAGAAATCAGGTATGTGAATTATAGCTATTTTTAAAAGCATTTCTGACATTTCATTTTAGTTGTGTACTCTGAGAAAAATTGAGATTAAATTTATGTCTGCCATGGCAATCAGCAATTTCTGCCAAAGTCAAGGTGATAGATTTTGTTAAGCATAATATTGACTCTTGAACATATGTGATTTTTCTTTTAAATGATGATTTAGTTTCATTGTTTGAGTCTTTGTCGTTTGCTGTGGAAGGGACACAATTCCTTTTTTTTTTTTGTAGGTTCTCTCTAAGCACTAATGTTTCTGTAATTTACGTTAATCTGTAAAGCACTCTGTAGTCTGTGTTACCCTAGAAAATAGATAAGGTGTTTATATTACATTTGACTTCAATTTATTCTAATTGGACAGTGTACATTATTAAATTTTCATTTTTTGACCTTTTTTTTAATGGTGTTTATTTTTTTCCATTATAGCTGGTTTACAGTGTTCTGTCCATTTTCTTTGTACAGTAAGGTGACCCAGTCACACTCACACGTATATACATTCTTTTGTCTCACATTATCATGCTCCATCATAAGTGACTAGATACTGTTCCCAGTGCTATACAGCAGGATCTCATTGCTTATCCATTCCAAAGGCAGTAGTTTGTATCTGTTAACCCCAAATTCCCAGTCCTGCCCAGTCCCTCCCCCTTGGCAACCACAAGTCTGTTCTCCATGTCCATGATTTTCTTTTCTGTAGAAAGGTTCATTTGTGCCATATATTGAATTCCAGATATATATGTTGCCATATGATATTTGTTTTTCTCTTTCTGACTTACTTCACTTAGTATGAGTCTCTAGTTCCATCCATGTTGCTGGAAATGGCATTAATTTATTCCTTTTTATGGCTGAGTAGTATTCCATTGTGTATATACGCCACATCTTCTTAATCCATTCTTCTGTTGATGGACATTTAGGTTATTTCCATCTAACCTTTCTAACTTTTAGGGTCAAGTACTAGTGTTGATCTTGTTTTTATTTAAAAATTTAAAAACTGCTAAACTCAATAAGCTCACAAAAACTAGCAGCTTGTAAATGATCAGAGACACATCTCTTTGGGTTTTTGTTGTTGTGTACTTATTTTTTGGCTGCACCTGTGGCGTATGTAAGTTCCTAGGCCAGGGATTGGACCTGCACCCCAGCAGCGACCTGAGCCTATGCAGTGACAACGCGAGATCCTTAACCCGCTGTGCCACAAGAGAACTCTGAAAAAAACTCTGTTTTAGGGAATTCCCGTCGTGGTGCAGTGGTTACAAATCTGACTGGGAACCATGAGGTTGTGTGTTTGATCCCTGCCTTTGCTCAGTGGGTTAACAATCCGGTGTTGCCCTGAGCTGTGGTGTAGGTCGCAGACGTGGCTTGGATCCCGCGTTGCTGTGACTGTGGTGTAGGCCAGCAGCTGTAGCTCTGATTCGACCCCTAGCCTGGGAACCTCCATATGCCGTGGGTGCGGCCCTAAAAAGCAAAAAAACAAACAAACAAAAAAAACCAAAAAACAAAAAATAAATTTTTTTAATCTCTTAGAAGGTACAGCATAACCTGCATTTAGCAAGTTACATGAGTTCTCCTGTAGTGCAGTGGCTTAAGGATCCAGCGTTATCACTGCAGTGGCTCAGGTCTCTGCTGTGGTACAGAACTGATCCCTGGCCTGGGAGCTTCCGCATCCCTCCCTGCTTCAAAAAAAAAAAAAAAAAGTTACAATGTGATATAAATCTTGGGCAGGGTTATAGATTTTAAATTCTGATTTTTGTATTTTATAGTGTTCTACATTTTGTGCTTTTAGAATTAATATATGGTCACTACCTATTTTTATAAATGGAAAATGCATAACACATCTTTCAGCCCTAATAAAAGCACGGCTTTGTTTTCTCTTCAGTTTCCTCCAGCTTACGCAGGCATATCTGAGGTTAATCAGCCTGCTGAACTCTTGCCCCAGTTTTCTACAATTGAGTACGTGATACAGGTAATTGTTGCACATTTAATGAGCATTGTTAAATAGTGAGTTTCTCTGGAAGTACTTTGTCTTTCGTGTCTCTGGGGTGTCTGGGTGACTTGAAGCTTTGAGGGCAGCAAAATCCTGAGCATCAGGCTCTGGTGCAGGTGCGCATACTGGCCTTGTTTCCAGATCTTGAGAGAAGGCTCCACCAAAGGTAGCACTGACTCGGTTCAGAACCTGCCCTCCGCAGCTGTCTCCATCCCTGTGATGGTCCCCCAGTTTCTTGTTGTTTAGCTTCAAAGTCTTAGATTCATCGTTGATGTCTTTCTTTTGCTCACATCCCATATCTAATCCATTAGGAGATCCCACTCAGTCTATCTTCAGACTCTAGGGATCGGACCTAATCCGCAGCAGTGACAGCACTGGATCCTTAACCCCGCTGTGCCTCCAGGGAAGCTATATTCAAACTTTATCCAGGATCCAACCACTTCTTGAATTACTGGGGCAGTTTATTTTCTCCCTGATTTTACTCTTGCACACTTATATTCTTTTTAAAATTTATTTTATTTTTAGTCTTTTTTTTTTAGGGGTGCACCCGCAACGTATGGAGGTTCCCAGGCTACGGGACCAATTGAGCTGTAGCCGCTGGCCTGTGCCACAGCCATAGCAACGCCATATCCAAGCTGCGTCTGTGACCTACAACACAGCTCACGGCAACACCAGATCCTTAACCCACTGAGCGAGGCTGGGGATTGAGCCTGAATCCTCGTGGATGCTAGTCAGATTCATTTCCACTGAGCCACAACAGGAACTCCTATATTTTATTCTTAACTCAGCAGCCAGAGTAGCTCTTTAAAAACATCCCATTAGGTCTGTGTTCAGAAAAACTGCTTTTCACCCAGAGTAACAGTCTTCAAAGTTCCGTGTGAGCTGGCTATGTCACCACTCTGACTTCTGCTTCTGTTAGTGTCCTCTTCCAGCCAAATGGGCCTCCATGACTTTCCTCAGGTGTGCTGGGGACAGACATAACCATGGGTCTTTGCTTCAGCTTTTCCTCAGGCTGGCGCCCGCTTTCTCTGTATCTGTATTGCTCCCTTCCTTTCCTCCAGGTTTTTGTTCAAACCTTACTTTTTTTTTCCCCCCAGAGCCGCACTTGCGGCATATGGAAGCTCCCAGGCTAGGGGTCTAATCGGAGCTGTTGCTGCCAGCCTACACCACAGCCACAGCAATGCCAGATCCAAGCCATGTCTGTGACCTACACCACAGCTCACGGCAATGCCGGATTGTTAACCCACTGAGCAAGGCCAGGGATCGAACCTGCAACCTCATGGTTCCTAGTTGGATTCGTTAACCATTGTGCCACAATGGGAACTGCAAGCTTACTTTCTTAGTGAGGCTGCCCTGACCTCCTGTGTAGTGGTGGCGCCTGCTGCTGCTTCCGCTCCTGGCCTGCACAGTTCCCCTCTCTCCCCACTGCACGAGGTTAGTTCCTCAGGCAGACAGGGCTCTTCCGCCTTTCAGTCCCTGGTGTATCACAGGACCTGGAGCAATGTCTGCTGTTTAAAAATGTGAAATAGGGAGTTCTCTTTGCGGCGCTGCAGAAATGCACCCCACTAGTTTCTATGAGGATGCAGATTTGATCCCTGGTTTTGATCAGTGGGTCAGGGATCCAGTGTTGCCGTGGGCTGAGGTATAGGTCACAGATATGGCTGGAGTCCTGCCTTGCTGTGGCTGTGGTGTAGGCCAGTATCTGTAGCTCCAATTCGCCCCCTAGCCTGCAACTTCCATATGCCACAGGTGTGGCCCTAAAAAGCCAAAAAAAAAAAAAAAAATGTGAAATAAATTGTTGGATGAAAACAGTCCTTAAGTTTAGTTTGTTTGGATAAATCCTGTAATGTAATGAGGTAAGGAGGGGTTTGTTTAGATGGCCTTATTCCTGACATTAAAAACAAAGACTTGGTATTTAGGTACCTTTTGCTTTAAAAAGAGCTGTTATGTCTATTTGTATATTGATCATTATGCTATCTTCCTTTCCGAGAAGCGAGGTGCCCCGTCCCCTCTGATCTTCCTCTATGTGGTGGACACGTGCCTGGAAGAAGACGACCTGCAGGCCCTCAAGGAGTCCCTGCAGATGTCCCTGAGTCTCCTTCCCCCGGATGCTCTGGTGGGTTTGATCACGTTTGGGAGGATGGTGCAGGTTCATGAACTCAGCTGCGAGGGAATCTCCAAGAGTTACGTCTTCCGGGGGACCAAGGATTTAACGGCAAAGCAAATACAGGTTAGTGCCTTGCTTGTACCCAAGCAGGAGCAATTAAAGTTTCATTGGGAAAAAGAGGAGGGGGGGGAAATACTATTCGCTTTCAGGGTTATGAGAAATGAGTCTTTTTGGTTTGTTTAGGACATGCTGGGCCTGACCAAGCCTGCTGTGCCCATGCAGCCAGCACGACCTGCTCAGCCGCAGGACCAACCTTTCATTTCAAGCAGGTGAGCCCCTGACATGAGGTGCACTTTGCATAAGGCAACAGTCTTTGGGATGAGAGAAGAACAGTGTGAGGGCTTTTGTTTTCTTATTTGTAAAGGAAAAAAAAAAAAACGATTAAGCCTGGAGTTCTCTTTTGGCTCAAAGGGTTAAGGAGTCCGAGTTGTCACTGCAGAGGCTCAGGTCACAGCTGTGGCACAGGTTTGATTCCTGGCCCAGGAAAGTCAACATAGGTGAGGCAAAAAAAAAAAAAAAAGATTGAGCCTAACCAGTATTTACTGTTTAGTAATGAGCATAACACATTGGTATACATTTAGAATTTATAACTAAATATATGTATATAAGTACATACATGCACATATGTGTGTGTGTGTGTGTGTGTGTGTGTGTATGTATACAGATTATGTGTATGTGGCACATTTGCTCAGAATGTTCTTCCTATTAGACTGTGTCATCATAGAGGTGTATGCAGTCATTCCCCTCTTCTTGGATATGTGGCCATTATTCTTTTTGATCATTCAATAAAGCTGAGGAAACTGAAAAGGGTTCTGTTGGGTGTCCTCAGACAAACCCGAGCCCAGGCACTAAGTTCTACTCTCCCCAGGCTGCCCAGGGTGGGTTAACAGTCAGCAAATGTGATAAAAGGCGTTGCTGGACATGCTGAGGACAGCCTCTTACTCTGTAAGAAACCAGTGTTTCCCTCTCTTTTACTCTCCAGGTTTAAGAGAAGCTCGGTCTTTAGAATGATGAAGATGGTCCATGTGCATGAGCCTTGAATGGACTGAGTTCATGTTAGGCGTTGTCTTTAGGATTTTTTTGCAGCTTCAAATTTTATTAAACTGATTTGCTCCTATAGAAATTGTGTTTTTGGGAGTTCCCTTCGTGGCTCAGTGGTTAATGAATCCGACTAAGAACCATGAGGTTGCGGGTTCAATCCCTGGCCTCGCTCAGTGGGTTAAGGATCCGGTGTTGCCATGAGCTGTGGTGTAGGTTGCAGACACGGCTCGGATCCCGCGTTGCTGTGGCTGTGGTGAAGGCCGGCAGCTACAGCTCCTGTTAGACCCCTAGCCTGGGAACCTCCATATGCCGCGGGTGCGGCTCTAGATAAAGGCAAGAAGACAAAACAAAAAAAATTGTTTTTTTCGTCATGCTACATAAGCAGATTGCTATATATTAGTCTTTAAATAGCAAAAAAGTAAAATTGTTTTGAGCTTTTGGTGCAGGTTTTTTCTACTCTGACAATTGTTTTGAAGAGCAGTGACTATGTGTCTCGCAGGGCTGAAAACCAGAGTACTTCATTAAACCAGGCTTGATGTTTCCCTTCAAAATCATGCAGATTCCTGCAGCCCGTTCACAAGATCGACATGAACCTCACTGATCTTCTCGGGGAGCTGCAGAGGGACCCATGGCCTGTAACCCAGGGGAAGAGGCCTTTGCGATCCACTGGCGTTGCTTTGTCCATCGCTGTTGGCTTGTTGGAGGTAACCCAGAATTTACCGGGACTTCTCGAACCTTGCAAGCTTGCTATCAGAAGGGGTGTTTGTTGGCCTTGTCTGAAAATCACTTGTGACCTCAGTCACCTGATTGAGCTAGTTTATCAGAATGGGCTTCATTCATTACCATTATCCACACCGAAGTAAATATCCCTTGATATTTTGAAAATAGAAAACATTTTCAGGAGAAACATCAGGCCATCAGGGCAGCGAGCAGTGATCACAGTCAGTTAATAAAAGTGCGCCAGGCCCTCACGTTGGAAGAAAGAAGCTGCTTCCCTACAGCATCAGCAGCAGAGGAGAATGCATGTTTGGGGCGGTTCTGGGGGAAACGGATGCATACTTGGTTGTAAAATGCTTCCACTTACTGTTTTAGGGCACTTTTCCAAACACGGGAGCCAGGATTATGCTGTTTACTGGGGGTCCCCCAACCCAAGGACCTGGCATTGTGGTTGGAGATGAATTAAAGGTTCCTATTCGTTCCTGGCACGATATTGAGAAAGATAATGCGCGTTTCATGAAAAAAGCAACCAAGGTAGGTGCTGCTGGCCACAAGCTGAGTGTATGGTCACCCACGGTGGGGGTTAGGCGGCTCTGGAGTGACAGTTGCTCTGCTGAGGCCATGCTTACTCTTGCTGAGATGACCTTCCTGGTCTCGGCTGATGTTAAGTATCCATCCGAGTTCCGAGACGTTAGAGTGTGTGCCCTTAAAACTGCTCCAAGTATTTTGAGATTGAGAGCTGTACTTTTATGACTTGGGTGTTATACAGAAAACTCTCCATATTCCTCTTTTGGATTACATCTCTTTGGTGTAGTCAGACACACCTAGTGAGTGATGTTGCTGTTTCTTTCTTTCTTTTTCTGCTTTTTAGGGCTGCACCCATGGTATATGGAGGTTCCCAGGCTAGGGGTTCAATCGGAGCTGCAGCTGCCTACCTGCACCACAGCCATAGCAACACGGGATCCGAGCCGTGTCTGCGACCTACACCACAGCTCACGGCAGTGCTGGATCCTTAACCCACTGAGAGAGGCCAGAGATCAAACCCACAACCTCATGGTTCCTAGTCGGCTTCATTTCTGCTGCTCTACGATGGGAACTCCAGTATTGCTGTTTCTTAACAGCAATTTTCTCTCTTTACAGCACTATGAGATGCTTGCTAGCCGAACTGCTGCAAATGGTCACTGCATTGATATTTACGCTTGTGCCCTTGATCAGACTGGACTTCTGGAGATGAAGTGTTGCACAAATCTTACTGGGTATGTGGGCAGTAAACACGTGGGTGAAGTGAGAATGATTATTTTACGGAAAGAGGAATGAATCGTGGAGCCAGGGGAATGGCCATGGCTGGCTTACAGGCGCTTTCACATGTCTCCAGCCTGTGGTTTCAGTGCTGAGGAGGGTGTGTGGGCTTGGAGGAAGAAGCTGTGATTAGAAGGTCAGGGTTCGCTGTGAACTTGTCATGTCAGAGTAACTTCATTTCATAGAGCTGTTGCAGACATGAGGCGGGAAAGCAAGCATGGAGGATGAGGCCTTCAGCACTTCCTTGTGAGGAGGAGGGGGACTAGGTCAGCATCCTGGAGCAGTTAGGAGACCTTCACCTGGCCTGGTAACTGCACCTGCTAGTAGCCTGAAGGGCGAGGGTCGCTGCAAGCCGTGGTCCTCCAAGCGTAGTGGTGCCTGGCCAGCTGCCTTCGGGGCCCATGGGGACTAATTAGAAATGTGCACACTTGGACCTCACCCCAGCCCTTCTGAGGGTGAGAGACTGAGGATGCAGCCTGGCGGTCAGTTTCCCTAAGCTCTCCAGGGAGTCCATGCACAGGAGAACATGAGAACCACCAGGGTGCAGTGCTGGTCTTAAGCTGCTGCACATTAGAATCACCCAGGAATGTTAAACTTCTCTGGGTTTGGGTCTTGTTTCTACAGTCTGAATTAATTGACATGGGGCCTGGTCTGGGCATCAGCATCTTGAAAGTTCCCAGGTGTTTCTGATGGGCAGCAGTTTGAGCACCATTGGCCTAGCATAGGAGCCTCTCTTGAGACCTGATTTCTCAAAATCTGCATTTGTGTGCTAGGCCCCCGGCATGTTGTTCACAGGCAGTTTGAGAAACGCTGGCAGAGAGCTGCGGCTGAGCCCGGGCTTCTGCATTTCTAAGGAGCTCCTCAGTGGTGCTGCTGGTCCTCACCGAATAAAGGAGGGAAGGTAGTGAGCAGAACCCGTGTCCGCTAGCTGTCCTGGAAAACAGCAGGCGTATGAGACAACGGAGTTCCAGTGAGGCTGGCGTGGCTATTCCAGGGGGCTCATGTAATAGGGTGAACTCCCACCAGGGCCCTCCTGGAGCTCTTGTCTTGGAATGTCACAGAAAAGCTTTAGTGTTTGTGAACACACCCCGGGCTTACACACCAGCGTTCACCTGTGCGTGTTTCTTCCTCGGAGAGGGACCAGTACTTCCAGCACATTCTTGGTGAGGTCTCTGACTCCTGAATGTCTTACGTCACCTGTTGCACAAACATGGTGTCAGGGAAATACGTGAATAGTGACATTAAAAAAGTAAGAGACTTAGAGGTTTTAGTTGCTGGCTTGAAGTGAGCCAGCCGTTTAGGGCGACTTGTAGCAAAGGCAAGGTGATCCTAGGCTGTGTTACAGGGGTTCATTACCTTCAAGGAAAATCATAGTCTTAGTTTTCTTGGTGCTAGTCACACCTTATCCTAATTATATCACCTTAAGTTTTTACTTTTTATTTTATTATATTTTTACCTTTGTTGTTTTGGCCATGCTCACAACATATGGAGGTTCCCTGGCTAGGAATTGAACCCTCACCATAGCAGTGACCCAAGCCAATGCAGAGACTGGGTAACTGAATTCTTAACCTACTGTGTCACGAGAACTGCTTTACTTTTTTTTTTTTAAGGGCTGCTCCTGTGGCATATGGTAGTTTCCAGGCTAGGGGTTGAATCAGAGCTGTAGCTGCCAGCCTACACCACAGCTCATGGCAACTCCGGATCCTTAACCCACTGAGCAAGACCAGGGGTCAAACCCGCATCCTCACGGATACTAGTTGGGTTTATTACCGTTAAGTCACCACGGGAACTCTTTTTTCCTTTTTAAATGACTGCACTTACAGCATTTGGAAGTTCCCTGGCCAGGGATTGAATCCAAACCACAGCTTCAACATACACTGCAGCTGTAGCAACGCTGGATCCTTTAATCCGCTGTGCCAGGATGGGGATTAAAGCTGGGCCTCCACAGCAGCCCAGGCTACTGAAGATGGATTCTTAACCCACTGTGCCACAGCAGGAACTCCTCCTTTACTTTTTTTTTTTTGCTTGCCATGCCCGAGGCATATGGAAGTTCCTAGGCCAGGGATCAAGTCCAAGCCACAGTTGTAACCTCTGCCACAGCTGTGGCAACACCATATCCTTTACCTGCTGTGCCACAGTGGGAACTCCCTTTTTATCTTAAATAATTACAGATTCACAAGAAATGGCACAAATAATGCAAAGAGGTCTGTCCATACTCTTCATTTAGCAACTCCTAGTGGTATCATCCTACATAAATACAGCACAAGGTCAGAACTAGGAAACTGACTTGGTACAGCACAGTTAGCTTGACTCTCACCAGTCTTGGCATGCAACTATTATTTTACTTTAATTAATTATTATTATTATTATTATTTTCTTTCCCTAAGGCCATGGCTGTGGCATATGGAATTTCCCAGGCTAGGGGTTGAATCGGAACTGCAACTGCCAGCCTGTGCCACAGTGATAGCCACACCAGATCCGAGCTGCACCTGCAATTTACACTGCAGCTATCAGCAATGCCAGAAACCTAACCCACTGAGTGAGGCCAGGGATCAAACCTGCATCCTCATGGATACTAGTTGGGTTCTTAACCTGCTGAGCCACAACAGGAACTCCTACATGCACATGTTTTAAAAATGTGTGTATGTATAGTTCTGCAGGGTTTTTATTGTCTCTGTGTGCTTGTATAACCATCACAGTGATTAAGATATAGCACTGTTCTAAGGAACTCCATGTGTAATGTTTTAAAAACAGTGTGTTTCCTAAGTACAAATTGAACTGGCTGTCTTCCATTTAAGTTACCAGTAGCACCTTTATGGACATGCTTGTTTTAGTCTCTAAATTAATTGTTCGTAAATACCGAGGAACCATCTGAATGGCTTTCAGTCATCCTAACCATTCACTTTCTTTTCCTTTTTTCTTTTCTAGAGGCCACATGGTAATGGGAGATTCTTTCAACACTTCTCTCTTCAAGCAGACATTCCAAAGAATTTTCAGTAAAGATTTTAATGGCAATTTCCGAATGGCATTTGGTGCTACTTTGGAAGTAAAGGTACAATAGATTTCTAAGACTTTAATGAAAGTATAGTGTTCTTATTTAGCAGTCAGCCTTGGGAAAGCCTCATGCTGTAGGCCATGGACATCTAAAGATAAGTTGGCAGTTCCTGTTGTGGTACAGCGGAAACAAATCTGATTAGTATCCATGAGGATGTGGGTTTCATACCTGGCCTCGCTCAGCAGGTGAGGGATCCCTCATTGCTGTGGTGTAGGCCAGCAGCTGCAGCTCCAATTTGACCCCTAGCCTAGGAGCTTTCAATGCCGTAGGTGCAGCCTTGAAAAGCAGAGAACTGTCTGCTCTCCCGACAGGCCCTGCCCTGCTCTAGGACAGCAGCCTTAGAAGGGTGGGGCCTGTGCACAGAGGCAGCCACGCGATGCTGAATATCCACCCAGCCCTGGGTTCGTGTTTAGTTAGTGCCTGCCTGCACACCAGCCACAGCGCTCTAAAATAGGGCAGCAGCCTGAGTTTGGGTTTTGTTTGTCCACTTAGGGACTGCTAGCCCAACAAACTTGATTCTGAGTCATTGAGAAAACATTCAGAGGGGTTGTCAGAATGTATGGTTATAAATATTATTTTGCAGATTGGTGATAATCGTTAAGGTTAAACTTAAACAACATTGTCAGGGAATTCCTGTTGTGGTGCATTGGAGTAGAATCTGACTAGTATCTATGAGAATGTGGGTTCGATCCTTGGCCATGCTTAGTGGGTTGGGGACTCGGCTTTGCTGTGAGCTGTGGCATAGGCTGGCAGCTGTGAGCTCTGGATCTGCAGATCCTGCGTTGCTGTGGCTGTGGCATAGGCGGGCAGCTGCAGCTCCGATTCGACCCCTAGACTGGGAACCTCCATATGTTTCAGGTGCAGCCCCAAAAAGCAACCACAGCAAAAAAGACCAACATTGTCAAATATTTGAGTTCTTTAAAAAAAAGATGAGGAATGGACTTTGCTGACATGAATTCAGATGTAAAAATCCGAGTATGTAGGCCGTGTCATTATGTCAGAGTTCATGAATTGAGTATTTTTAAGGCAACGCAAAACAGCATATTCGCTGACTGACAGTTGTAACTATGACAGATTCATGGCACCGGGGAAGAACACAGTATTATTGGTGGAATTGCTGTCTTCTTGGTGCACAATCTTTTCAAAGTTGATCAAGCGGGAAATACTGCATCACCTTTGGAACAAAGATAATGCTCTCTGTAAAGGAGAATTTTCTTTCTTTTTGTCTTTTTTTAGGGTCGCACCTGCCACATATGGAGGTTCCCAGACCAGGGGTCAAATGGGAGCTGTAGCCACTGGCTTACGCCACAGCCACAGCAAAGCAGGATCTGAGCCACATCTGCGACCTACACCTCAGCTCACGGCAACGCCAGATCCTTAACCCACTGAGCGAGGCCTGGGATCAAACTCACATCCTCATGGATACTAGTCGGGTTCATTAACCACTGAGCCATGATGGGAACTCCAAGGAGGGTTTTCCTAAAGTTTTAGCCCATTCACAGTGGCCCTGGAGACGCTTATATATAGGCTTTTGTGCAGTGTAATCCCCGTAGGACTTCCTCATGGTGAATTGATAACCCTGCCATATTTCTCCTCCAAGTTTTAGTTGTGGCCTTTGTGAGGGGCTGGTTCTCAGTGACCTTT
>PVHT021183543.1:29487347-29523094 GCA_004024745.2 Catagonus wagneri | reverse complement strand
TTTTTAAGAAGTTGTTGTAAAATTTTGGCTGTCTTTCCTATGCTGCATGGTATATTCTTGTAGCTTATTTGTTTTATGCATATTAGTTTTTAGTTCTTATGCTCCTTTCTCCTCTTCTCTCCCCACTGGTGACCACTAATTTGATCTCTAGATTTGTGAGTTTAATTCTTTTTTGTTATATTCATTCAGTTATTTCATTTTTTAGATTACACATGTAAGTGATAAAATAGAATAGCGTTTGTCTTTTTCTGACTTACTTCCCTAAACATACTACCCTCCAGGTCCATTTGTGTTGTTGCAAATGGCAGAATTTCATCCTTTTTTTTTTTTGGTAGCTGAGTAATATGCCATTCTGTACACCGCCCCCATCTTCTTAATCTACCTGTGTCTGTATTTTAATGGAGGAGCTGGCTGTTGGGCCTCTCCTGAATGTGAGTGTGGCCCTAACTCTGGATTGTCAGTTGGGCAGATGCACAGAGCCAGCTCAAGCACATAGAGGCAGCATTTGACCAGGAGGCCGCGGCAGTCCTGATGGCACGGCTGGGAGTGTTCCGAACAGAGTCGGAGGAGGGCCCAGATGTGCTCCGGTGGCTGGACCGACAGCTCATCCGACTGGTAAGCTGGGCATAGTGGTACTGCGTTCAGTCTCGGTCTCCGCTCTGCTTTTGAGAAGGGAAATGTGTTATTTAAACCTGCTATTTTATGCAGTCGGTTAAACAAGAATTTTATCCATTTTTTACTTCATGTGAAATTGTAGACATTCTGAGAATGTTGTGAAAGCAGGGTTAAAAATACATTTTCCTCTCAAGGCTGACGTTACAGTCGGGAGGAATCAACATACACAGGCCGTGAAGGTAATAGAGCAAATCTGAGTGTGCTGAGAGTGGACTGAGATGGGTCTCTGTGAATGCCGTGCCTCCATGTTTTCCCTCCAGGTCTTGGAAGGGTTTTGGGGGCATAGGGGTCCAAGACCCAGTGAGTAAGGAGATTCCTAATGTGTCATTCTGAGTCTGAGCAGGAGAGAGAAATCACATAGCGATTTAAACAGGTGCAGCTTTATGTGAAGAATCACTGTCACAACAGGAGGCTAGAATAATGAGGGGTCTCCCGGTGAGAAATAACAAGAAGTCTGAATGTAGGAACAGCAGAGCCAGGGGGCTGAAAGTGCCATCCCTAACCTCTAGCCCAGAAGGGAATTCCGGAGATGAGCTTTCTTCACAGGGTGGGCAGCCTGTTCTCTGGTGCCCAGAGGAAGGTGTGAAATGAACAGGAAAAAAGGGCAGGCAGAAAAAATGTTCAGAAATTTACCAGTTTTCACTGGTAAAAAGAAGAAGAAAATTGAGTTGTAGAGTGACAGAACATTAAGGCTTGCTTATAACTGTTAGGATTTCTCCGTCCTGGGGGGTTTTCTTATGGAGGGGGAGCGTGAGAAAACTCCTCCAGTCCCTCACTGTCAGAGTGGTCCTTGGCCATTGTCGCCTGGGAGCTGGCTAGGAATGATGGATCTCCAGCCTCCCCAGGTTTCCGAGTCAGAATCTGCATTTAACCACACCCCAGCCTCCTGAGCAGTGCTGGTCTGGGATGGGGAGGGGTTGAGAGTGGATGGAGCCCACCTGCTCTGAGGATTTTTAGGTGACACCTATTTAGAGCTTTTTTTTTTTTTTCTTTTAACAGTGTCAGAAGTTTGGACAGTATAACAAAGAAGACCCCACTTCTTTTAGGTTATCAGATTCCTTCTCTCTATACCCTCAGGTAAGTTGTACATGTTTTTTAAGCAACTATAGGAGAAGAAAGTGAAATAGAAATAAAAGTCGATGCGGTCCACATAAACTGTTTTGAGACTCCGTGTATAAGTGATGAAGGTTATTCAGTTCAGGTTGGCTACTGTGTCCATGTGCCAGATGATGCCCGAGCCCCATAGAAGATGCTGGTGAGACGCAGAGAGCAGGTGCCCGGACTTGCAGGAGGAGGCAAAACAGGATTGTTGCTTTGGTTTGTCCTAGTTCTGGGTGGACAGTGGGCTTCCTGGAGCATATGCAAAGATGAATATAGCAAAATGAGACGGAGGTTAGCATGACAGCATTCCTGGTGTGTCTTGTAGTTGCTGTGCTGCATCGTGATAGGAAATCCGCTTTTGGGAAGGACCACATGTGCTTGGTGTGCCTGACTAGGCATCTGGAGCCATTTGGAGCAGGCAGAGGAACGGGTGGTGCTCGAAGCCGGCCTCTGGGGTCTGCATACCGCCTTCTCTGAACCTCCATCCTTCTCTGTCGGGACCTGGAGCTTAGTGCTGTCCTGTAAGCTGCGGCCCAGGCACCTGCTCTGCAGCTGGGCCCTGGGGTCTTCCGGTCAGGCCTCTCCCAGGTGCAGCTTTCTCAGAACTGGAAGCAAACTCACTGTTTCCCCCCGTCCCCTCAGGACTGCCTTAATGAGGTATAAGCAGAAAGAAGCCAACTTTCATTTTGTCAGTGCACTAGTTAGGACTTAGATACGCAAATGTGTGTTATTGAATAATCTATTTGGCGAGTGGTCGCGGGTCTCAGTCATGAACTTGTAGAGCTTGCACTCTTAGGGCTAACGGGGGCTTCAGAAGTCACCTGACTGGGCTCCCAGCCCAGGGTGCCTCTGTGGTTCCCGATGTGTGTTGGCTGGCCTGTCCCCAGGCATTTGAGGCTGGACAGCACTGTGGAGCGAGGCCTGGGTGGACCAGAGTCAGGGCTGTGATCCAGTGCCGCCTCTGTTGCCGCTGCCGATCCTGGATGTGGTCCTGACCCATTGTGGTGTTCGGTTTCTTCCTAAAAGGAAGATGTTGGTCTGAGAAAGTGGCTTGTGGTCTTTCTAAAGCCATGCAGTCCTTTCTTCGGGAGTTTCCCAAAATCCAGCAAGGAAGGCATACAGCTGTGCTGCTCTGTCACCACACCGCTGCCCACTGGGTCCCCCCCATGGCGCACTCCACCCTGCATCCCAGGCTCTAAGGACCCTCTAAGGCTCGGAAGAGCACTGTTCGAAAACTACCGAATTCAGATGGTTTCTTAGATTCCATCAGTCGAGGCATCTAGGAGAGAGGTCCAGAGCCGGACAGCCTGGAGCAGAGGCCGGCTCTGTAACTAGGGGCAGTGAAAGAACACCCCATGGGTGGTTGGAAGGGCTGCTCATTCTGGACAGGTGCTCAGTGCCTTGCACAGAGGATGCACGAGTGGCAGCCGGGGTGATTACTTAGGAACCTGTGAATCACTGTATTCAAGAGCTGCTCAGGAGCTTTCTGCTTCTCAAGGGAGATCATTTTCATCTTCTGGCAGCTCTTCAGAGTGAGCTGAATGCCTGCCCTTGGCCCTCTGCTGCTCAGGGGTTGAACTGAGGACACATCTCCAGTGGCATCTCTCGTCCTTTTCTCCCTTGCACGCCTCCCTCTCAGCACACTGCCTGGGTCTGAGCTTTCTGGCCTCTCCCCTGCTTCTGGGCCTGGTGGCTTTGGGGAGTCTCTTGCTGCCCCCCACTCCCACCCCGTCCCTTCATCCTAGTACTTTCCTGTGTGGCTCTGAGTATGCCTTTTTCCCCCTGGACTGCAGCGTCTTCAGAGCAGACACTCTGCACTGCGACCTGGCCTGGTGACTCCAGAAATAAATAAATGCTGCTTTGCCTTCCCCCTTTCATGTGGAAGCTTGGACATACCCAGAGGGCCTCCTCCTTCTAAAAACAATTTTTATTTCTAATTGTAATGAAAAAACCTACAACATAAAATTTACCATCTTAACCATTTTTTTTTCCTTTTTTCTTTGCTGGCCGCCCCAAGGCACATGGATTTCCCGGGCCAGGGGTCAGATCCAAGCTGCAGTTTTGACCTAAGTCACAGCTGCAGCAACACCAGATCCTTAACTCACGGTGCTGGGCACTGAACCTGCGGTCTAGTGCTCCCAGAATGCCAATCTTGTTGCACCACAGCAGGAAATCCTGTCTTAGCCATTTTTAACTGTGCAGTTTGGTAGTATTAAGTATGTTCAGTTGTTGCACAATGAATCTCCAGAACTCTCTCATCTGTGAAACTGAACTCTATATCCGTTTAACAACAAACAGCCCTCTCCATTCCCTGTCCCCTGGCCCCTGTCCCCTGGCCCCGAAGCTACAGTTTTTCTCTTGGTTCATATGAACCTAGAGGCTGGGCTCTCCTGTTTCAGGGACCACGGGCAGGTCTGGGTGTCTGGGAAGATGACAACTCTGTGCGCTTGTCTTTTTTCGTTGTAAATGCAGTTCATGTTCCATCTTAGAAGATCTCCGTTTCTTCAAGTGTTTAACAACAGTCCTGACGAGTCATCGTATTATCGACACCACTTTGCCCGACAGGATCTAACCCAGTCCCTCATCATGATCCAGCCCATCCTCTACTCCTATTCATTCCATGGGCCTCCGGAGGTAAGGTTCTGTGGGAATTCCCACAATTGGAGTCACCTAATATATAGGCTTTTCTTCCCCCCAGCAAAGTTATTCTTAGAGCAAAATTGTAAAAAAGAAAACTTTTAGTCCCTATAATAATTTTACATTATTTCTTTTTTTTTGTCTTTTTCTAGGGCCGCACCCACGGCATATGGAGGTTCCCAGGCTAGGGGTCTAACAGGAGCTGTAACCGCTGGCCTACTCCACAGCCACAGCAACGCCAGACCTGAGCTGCGTCTGCAACCTACACCACAGCTCATGGCAACGCCGGATCATTAACCCACTGAGCAAGGCCAGGGATCGAACCTGCAACCTCATGGTTCCTAGTTGGGTTCGTTAACCACTGAGCCACGACGGTAGCTCCCTAACATTATTTCTGAGTATTAAAAAACTATGCATAGGAAAAAGTCACAGGATATGTAAAATTAGAAAACAACCTAAATGTTCAGTAGTGGGAAGATTAAATAATTTAAGAAATACCAAGTTTATGTAGTATAATAAAGGAAATCTTTATGTTAGAAAAATAAAAAGAGAAACTTTTCTAAATTATGATTTTTAAAAGCCTGCAAGGATTAAAAATTATATAGAAATAAACCAAAATATCAATATTTATTGTTCATGAGTAGAAATTTTCAAGTTTTCCATAATGAGTATAAGTTTAAGTTAATGCTATTGAAATAAAAATCATAATCAAGGAGTTCCCATTGTGGCGCAGCGGAAATGAATCTCACTAGGAACTGTGAGGTCTTGGGTTCGATCCCTGGCCTCACTCAGTGCGTTAAGGAACCCGCGTTGCTGTGAGCTGTGGTGTAGGTTACAGATGTGGCTCAGGTCTTGGAGTTGCTGTGACTGTGGTGTAGGCCGGCAGCTGTAGCTCCGATTGGACGCATAGCCTGGGAACCTCCATATGGCTGCGGGTACAGCCCTAAAAAGACAGAAGACAAAAAAAAAAAAAAAAAAACATAATCAAGTATATTTTTTAGTTAACTTTAAATGTGTATTAAAAGCTGTCCTTTTCATGTAGGCATTGTAGTTCTCTGTCATCTGCAGCAGTAGATTTGAGAGAAAGGTGTCTGACAGATTATGTTTCTAGTGCAAAATTGAGAAAATTTGGAATTATTTCTGGTTCTTAAAGCAAAAGATTTATTCATCTCGCTTCCCAGCTGATGAGGGATATTTGGAGCTGCTTTCTCCTACAAAGTTAAATCCTGGAACTGGCCAGTCGGGGAGCAGAAAGTGGGGATTTGGTGTAAAGAGGAGGAGACCCTCCCTGCCGGCTGCCCTTTGTAAAGGGCCTTGTAGCCTCCCTGGGTGTGGGGTTGGAGGGTGGCCGCGTGGCACCGAGGGCAGACCCACGCCGACTCTCCGCTTTGCTCCAGCCCGTGCTCCTGGACAGCAGCAGCATTCTAGCTGATAGGATCCTCCTGATGGATACGTTCTTCCAAATTGTCATTTATCTCGGTGAGGTAAGATGATGTTCATTTCTTTCCATGCCGTCGTTTTTACTTTCTTTTTATTAATTGAGGTTTTAATGACATCTGAAAAAAATAATTTGGGCTTAGAAAAGCCATCATTTATTATAATGAGTACGGTAGCTTTTATGCTAGTGAATAAAATCTGCGTGCACTGGACCAAGGTGTGAAGCGTGTGCCCCCAGGAAAGAGAAGGGGGCAGTGGCGTCTGTGTGGGAAGCCAGCTGCTCCCATTCCCTCCTAGGTATGAGGACATGAGGGCTAGACCGGTGATAGCAGGGGAGGTGGAAATCAGGGAAGCCCGGGGCTCCTTGGGTCTTCCAATCCCTGGGCATTTTTAGCTAGCTGGTGCAGACTGTGGAAGGAGGAGAGGAGGTGTGACCGGAACTGACATAGGAGAACTGTAGGCAGGGGTGTCCTGGATGCACCTCTTTCTTGACATCAGGCTTTGTCACTGGGAGCGAGTTCTGGACGGGGCATTAGGAGGTCAGGAGCATCAGAGAAGCCTGTCACTACAGTGTTTCTACAATGGTTGTTCATTTGTTTTGGTGTAGACCATAGCCCAGTGGCGGAAGGCTGGGTACCAGGACATGCCCGAATATGAAAACTTCAAGCACCTTCTGCAGGCCCCACTGGATGATGCTCAAGAAATCCTGCAGGCGCGCTTCCCAATGCCGCGTTACATCAACACGGAGCACGGAGGCAGTCAGGTGAGCCAGCTGCCCTGGCCCTGATGTTCTCTGGGGCTCACAATGCATTTTTAAGGCTGTAAATCCAACAGCATGGTTGTTATTTTATGTGGTCACATAAATCAACATACAGTCAACTCCAAAATGCAACTTCCTCTTAAGTGAGTGGTCAGAATAAGTTGGTGGGAAAGTAGAGGCTTGCCAAAGTGAAATAAACTCTGTTTCAGGAACCCTAGTAAATGGAGAGCCAGTGGGCTTAAACTAAAGAAATGGGTTCCTATGTGGTAAAACCTTTCTAATTTAACAAAGTCAAAACTTTTTTTCAGTTACCATAGTATTAATGCCATGTTAAATCTACTTTTTTTTTTTTTTAAGGCTCGATTCCTTTTGTCCAAAGTGAATCCATCTCAGACACACAATAACCTGTATGCTTGGGGACAGGTGAGTAATTGACAGATATTTGAGAACGATGCCAGGCTACTTTTTTCTTTCTTTCTTTCCTTTTCTTTTTTTAATTTTTCCAATACTGGTGGCATGTGGAAATTCCCAGGCCAGGATTCGAACCTGTGCCACAGCAGTGACCACACAGGATCCTTAACTCACTGACAGTCTACTTTTTTAAAAACTTGTTTTTAAATTCTACAAGTTGAATCCCTTTCTTTGGCTCAGAGACAGAGTAGCTATTTTCCTGGGGAGAAAGTTTTGAATAATACAGCAATCCTCCGCTTTTATACACATTTTCACTCTGCAAGGTTTTGGTTACCTGAGGTTAGCCATGGTCAGAAAATTGCAAAAATAATTCACAAGTTTTGAATGACCCACAATTCTGAGCAGTATGTGCTCCACCCCACCCAGGATGTGAGTTATCCCTGTCCAGTATATCCACGCTGTGTCCACTGCCTGCCCTCTAGAGTCTCTATAAAACCGTGGTGTATGCGGGGTTCCGCTCTGTCCGTGGTTGCAGGCAGCCACCAGGGTCTTGGAATCCGGTCACCGTGGATAACTGATATAGGCTGGATTTGGGGACTTGCCCTGTGTGGATCCCCTTCTGCAATACACAGCATCCTCTGCCTTCAGGCCAGGGCACAGAACAGTGAACTGTAGCCTCCGTTGTCTCTTCTCATAGACATAGTGACATCGCACCACCCCCGCCCCCCGCCCTCCCTGTCCTGCTCTCTCTGCAGGGCAAACACTCGGTCCTGTTCACCGTTCTGTCTCCTCTTCACTGTTGAGCTCTGGCTTCCGTATCTCATTATTCCCATCATTTATGTCTCCCTCAAATAAGTCTTTTCTTTTGTTCTGTTTTCCTTTTTTTTTTTTTTTGTCTTTTTGCCTTTGCTAGGGCCGAACCCGTGGCATATGGAGATTCCCAGGCTAGGGGTCCAACAGAGTGGTAGCTGCTGGCACCTATGCTAGAGCTACAGCAACGCCAGATCCAAGCCGCATCTGTGACCTACACCACAGGTCATGGCAACGCCGGATTGTTAACACACTGAGCAAAGCCAGGGATCGAACCCACAACCTCATGGCTCCTAGTCAGATTGGTTAACCACTGCGCTACGATGGGAACTTCTGTTCTGTTTTCTTTTTCATTCTATTTTTCTTGTCACCTTTTCGGGAGGTGATTGTAAATTTATATGCAGTTGTAAGAAATACAGAGAGATCCCCAGTCCCCTTTACCCAGTTACTCCAATGGTAACATCTTGCAAAACTCTGCTACAATATCATAACCAGGATATTGGCATTGAAATGCATTTCCATCACCACAAGGATCTCTCAGGTTGTCCTCTTTTTCGGTCTTTTTAGGGCCGCACCAGTGGCATATGGAGGTTCCCAGGCTAGAGGTCCAATTGGAGCTGCAGCTGCTGGCCTACACCAGAGCCACAGCAACGCAGGATCTGCGCCGCATCTGCGACCTACATCACAGCTCACGGCAACGCCAGATCCTTAACCTACTGAGCGAGGCCAGGGATCGAACCCACATCCTTATGGATGCTAGTCGGGTTTGTTAACCACTGAACCATGATAGGAACTCCCTCTCGGGTTGCCCTTTTATAGTCACACTTCCCTCCTGCCTCCACCCCTTCCTTAACACCTGGCAACTGATCTCTTGTTTTACATTTCTGTAATTTTGTCATAAAAAGGTTACATATATGAAACCACATGGCACATAACCTTTTGAGATTCCTCTCCCCCCCGCAGCATACTTATCTAGAGATTCATCCAGTTTGTTGGCTATATAGGTAGTTATTCATTTTTATTTGCAGAGCATTACATGGTGTTTCTTTACTGCGGTTTATTTAATCATTCACCCAATGAAGAACACCTAGGTTGTTTACAATCTCTGGCCATTAGAAACTAGCCATTACAACTGGCCATTACAACTGCTGCTGTAAACATTCTTGTACAGGTTTCTTATGAACATAAGTCTTCATTTCTCCGAGATAAAGGCCTAGGATTAATTGGTTCCACTAATTCATTAGTTCCACGTAGTTTCTCAAGAAATTGCTGTACTGTTTTCCAGTTATTGTATCCTTTTATATCCCCACTAGCAATGTGTGAACCATCCAGTTTCTCTGGATCCAGCATTTAGTATTATTATTCTTTTTTTCTTTACATTCTTTTTCTGATACTGTCTTTTATCATGTTCTGTCACAAGACATGGTGTGAGGGTGTGTTCTAGTTTCATTGATTTACATGCAGCCGTCCAGTTTTGCCAGCACCACTTGTTGAGGAGACTATCTTTTTCCCATTTTATATTCTTGTCACCTTTTTCGAAGAATTGACCGTAGGTGTCTGGGTTTATTTTTGGCTATTATGTTCCATAGCTCCGTATGTGTTTTTGTACTAGGACCACACCGTCTTGATTTGATATTGTTGTTTTTTCTTATTTTAGCTATTCTGGTAGATGTGTGGTGGTATAATATTGTGGTTTTGGTTTACATTTTCCAAACAGCTAACGATGTTGAATATCTTTTCAAGTGTTTTTCCATCTGTGTGTCTTCTTCAGTGAAATCTCTGTTTTTTGTTTGTTTTAATTGGAACATTTGCTTTTTTTACTACTGAGTTTTGAGAGTTAGTTGTGTAATTCTTGATGTTAATCTTTTATCAGATTCATGGTTTCCAAATATTTTCTCTCACTTGTAGTTTGTCTATACATTCTCTTTACAGGGTCTTTGCAGAGCAAAAGTTTTTAATTTTTACAAAGTGCACTTCTCCTTTTTTTTTTTTTTTTAATGGACTGTACTTTTGGTATCAAGTCTAAGAACTCTTTGCCTACCCCTGGATTCCAAAGTTCTCTGTAACTTGTTTGTTTTTTTACTTTAAATTTACATTTCAGTCTGTGATTCAGTTTGAGTTAAAATTTGCATAAGATGTGAGGCTTAGGTTTATTTTGTGTGTGGATATCCAGTTGCTCCAGCACCATTAATTGCAAAGGCTATCTTTCTTTCATCGAATTACCTTTACATTTTGTCAAAGATTAGTTGGTCATATTTTTGTGAGTCCATTTCTGGCTTTTCTGTCCTGTCCTGTTAAACTGTTTCTGTCTTTCTATTAATACCACACAGTCTGGGTTACTGCAACTGTATAGTAAGTTTTGAAATCAGGTAGTCTGGTTTCTCCCAATTTATTCTTTTTTCAAATTGTCTTAGCTATTCTGATTTCTTGGCTTTTCCTTGTAAGTTGTACAGTACTCTTGTCTATATCATTTAAAAATCTTGTTGGAATTTTGGTAAGAATTGCATTGAACTTTTCTATCCATTTGGGGAGGGTTGGCATCCTTATTGAGCTTTTCAGTCCATGAACTTAGTATGTCTCTCCATTTATTAAATCTCTTTTGATTTATTTCATCAGTGTTGTGTATTTTTACTTTTTTCTTTGAGTAATTATGAATGGTACTGTATTTTTAATTTGTGTCCAGTTGTTCATTGCTAGTACAGATCTTCAGTTTACGATAAGATTACATCCTGATAAACCCATCACAAGTTGAAAATGCACTTATTACACCTAACCTGCTAAGCGTCATAGCTGACCTTAGCCTACCTTAAATATGCTTAAAATACTTACAGTAGTGTACAGTTGGGCAAAATTATCTATTTTTTCCCATTACTTAATGAATTTTATTACAGTTATAGGTGTACAAAAATCATCACAACTCAATTTTTATAGCATTTCCATCCCAAACGGTCAGTGCATCCTCCCACCCCCCCAACTTGTCTCATTTGGAAACCATAGGTTTTCCAAAGTCTGAGTCAGTGTCTGTTCTGCAAAGAAGTTCATTGTGTCCTTTTTTTAGTTTCCACATGTAAGTGGTAGCAGTTGATGTTGATGTCTCATTGTCTAACTGGTTTCACTTGGCGTGATAATTTCTAGGTCCGTCCATGTTGCTATAAATGTTGTTATTTCATTCCTTTTAATGGCTGAGTAATATTCCATTGTGTATGTGTACCAGATCTTCCCTATCCACTCCTCTGTCAATGGGCATTTAGGTTGTTTCCATGGCTTGGCTATTGTATAGAGTGCTGCAAGGAACACGAGTACATGTGTCTTTTCGAGTCATGGTTTTTTCTGGACAGATACCCAGGAGTGGGATTGCTGGATCAAATGGTAATGCTATTTTTAATTTTCTAAGTAATCTCCATACTGTTTTCCACAGTGGTTGCACCAATTTGCATTCCCACCAACAGTGTAATAGGGTTCCTTTTTACCCACACCCTCTCCAGCACTTATTGTTTGTAGATTTTTTGATGATGGCCGTTCTGGTTGGTGTAAGGTGGTACCTCATAGTGGTTTTGATTTTCATTTTTCTAATAACGAGTGATGTTGAACATCTTTTCATGTGTTTTTTGGCCATCTGTATGTCTTCTTTGGAGAATTTCTGTTTAGATCTTCTGCCCATTTTTTGATAGGGTCGTTTGTTTTTTTGGTATTGAGATGTAGGAGGTGTTTGTAAATTTTGGAGATTAATCCCTTGTCAGTTGATTCATTTGCAAATATTTTCTCCCATTCTTTGGGCTGTCTTTTTGTTTCGTTTAGAGTTTCCTTTGCTGTGCCGAAACTTTTAAGTTTAATTAAGTCCCATTTGTTTATTTTTCTTTTTATCATCATTGCTCTAAAAGGTGGATCTGAGAAGATGTTGCTTTCATTTATGTCGGAGAGTGTTTGACCTATGTTTTCCTCTAAGAGTTTTATAGCATCTGGTCTTATATCTAGATCTTTAATCCATTTTGAGTTTATTTTTGTGCATGGTGTTAGGAAGTGTTCTAATTTCATTTTTTTACATGTGGCTGTTCAGTTTTCCAGCACCACTTATTGAAGAGGCTGTCTTTTCTCCAATGTATATTCTTGCCTCCTTTGTCATAGATTAGTTGACTGTAGGTGTGTGGGTTTAATTCTGGGCTTTCTATCCTGTTCCACTGATCTATATTTCTATTTTTTTTTTCTTTTTGCCTTTTCTAGGGCTGCACTCATGACATATGGAGGTTCCCAGGCTAGGGGTCTAATCGGCGCTGTAGCCTCCAGACTATGCCACAGCCACAGCAACGTGGGATCCGAGCCACGTCTGCAACCTACACCGCAGCTCACGGCAATGCCAGACCCTTAAGCCACTGAGCACGGCCAGGGATCGAACCTGCAACCTCATGGTTCCTAGTCGGATTTGTTAACCACTGAGCCATGACAGGAACTCCCACTGATCTATATTTTTGTCTTTGTGCCGGTACCATACGGTTTTGATGACTGAAGCTTTGTAGTAGAGTCTGAAATTATCTTAAAAAAAAAAAAAAAGGGAAAGAAAAAATCAGCTTTTTCAGTTCCCGGTCTGGCATGCGATGCATGAGGCTAAAAGGAAATCCAAAGAACTTATCACTGAGTTGTTCCCTGCATCCTAGGGTCCAAGTCTGCCATCTTTTTTCCCTGTTCAAAGCCTTATGTTTGTCTTCTGTAAAATGTCCAGTGTTGGAGTTCACATTGTGGCTCGGTGGTAACAAACCCTAGTAGGATCCTTGAGGATGCAGGTTCAATCCCTGGCCTTGCTCAGTGAGTTAAGGATCTGGTGTTGCTGTGAGCTATGGTATAGGTCACAGACGCGGCTCGGATCCTGTGTTGCTGTGGCTGTGGTGTAGGCCGGCAGTTAAAGCTCTGATTCGACCCATAGCCTGGGAACTTCGATATGCCACAGGTATGGCCCTAAAAAGACAAAAAAAAGTCCAGGATTTTTATTTGTACTTAGTTGAAGGAATAAGGAAAAGTACATCTAAACCTTCTTGCCAGAGAAGTCCTTTTATAAAATTTTAATCATGCTTTTATTTTTCTAATTACAATAGTAGTATGGTTTCTTTTTAGAAGATTTGTATATATAAAAAAATATTAAGAAAAAGAATCCAAATCAACTGGAATTTGGAGTTCCCGTTATGGCTTAATGGGTTAAGAACCCGACTAGTATCTGTGAGGATGTGCACTGGCCTTGCTCAGTTGGTTAAGGATCTGGCATCACTGCAAGGTGCAGTTTAGCTTGTGGACATGGCTTGAATCTGATGTTGCTGTGGCTGTGGTGTAAGCCGGCAGCTGCAGGTCCAGTTCAGCCCCTAGCCTGGGAACTTCCATATGCTGAAGGTGCAGCCCTAAAAAAATTTAAAAAATAATAATTAAATTACCAAGAATGCAGCTATCTGGAGTTAAGTATTTCTGGCTTCTTTCTATGTAATATAAAAGATCGGAATTCCCTGTTAGCTCAGCAGGTTAATAATCTGTCATTGTCTCTGCTGTGACTTGATTCACTGGTCTGGGGAACTTCTACATGCCACAGGCACAGCCAAAAAAAAAAAAAAATTGTCTATATTGTATATACCCATGTGTGTGTGTGTGTGTGTGTGTGTGTGTGTGTATGTATTTGTTTTAACAAAGTAGAATCTTACTAGAAATTGAGGTTTCCATTTAGCTTTTTTTTTTTTTGTCCTTAACATTAATTAAACCAGAACTGTTTCTTAATAGTGCGATAATCTGTTGAATGGAGATACTGACTCGCTCATTGTGAATACACCATTATCAAGCTTCTCTTGTAAGCAGGTCATTTAAGCACATGGCTAGGTGCTGGCAGAGTGGTGAGGAAGGTAGGAGGCAGGGTGTGTGGGCCTCCAGGAGAGTTCATGCCTGGGGACGGGGGAGGGGGGTAGGCAGCCAGACCCTGGATGAGTCAAAAAATATTAAGGGGGACAGAGTAGAGGGACACATGCTCGAAATTGTCAAGTGGCTGTGATGGCCTGATCTCAGTACGTCCGGGAAGGGTTTTGTGAGGAAATGAATGCTTCATTTGAAGGAATGAGTTAGCTGGGCGGAGGATGGGGGTGGGTGGCAGGAGTATTCTTGGCTGAGGGGACAGTTCTTACTGGTTCTCTGAGGGGGAAAGGCCCTTAATAACTCCTGAATTCTAACCAGGTTTTAGGATAGCTGCCAGTAAGCCTTTTCCATTAAATTTCAGGAGACGGGAGCACCCATCCTAACGGATGACGTTAGCCTGCAGGTGTTCATGGACCATTTGAAGAAACTGGCTGTCTCCAGTGCCTGTTAAGCCGAGGAAATAAACAGGAAAGGGAAGAAAACACTGTCATATTGTGTTCACAGTTGTTTATAAAAGCTTAGCATTCCTTTTACTTTTCTGGTGGAATTTAATAAATAATCAAAGCACGTGTTATGTAACTCTTTAGGTTATAATTTATTTGTATTCCTTCTCTGTGCCCTTTTTCTTACACTGTAAAATTATAAGGTCATAAATGTTTTGGTACTTGTAGATGTTTATGTTTTTTGTTCCCTAACTTTTTTTTAGAGTCTGTATAAAATAAGAGCTAATGTATTTTGGTAGCTTGCTTACATGAAAATTATAGTGATCAGGAAGGAAATAAACCTGGATGAAGAAAGCATCGGTTAAGATAATGCTAATACAAATTTGATTTCTGAGATCTCTGTGTAAGTCTGTCTCTTGTGTTTTAAGTTAGTTTCCCAAGAGATAATTCCTGAACTTAATCCTCATTGACTGTCTAAAATTTTTTTTCTTTTTTCTAGGGCTGCACCTGTGACATATGGAAGTTCCCGGGCTAGGGGTACAACAGGAGCTGCAGCTACCAGCTATCACAGCCATAGCAACGTGGTGTTGGGTACATATTATTCAAGAGTGACAATACGTTTATCTTTTTTTTTTTTGACAGCACATTTATCTTAGGCCTTAATTAAAATAACTTCGAGTATTGTTTTTTAATGCAGGTAAGATATGTATGGTATATATTTTTTAAGCGTTTTCCTAAATATCTAATAAATAATGACAGTTCCCTCCAGTCCCTAAGCCTAGACCTACTTTTCAGAGGTGACTGCTTTTAATCTCCTTATAAATTTTTTGTTGCTCGTACTAGTTTTAGCCAGTACCTCTCAATTCCCATTTTCAAAAATGAGGATCTTAGGACCTTTCTCTCTACCTCCACTTTTGACCAGATATGCCTTTATATTTTCAAGGCTGGCAAAATTTACATTCTAGCCTATGGCCATAGTCATTTCTCTCATCTCTAAATTGATTCTGAAAGTTGAAAACTAGTAAAGAACATTTACACAGTTGTGATAATATAAATATTGTTTGTATCTGAGTTAGGTAATATTTCATTTTTCTCCAAGGTTTTGATGTTCCAGTCTCTGCACCTTTTAAAGGAAAAAATTCGAAATGACAGAATCAGTAACTTTTCTTACATTCCAGCTTTCCCTGGGTTAGTTTGCTTCATATTATGACTTACGTTTGCTATTGTTTTCCCTATAGTCTCTAAATTTGTTTTTTCTTTTCTTTTTTTTTTTTTTGTGCTTATTAGGGCCCCACCTGCAGCACATGGAGTTTCCCAGGCTAGGGGTCCAATCGTAGCTACAGCTGCCAGCCTGTACCACAGCCACAGCAATGCAGGATTGAGCCGCGTTTGCAACCTACACCACAGCTCATGGCAACGCCAGATCCTTAACCCACTGAGCAAGGCCAGGGATCGAACCTGCAACATCATGGTTCCTAGTCGGATTTGTTTCTGCTGTGCCACGATGGGAACTCCAAATTTACTTTTTCTTGAGAAAAAATTTTGTTCTGTATTAAGAAATTTCAGCTGTACAGCAGAAATTGGCACATTTTAAATCAACTGTAATTTTAAAAAAGATTGAAAAACATAAAAGGAGTTCTTAATGTGGCACAACAGGATCAGTGGCATCTCTGCAGCTTCAGGTCACAGTTTGATGCCCAGCACGGTGGGCTGAGGGATCCATATGCTGTGGGGCAGCCAAAAAAAAAAAAGGAATTTCCAGCTTTCTGGAAAAAAAACCCCACAAATTTATGAAAACTAAACAACATGCTACTAAAAACTATTGGGTCAACGAAGAAATCAAAACAGAAATAAACATCTGAAGTCAAATGAAAATGAAAACATGACATACCAAGATCTATGGGACGTGGCAAAAACAATACCAAGGGAAGTTTACAGCAATACAGGCCTACCTCAATAAACAAGAAAAAATCTCAATCTAGCCTTACACCCAAAGGAACTGGAAAAAGAAGACTGAAACCTAAAGTCAGCAGAAGCGAGGAAATAATAAAAATCAGAGCAGAAATAGAGACTAATTAAAAAGACAAAGATAGATCAGTGAAACTAAGACCTGTTTTTTGTTTTTTTTTTTTTTCCCCTCCTTTTTTGTTGTACCTGTGGCATATGGAAGTTCTTGGGCCAGGGATCGAATCTGAGTGGCAGGGAGTCCCTTTAGTTGCTTAGTTGTTAACGAACCCAACTAGGATCCATGAGGATGTGGGTTCACTCCCTGGCCTTGCTCAGTGTGTTAAGGATCCGGCATTGCTGTGAGCTTTAGTGTAGGTCACAGACACAGCTCAGATCTGGCGTTGCTGTGGCTCTGGCGTAGGCTGGCGGCTATAGCTCAGATTCAACCCCTAGCCTGGGAAACTCCATGTGCCACAGGTGTAGCCCTAAAAACCAAAAAAAAAAAAAATGTGAGCTGTAGCTGTGACCTCCACTGCAGCTCCTGGAACGCTAGATCTTTAACCCACTGTGCCACAGTGGAAACCCCACACCTTGTTCTCTAAGAGGATAAAATTGACAAACCTTTAGCTAGACTCACTAAATGAAAGGCTCAAAATCAGAAAGAAAAGGGAAGATGCTGCAATGAATACCATACCACAGAAACTCAAAGGGTTAAAATGCTGTTTTCTGTTTTAAACAACTATCGTAGTATGATTTCCATACAATAAACTGCATCCATGGAAAGTATAAAATGAGTTTCAATAATGTGTACACCCATGAAACCACCACCACCACCGCTATCAACATCTGGAAGAGCTCATTGCCCTCAAAGTTTCCTCAGGTCCCTTTTAGTCCTTCCCTTTCTGCACACCATGACCACAGGCAACTACTGGTCAGCTTTCTCCCACTATAGATTAGTTTGCTGCTAGGATTTCATGTCTGGCTTCTTTCATGACTGGCATCTTTCACTTAGCATCCATCTGAGATTTATCCTAGCATTGCATGTGTCAGTACAGTAGTTCCTTTTCATTGCAGAGGGGTAGACTCACATTTCCTTTATCCATCCACTAGTTGATAGACGTATGTACTGTTTCCACTTTAGGGGCTCTTATGAATAAACTCTGTGAACATTCACATACATGTCTTTGTGTGGACATAATGTTCTTTTTTAAGAAACTCAGTATTGCAAAGTGTTGCAAACTTTATGTTTGCACCAGTAAGAGGTCTGATTGCTCTCCAAATCCTTACAACTTTTGGTATCCCCAACGTAATTTTTAGTTATTCTAATAGGTGATAAGTGTGTCTCTTTGTGTTTTTTTGTTTGTTTGTTTGTGCCTGCAGCATGTGGAAGTTCCCACAACACAGCAGTGACCTGAGTCACTGCAGTGAAAATGCCAGGTCCTTAACCCACTGAGCCACGTGGTAACTCCCTGGTTTTAGCTTTTATATTTAAGCCTATAATCCACATAGAGTTAACTTTTGTATGCGGCAAAGCACCAATTTCTAGAGGATGAGTGAGAAGGAAAGAGCCCTGAGGGATAAAGAGACTGAAGAAAATTGTTTCTAAAGGTACGAAAGGAACAGGTGGGGTCAGTGGTGTAAAATGTGTTAGAACTCAAGCCATAGGCGATTTACAGAGTCTCTGCCAAACCAATCGCTTTGGCTTCTCAAGTTGTTTGGCTTATTGGAGTGGGGGTAGATGATGCTTTGAAGAAATGTATTGGATAAGAGAAAAGCTGAAGGTGATGAGAGTGGAAAGAGATGTTTCGTTTGAGGTGCAGCCTAGCTCTTGTAATGAAGAGTAAACAACAGAATGAAAAGGGCACGAGGTGGAGAAGAGTTAGAATGTAGTTGATGGGACAGACCCCTGAGAAAGGAGTAAAGAATATGACTCACAGCATAGTGGAGGGATTAATTTAGACGTGGAGGGACCCAGGGCTCACCAGACAGGGTTTCAGGCAGGAAAATGGGGAAGATGCGTTGAGGAGGGTAGGCAGATGGTATCCTGGAAAATCTGAGAATTGTTGAATTAATAGAATTAGTCTTAACGGGGTGCCTTCTGAAGCCTTTGTAAGGCAGGGGTTACAATTTTGCAAGTGGTAAGTCCGTGTGAGAGAAATTGTAGTTTGGCCTGGTCACGTGGTTGGCAAGGTCGTCTGTTCCTCGCAGAGGACAGATGCCTCGGTACCCTAGGCTCCACATCCGAGTCCTTTGCCTAGCGCGATGCTCCAGACTACAAGCCCCAAGATGCATCACGGCCAGCGCAGGAAGCGGCTCCCCATTGGAGCGGACGGCGGCCCCTTGACACGCCGAGGGGAAGACCAGCTTTCGCCTGGCGTTTCACAGGAGTGAGGTTGTCCCCGGCGGCGCCATGCGTCCGGAGAAGGCCCTGGCTTGGTACCGGCGGATGTCTGTGGTCTACGGTTTGGGCGCCTGGACCCTGCTTGGCTCATTATTTCTCTGGAGTAAGAAAAAGGACACGCCGCCAGGTACGGGTCTCCGGCGGTATTTACCGCGGGACACGCCGTCTTGCGTAGGGCGTATCCTGAGGATCATGGAAGTGGCGTCGCGGTTCCGCGCTCGAAGATTTCTTACAAAAAGTGCTAGTGGTTGCTTAGAACCTTTTGTTATCGTGGAATCTGCCAGAAATGACCTTTTAGATCCTCTCAGCTAAATCTAGTGTATTTATTGAATGAGGTCTTCCCTGTCCTGAGAATTTGAAAAATATGTGTAAGGTTCCAGGTGGAATTTCAAAGACCCTGGACGGTGAAGTAAAGAGGCGATGCTTCTGTACCACTCTCCCTCCTCACACGTGGTGAGCAAACGATTTCAGGACTTATGCCAGCCAAGAAGTATTACATGTTCCCTGTCATTGGGTGGGAAAGGAGATTCCTCAGCTTTCACAGATGTGCTGGAAGCCTATGGCTTCCTCTGGATGAGTGGTTGGTTACCTGGGGCTGAAGGAGGAGTCGGTGGAGAGCTGCTGCTAAAAAATACGGGGTTTCTTTTTGTGGATGAAAATATTCTAAACTTTATTTTGGTGTTGGTCGCACAGATCTGAACATACTAAAACCTTTTGAATTGTATGCATTTTTTTCTTTTTTTATGTGGTGGCACCTGCAGCTTCTGGAAGTTCCCAGGCTAGGGGTGGAATCAGAGCTGCAGCTTCAGGCCTAGGCTGCTGTGTGCGTCAACAATGAATCATTGGAGTTCCTGTCGCAGCGCAGCAGAACCGAATCCGACTAGGAACCACGAGGTTGCAGGTTCAATCCCTGGCCTCGCTCAGTGGGTTAAGGATCTGGTGCTGCTGTGAGCTGTGGTGTAGGTCACAGATGCGGCGTGGATCCCTAGTTGCTGTGGCTTTGTCGTAGGCTGGCAGCTGTAGCTCTGATTTGACCCCTAGCCTGGGAACCTCCCTATGCCGAGGGTTCAGCCCTAAAGAGAGAGAGAGAAAAAAAAAGGGCAACCCACAGTGGATCCTTAACCCACTGAGCAAGGCCGAGGATCAAACAATCATCCTAATGGATACTAGTTGGGTTCTTAACCCACTGAGTCACAATAGGAACTCCTTGAATTGTATATTTGAATTGTATATTCATAATTAGTTAACGTTATTGTAAGTATATCTCAATAAAGCTTTTTATGTAAAAACTGTAATGAGGATTACATTTGATGATGAAGATTACCAATGGCCTGAAAGTACACATGTCCAGTATTAAGCATTTTAAAATATTTTACTCTGTAGTAATTTTTTTTTTTCTTTTTTGGTTGCTGCAGGGCATATTGAGTTCCTGGGCTAAGGATCAGATCTGAGCCGAAGTTGCAACCTATGCCAAAGCTGTGGCAACACCAGATTTTTTTTTTTTTTTTGGTCTTTTTAGGGCCATACCCGCAGCATATGGAGGTTCACAGGCTAGGGGTCTAATTGGAGCTGTGGCTGCTGGCCTACACCACAGCCACAGCAACGCCAGATCCAAGCTGCACCTGTGACCTACACCACAGCTCACGGCAGTGCCAGATCCTTAAATGAATGAGTGATCCTTGAGTGAGGCCAGGGATCAAACCTGTTTCCTCATGGTTGCTAGTCAGATTCGTTTCTGCTGAGCCACAATGGGAAGTCCTAAATTTTCTTTATTATATAAAGAAAATGGTTTCAGGAATCTGATGGGGGTGGGAGTAATTCTTATTTTATTTCCAGGACTGTACTAATAATTTTAATGACTGCGGTCTGAGTTAAAAGTTAGTAATGCAGATGTTTCTTTTTCATTTTCTTTTTTTAAGGTGAGGAAATTGAACAAAAGAATATGTCAACAATTGAACTATCTGAGTCCCCAAAAGGGTTTTATGTGGAAACGATTGTCACCTATAAAGAAGATTTTGTTCCCATTACTTCGAGGATCATCAACTACTTGAAATCCTGGACTGGTGGCCCTGGACCCCGATCGTGATTGCTGGATTCTGAAAACAAGACTTCGGTTCAGCATATAAATTTGATGGATACCTCGATGCCCACTTTCTGTTGGTGAAAAGTATATATATTTACTTTAATTCTGCTGTAAAATATAATACACAGTAAATATTTCCTTGAAGAAAAGTAAATTTGCATATTCAAGTGGTATCCTTCTATACTCACAAGAGTGAAAGATTGAAATTTCTTATTTAGGTGGCATAAGCTCGGTTTTCTAAAATTGACTTGTGTAACTTTGTGTTTCTTTCATGTTGCCATCAGAAACAGCTTTTTTTGTCCCTTTAAGATTAGAGTCAGCAGATCTCCATGTTCAGTGAGGGACTTACAGCTGCCTCTTGGGACTCTTGGGTGCTTGCTAAGTATGTTATGAATTAGATTATAACTCCTGAATTAAATAGACTCAGTCTGTTCACTAGGAACAGTACAGGTAGCCTCGTTCCTCCACAGGTGTGGATAAACCCCAGCTGTAGCTCCCAGTATCCTAGAAACGGGGGCTACGGAGAGAAGACAGCACGGTTCCTGCCTATGAGTGCTGCAGCATTCTCTTCACTGGTCTCTTTTGTTGCAAGTAGCAGACCCACATAAGTGAGCTTATATCACTTGTGTGGTTTCTTGGATAGCCCTCATCTCAGCCTGCTGTCATTTCTGCCCAGAACTCCTCTGAACTCAAGATACACATCCATTTGGCATCATGGACGTGCTTGACCCCCTGAAACTCACCCAGCATTGAAATCGCTGCCTTCACCCGCAGAACTGCCCACACTTCTCTTTCTCAGAGAATACTTGGTTGTTCAAATCAGAAGCTCAGCATAGGCGTTCCCATTGTGGCTCAGCAGAAACAAACCCGGCTAGTATCCATGAGGATGCTAGTTTGATCCCTGGCCTTGCTCAGTGGGTTAAGGATCTGGCATTGCCATGAGCTGTAGTGTAGGTCGCAGACGTGGCTAGGATCCTGTGTTGCTGTGGCTGTGGTGTAGTCTGACAGCCACAGCTCTGAATTGGCCCCTAGCCTGGGAACTTCCGTGTGCCTTGGGTGTGGCTCTAAAAAGCCAACAAGGGAAACCCATCATATTAGACATGTCCTTCTCCTTTTCCGTCTCACCCTTCCAGTCCCCACAGCCTGTCATTTCTACCTTTCGAACACTTCTCAGTTGCCTTTGCTGCTGGTCTGTACCATCTTTACTTACGTAGCTACAGCTCTACTTAACAGTGCCCTTAGCTCTACTTTTAGTCCCTCCAGCTGGTTTCCATACTATTAGCCAGCATGACTTTTTTTTTTGCCTATTTTTTTAGGACCCCACTCATGGCATATGGAAGTTCCCAGGCTAGGGGTCAAATTGGAGCTGCAGCTGCTGGCCTATACCATAGCCACAGCAACTTGGGATCTGAGCTGTGTCTGTGACCTACACAGACGTGTAGACATGTGCCTGGCTTTGCCCACATGATTTTTTCCCTTTGCTACTTCTCCTATTTTTTTGTCTTTTTGCCTTTATCTAGAGCTGCACCTGCGGTATATGGAGGTTCCCAGGCTAGGAGTCTAACAGGAGCTGTAGCCGCCGGCCTTCGCCACAGCCACAGCAATGCGGGATCCGAGCCGTGTCTGCAACCTACACCACAGCTCATGGCAATGCCGGATCCTTAACCCACTGAGCAAGGCCAGGGATCGAACCCACAACCTCACGGTTCTTAGTCGAATTCGTTAACCACTGAGCCACGAAGGGAACTCCCACTACTTCTGCTTTTTATCTGTTCACTTTAAGAGCCATAGCCATGAGTACGACTGTATGCTGGGTCCTGGGAGTCTTCCTAGCAAACTTCCAAAGCTGGTGGTCTAGGGAAACTACCCATGCAAAGTCCATCTAGATATGAAGGATGGTTATTATAGTGCGAATCTGCATAGGTCAAGCATAGAGGATGAAGACTGTCAAAATATATTTTTTTGTGTGTGTGTTTTTAGGGCCGAACTTGCAGCATATGGAGGTTCCCAGGCCAGGGGTCGAATAGGAGCTGTAGCTGTCGGCCTATGCCACAGCCATGGCAACATCAGATCCAAGCCACATCTGTGACCTACACCACAGCTCATGGCAATGCCAGATCCTTAACCCACTGAGCGAGGCCAGGGATCGAACCCTTGTCCAGTCGGGTTTGTTAAGCACTGAGCCACGATGGGAACTCCAAAATATACTTTAAAACACGAATCTAATTCAGGTATAGAATGAGCAGATTATCAAAGACTTGTTCAACTTATTAATGAAAAACTGAGTAGGGTGATAAAGCTTGTTTGAGGAGAATAGAGGACAGGGATTATTTGGGCATTGTGGGCAGAGATGTTAGAACGTTTCTGGTTAGTGTTCTTTAGGACTGTGATACACTGGGACCTGGAACCCTCTACCCGAGTACCTAGACAAATACCTCCTGGAGCAACAAAATACAAAGAAGTCATAAGGGACTAAAAATTAAAAATAACTGCACACATGTACTATATTGGGCCAAATGATGAAAAGTAAGATATAAAAAGGCCAAAACCCAACTGCCACTTCTGAGCCGCCAGGAGCAAAGCAGGATACTGGGCATGAGCACTACCAGGGAGGCTGGAGGATCACCTAAATCACCCCTCTGTCCCAAAGAACCAATCTGCTCCCACCCTCAGCCCACTTTAGGAATCAGCCTGAGCTCCTGGGAAAGCAAGCAAGGGCAGCTGATTTTGTCTCTCCCCTCCTGCAGCATGGATCCCAAGGAAGCCTTGCCTGGGATTCTCATCTGGCCTCAGTTTTTTTTTGCTGGGGCGGGGGCGGGGCGGTTGCCTCACCTGCAGCATAAGAAGATTCCCAGGCTAGAGGTCGAATCAGAGCCACAGCTGCTGGCCCACAGCACAATTCATGGCAATGCTAGATCCTTAACCCACTGAGTGAGGCCAGGGATTGAACCCGAGTCCTCATAGATGCTAGTCAGGTTCATTAACCGCTAAGCCACAATGGGAACTCCAAGGATTAGTAATGTTACCTGTGATGCTGCCCTGTTTCCTCACCATCAGCCAGAGAACTGAGCCTGAGCTGATCACATGCCCTGTGACCCCCCCCCCCTTTCCTCAGCTGGTTGAAACCTTTCTGGGAGTTTGGAGTTTTTGAGCACGAGACACCTGTTCTTCTAGTAGGGCGCCATTACACTCAACACTGCACGTTCCTTCACCACACCCTGGTATCTGTAAATTGGCTTTACTGCGTGTGGGTGAGCACACTCAAGTTTATTTCAAACCTCATCACTTCACACCCACCAGTGCTGTTACACTGTAAGAGGACACATCAGTGGGGTTTGTTTTTATCAGTGAGGCTAATTTGTCAGGGTAATACTTGTACAGTCCTTTGCAGTTTCTAAGCACTTTTATATATAGTATATTTTGTTCAGATCTTCCAAGAATCCCATGAGAGAGGCTAAGCTTAAGTATTAGAGAAGGGATTAGAGTTACAGAGTCATATAGCAGCAGTGTCTCGACATGACTAAGTTAAGTGAAAACTTAAGCACTGAAATGGCTACTTTAGGCAGCAGATCCTCTTCTGTACGGTTTCTGAGGAACCGCTGAGGCAGGAAGACAAGGGAAAAAGAACTTGGGAGGGTCTGGGGGCGGAGGGGTGGAAAATGGAAGGAGAAACACAATTAGGATGAGGATTCAGGACAAAGCTGGGATTTAGTGATGACTGGTTCTCAGGCCGGAGATGTGGGAAGAAACAGGTGTAGAAACTGCTGTCAGGGTACCTGCAAGTGCGGCTGGGGATGGGGTTGCTGGATCCCAGCGTTGGGGCGTGGCTCAGCTGTGGGTGGGCAGGGACTGAGAATGAATGGGGCCTATAATGAGGGCGGGGCTATGCTTAGGGCTCGGGTGGGCGTGACCGACGCCGGCGGGACAACCTGTGGGTGGGCGTGGCCGACGTGGGCGAGCTGCCGACTAGCTGGTCCTATAGGGCCGCCCACGCGCTTCCTGGTGTCACCCGCAGAGGGCGCCTGTTGCCGCGCCGCCCGGAGCTTCTCGAGGCCGGAAGCCGCACGGCGCCGCCCCGCTCGCCCCAGCCGCCGCCATGAAGGCCGTGGTGCAGCGCGTCACCCGGGCCAGCGTCACAGGTCAGTCGGGCGGGGCCGGGCCGGGAGGAGCCGCCCCTGACCCCGCGCCCGGTCGACCCGGCCGCCCCCGCGAGGGTTCCCCCGCGCCGCCCCGCGGCAGCTGCCGCCCCTGCGCGAGCTCGGCCCCAGCGGCGCGCAGCCGGGCTGGCTTGGGGCGCAGTCCACGTGCCCGCGGGTCCCGGCGGGGCCCGAGCTGCAGGGTTTCCGCTTAGGGTTCATTTTGTTCACCGGCGTTTCTTTTATTCCTGAGTGCCGGTGGCCGAACCTCCTAGCATCCTCTGAGCACCCCTGTGGCCCGTCCTTCCGTGGAATGTTGCACAAACAACATGTAGGGAGCATTTCCGGAGCAAGAATTACCCCTTTCCAACCTTCTGCTCGACATTTCCCTTTTGTTGCCCATTTTCTCCGTGTCCCAGTTTTGATGGAGCTTGACGCCCAGTGAGATGCACAGCTGTGAATAGTTGTCGGTAGGGTTGAGTTCTGACGGTGTGTCCGCCCACGTGCCCAGCGCCCAGCCCGAGTGCAGCGCGTTCCTGCCCAGGACTCCCCTTCCTCACCGAGCTCTGCCGGGACAGTCATAATCTAAAGGATTAGGGATGAAGTGGTTCCCTTTTCCACCAGTTTCTTGTTAACCAAACCACCCAACCATTAGTCATCACTTAATCACCGTAGTCTAGTGTGAGCATCACGGGTACAGACAATTAATGTATAGAAGGGAGTCGTTTTATTTTTATCTTTTTACTTTTTTGGTGGCATCCACAGCTTACAGAAGTTCCTGGGCCAGGGATGGAACCCGCGGCCACCGCTGTAACCACAGTGGTGACAATGCTGGATCTTTAATTCACAGCCACTACACAAATCCTAGAAGGGAGTCGTTTTAAAAACTCAAGCCAAGATAATAAAGATGTCAGGAAATTTTAAATGACTAATTTTAGATTATCTTCCAGTTTTTCATTTTTTTTTTTGGCAGAATTCTGATACTGTTTCAGCTCGTGTAATTCTAGATAGCCTTTCCTTCAAGCCAGTCTATACCAAGTGTGTGTTTTTATGTCCAGGAAGGTATAAATCTAAAACCAAAACAACAAAATCCCCCATAGAAACAACCAAGCTCAGTCAAACCAAATATTTAGATTTGAGATGCTACTTTCCAATCCTGCCTAATGATTTCTAAGCTTTTATGGTAGCTGGTTTTGGTTATGGTCCTGGAGTAACAGGAAATAGGATTGCTCTGGGCTGTATGGAATTTGAAAACAAAGTTTTTTTGTTTTTTTTTTAGCGTTTTAGTTGATACATAGCTTTACTAAAACTGGAAAAATTCTTAGATGAAGATATCTTTCTTTTTGCTTTTGAGAAGAATCTTGCAGTCTGCTCGGTGTGGTCATCATGAACAGTGAGCAAACTTTGGAGCGTTAAATTTTGATCTGAATGGAGAACTTTCTGTTCTGCTGATCTGGAATATTGGAAACGTGGATCAGTGAGATGAGCTGAATAGATTGAATAATTTTAGATTACTATTTAAATTGTATGATTTTAGTTATAAGCAACAACTAAACCATCCTGCATATTAAAAGATAAGGGTGTTAATTGTGGGAAGATATTAGCAAAATGGAATTCTCTCAGGGTGCTGGAGGAACCTTTTGGTTAGCCAGGCCTTATAGTGGAATCGTAATGGAGAGAGATTTTTCTTTTTTTTTTCTTTTTTTTTTTTTTTTTTTTTGCCTTTTGTCATTTTATGGCCGCGGGTTTATGGCCGCACCCGTGGCATGTGGAGGTTCCCAGGCTAGGGGTCTAATCGGAGCTGTGGCCACTGGCCTGCGCCGCAGCCACAGCAACGCAGGATCCGAGCCGCATCTGCAACCTACACCACAGCTCACGGCAACGCCGGATCGTTAACCCGCTGAGCAAGGGCAGGGATCGAACCCGCAGCCTCATGGTTCCTAGTCGGATTCGTTAGCCACTGCGCCACGACGGGAACTCCAGAGAGAGATTTTTCTGATTCCTTTAGAATGTGACTGGCTTCGCTGAATGTGGCCTTTTGCAAATGGCATTTTATTTCAACAGTTCTAAAATGTCACTTGTGAGTTTATGGATGGGACAGACTAGAATATTAGGAGTCATGTGTTATGTGGTTGCTTTACTTTATAAGCTTGGTCAAGCACATTTTGATGCCTTAGCACGGTTATTCTGATAATCTAATATTAAAAGCTTTATGACGGGACATTCTAAACATGTCCATGTGGTTATACAGCTGGATACACAGCTGGAACCGTACTAAAACCGCCATGTCCCATCCCTCGGCTCTGTTCAGCTAAAATCTCAGTAGAATCGTAGAGTGTCAGGAAGAGGTTGGGGTTGACCGTGTTAATTTGAGAGGTGGTGAAGTTATTAAGAAGAGATCTCAGGTGATGCCAATATACATGGAGTCTAATAAACACTGACTGGGAGTTCCCGTCATGGCTCAGTGGTTAACCAACCTGACTAGTATCCATGATTATGCAGGTTCAATCCCTGGCCTTGATCAGTGGTTTGGGGATCCAGCTTTGCCGTGAACTGTGGTGTAGGTCACAGCCGCAGCTCAGATCCCTCGTTGCTGTGGCTGTGGTGTAGGCTGGTGGCTGCAGCTCCGATTCGACCCCTAGCCTGGGAAGCTTCATATGCTGCAGGTGCGGCCCTAAAACGACAAAACAAGCAAACAAAGAAAACACTGACCAGATATCTTAGTTCTTTTCTAGCCCTGTGATGTTTTGTTTAAAGTGGTGATTCTCAGGTTTTCCACTTGGAAATCCTCTTGTCTATTAAAAAAAATATCCTTTTGAACCTCTGGATTCTCCTCCGTCTGACAGAGAAGAAAATGGTATTGATTTACTTAAATAGCAAATAAAGCCAGAGTTTTGTAAAGCAATGGAAGCAATGCAAACAAGCAAACGCTATTCGTTTGCTGCTTATGTCAAGAGAGGTGATTTCAGTTTCAGCTTTCGATTTACTCATAGTCTATTATAAAAAAAGCAGCACAGAAGAAAACATTAAAATATTTGGATTTCTTTTTTTTGGCATGAAAATAAGAAGAGTTAGGTTTTAATAGGAATTATTTTGGGAATCAGTTGATGCCTATGCTACCTGGGTATCTGCCTATCAGGTGTTCACTTGTCAGACACCTGCAGGAAGGGGGTTTCTCACTCTCTCCTGAGCTTGACAGTGTGGTGGCATGGTGCAGTCTGTGACACCTTATCAGGTATGTTTACAGATACTCTTTTTTTTTTTCCTTTTTGGGGCTGTTCCTGTGGCAAATGGAAGTTCCCAGGCTAGCACTCAAATTGGAGCTGAAGCTGCAGGCCTACACTGCAGCCATAGCAACACTGGATCCAAGCTGCATCAGTGACCTATGGCCCACCTTGCAGCAATGGCAGATCCTTAACCCACCGAGCAAGGCCAAGGATCGAACCCAAATCCTCACAGAGCCTACGCTGGGTTCTTAACCTGCTGAGCCACAATGGGAACTCCTATAGATATTCTTATCCAGCAGAAGCAAACCAGAAAATGGCAGAGGTGACCCTTCTCCTGATCGGAATGTTGCATCAGTACACAATAAAATAACCAAATAATCTCATGAGCTTTGGCAAAAAGATGGAAATTATGACAGTCAACATTTGAAATATGGGGTTAGTTTCACCCTCACGATGGTGTGTCTTGGCCTAAATACTGTGCCTGCACTGAGAAACATTCTAGGGTGTAGAGTGTACATTTGATTCTAAATATATATGCAGATATTTGTAATAGGATTTTTTTTTTTTTTAATGGATGTGATGCATCATTCAAAAAGATTTGGACATCATTGGCTTAGAAGGCAACTTTATTTTTTTTGCTTTTATTTTTTTAGGGCTGCACTCAAGGCATAGAGGTTCCCAGGCTAGGGGTGGAATCATAGCTGTAGCACTGGCCTACACCACAGCCATAGCAATGCCAGATCTGAGCCGCTTCTGTGACCCACACCACAGCTCACATCAACGCCGGATCCTTAACCCACTGAGCAAAGCCAGGGATTGAACCTGCATCCTCATGGATACTGGTCAGATTAGTTTCCACTGAGCTGGTACCGGAACTCCAAGAATGCAACTTTATTGCTAAACTGGGAAGTAATAGAAGTTTGCCACTTGAAGCTTAACTTTTATTTATTTATTTATTTTTTCTTTTTGCCTTTTCTAGGGCCGCACCCGTGGCGTATGGAGGTTCCCAGGCTAGGGGTCTAACAGAAGCTGTAGCCACCGGCCTTCGCCACAGCCACAGCAACGCGGGATCCGAGCCACGTCTGCGACCTACACCACAGCAACGCAAGATCTGAGCCGCATCTGCAACCTACACCACAGCTCACGGCAATGCCAGATCCTTAGCCCACTGAGCAAGGCCAGGGATCGAACCCGCAACCTCATGGTTTCTAGTCGGATTCATTAACCACTGAGCCACAACGGGAACTCCGAAGCTTAGCTTTTAAACTGTGGCTTTTGTGTGTATTTTTTCTGCAGTGAGTGGAAGATCATTTCTTTATTTTTGTGACATAAATGTTTTCCATTTTGCTCTGTATATTGTGTTACCTGACTTGCTGCTTTCCAAGAAAAGGAGACGTCTCCTTTTGATCATTAATATAGCTGAGCTGGATTCTCTGGGGAGGAAAACTTCTCTTATTACTGATGACCAGACTCCATGCTAGAAAGTTTCAGGTGTCTCACTTAAGGTTACCCAGATGAACATGTGGCCCCAAAATCCTGTGTAATGTCTGTTCACTTCACAACTAATTCATTCGAGGTGTAAAGTCAGAGTGGACATGAGTTACCATAATCATACTGCATTGATGTCATTGCTTCAATGTTTCAATACCTGCTGACTTTGCCAGAGAAATTATAAGAAGTGTGTGTGTGCTTTGTGGCACCTGTTTGGTTCTGAATCTCTCTCTCTCTCTCTCTTTTTTTTTTTTTTCGCTTTTTAGGGCCTCACCCGTGGCATATGGTAGTTCCCAGGCTAGGGGTTGAATCTGAGCTACGGCTGTCAGCCTACACCACAGCCACAACAAAGCGGGATCCGAGCCACAACCTACACCATAACAAGGCAACGCTGGATCGTTAACCACTGTGTGAAGCCAGGGATTAAACCCACAACCTCATGGTTCCTAGTCGAATTCGTTTCCACTGCGCCACAAGGGGACTCCGGTTCTGAGTCTCTTTTGCTGTTGTTTCCTTTCCAGTTGGAGGAGAGCAGATAAGTGCCATCGGACGGGGCATCTGTGTGCTGCTGGGTATTTCTCTGGAGGATACACAGAAGGAACTGGAGCACATGTAAGAGGGAGATTTCTGCGTCATTGATATTTTAATGGGGCGTGTGGTGGTCACCTATATATGTACAGACCTTCCATAGTATTTTGATCCTATAAAGTGAGCCCCGTCAGATTTTTTTTTTTTTTTGTCTTTTTGCCTTTTCTAGGGCTGCACTCGTGGCATATGGAGGTTCCCAGGCTAGTGGTGTAATTGGAGCTGTAGCCACCGGCCGACGCCACAGCCACAGTAATGCGGCATCTGAGCCGCGTCTGCAACCTACACTGCAGTTCATGGCAACACCAGATCCTTAACACACTGAGGAAAGCGAGGGATCGAACTTGCGACCTGATGGTTCCTAGTCAGATTTGTTTCCGCTGTGCCACAACGGGAACTCCCATCCCCTGTCAGTTTTTTTAAAAAATTTTTTATTTGAGTATATTTGACTTACAATATAGTGTTAGTTTCAGGTGTACAGCAAAGTGAGTCATTTATACATATACACAGATCCATTATTTCTCAGATTCTTTCCCCACGTAGGTTATTACAGAATATTGAGTAGAGTTCCCTGTGCTATACAGTAGGTACTTGTTAGTTATCTATTTGATATATAGTAGTGTGTATATGTTTGTTTGTTTGTTTTGCCTTTTGTCATTTTTTTAGGGCCGCACCCATGGCATATGGAGGTTCCCAGGCTAGGGTTCTAATCGGAGCTGTAGCTGCCGGCCTACGCCACAGCCACAGCAACGCGGGATCCGAGCTGCATCTGCGACCTACACCACAGGTCACGGCAACGCTGGATCCTTAAGCCACTGAGCAAGGCCAGGGATGGAACCTGCAACCTCATGGTTTCTAATCGGATTTGTTTACTGCTGCGCCACGACGGAAACTCCAGTAGTGTGTATATGGTAATCCCAAACTCCTAATTTATCCTCCCTAGCCCCTGCTCCGCCCCTGTGTTTCCCCTTTGGTAACCTTAAGGGTCTTTGTTGTTGTTGATCAGTCCCTGACATTTTTGTCTTTGTCCCATTTGATGTGGTGTGGTTTCCTCCTTGTCACAAATGAGGAGAAAGAGGAGGAGATACTACCCATTAAGTCAGCAACAGGGGTAAATAATAGGCCTGCCTCATAGGGTTGATTGGTAATTTCCTTTTTTTCTGTTACCAGCCCCTCCAATTCACAGCAGCTACTTGTGGGAGCTGTTTGCTCTTGCATCCTTGAACTACTCTCTTAATGCAAAACCTGAGCTTCTTAGGAGTGATTTATGTTTTCAGTTGGGGCAGTATGATCGGGGCACTGTTTAGGTACTTTATTTATTTATTTATTTATTTTAGGGCCACACCTGCATATGGAAGTTTCCAGGCTAGGGACTGAATCTGAGCTGCAGCTGCCAGCCTACGCCACAGCTGCCAAATCTGAGCCGTATCTGCAACCTGCACCACAGCTCATGGCAATGCTGAATCCTTAACCCACTGAGCGAGGCCAGGGATTGAACCTGAATTCTCATGGATACTGGTCAGGTTCATTGCTGCTGAGCCACAAAGGGAACTCCTGCCTGTAGCTGCTGGGAATTGGAGGGGCTGATAAAAAAAAAAAAGTGGAAATCACTAGTCAACCCTGTGAGGTGAGAATATCAGTACCTCTTATTGCAGATGAGGAAACTGAGGCACAGAGTGGAAAGCGACTGGCCCAAGGTCGCCTCTCCTGTAAACGATGGAGCGGTGCATGTCCCTAATCAGGAGGATGCTGGTGACGTTTTGGGGGGTGTGGGGTGTGTTCAGGGGGCTCGTGATTCTCCAGGTGGCGCTCACCGCTCTTTTCCCCGTAGGGTCCGGAAGATCCTAAACCTGCGTGTGTTTGAGGACGAGGGTGGGAGGCACTGGGCGAAGAGCGTGATGGACAAGCAGTACGAGGTGCTGTGCGTCAGCCAGTTCACCCTGCAGTGCGTCCTCAAAGGAAACAAGCCCGACTTCCACCTGGCGATGCCCTCGGAGCAGGCGGAGGGCTTCTACAACAGCTTCCTGGAGCAGCTGCGCAAGGCCTACAGGCCGGAGCTCATCAAAGGTAGCGGGGAGCCTGGCCGCCCAGGAGCGGGGGGCGGTCCCAGGGCACGCAGGGGAGAGAGGCTGCAGATGCAACGCTTCCTTTCCCAAAGAGTTCGCTGTTGATGCCGATTACTTAATATAACGTGACGCCTGCCACGCCCGCCGTTATCGTGCGTGTCCTCTGAATATCCCCACTCCCATTTCCCGGCCTTCATTCATCTGTCTGCATTTGAAATCTTGAGCAACCCAGAAGTGCGTTTGATAGAGGGGTGTTTTATTTTGGGGGCTTACCCTGTCTGACAGAGAAATACAGCATCAGTTGCAAACGGGAGCCACGTGTCGTTTTAAATTTCTAGGAGCCATATTAAAAGAAAGGGGAGTTTCCTGGTGACTCTGGGTTAAGAATCTGGTGTGGTCACTGCAGCGACTCAGGTTGCTGCCGTGGTGCAGGTTCGATCCCTGACCTGGGAACTTCCACCTATCATGGGCACAACCAAAAAGAGAAAAAGGAAAAAGAAAAAAGTGAAATTCATTTGAAAATGGTATCCCATTTAGTCCAGTATATCCACAATTATGTGCATTCCTTCTTTGTACTGAAGTCTCCTGCATCTTGTGTCCTTCGTGCTTGCAGCGCTTCCTGATTCAGACCGGGCACAGTGCCAGTGCTTGGTGGCTGTGGGTGGCTCTCGGCTTCATTGGCACTGTCAGCTGTTTTTCCATTTTTTTAGTTTTTGTTTTTTCGGTTGGCTGTGCTTGCAGCATGCTGAAGTTCCTGGGCCAGGGATCTAACCCACGTCACAGTAGTGACCTGAGCCACAGCAGTGACAATACCAGGTCCTTAACCACTAGGCCACCAGGGAACTCCTGGACAGTGTCAGTTTAATGATTTCTCAGGAATGCCAGCCTAGTTTGGCTGACCAAGGTTAAGTCTAGAAAATGCCTGAGTAGAACGGTCCTGGATTGTGGAATTAGGTGTTCATAATTATGAATTATGAATCTGAAATTAAGAATCTTATAAGGAGGGCTTTTCATTTCTAGTCTGTTTTCATATGTTGGGAGCACATTGCGTTTAAAGCGCCTTAGTTTGCCCTTTTCTTCAAAGTCATAAGAAACACATATTTGGGAGTTCCTGTTGCTCAACAGAAATGAATCTGACCGGTATTCATGAAGACGCAGGTTCGATCCCTGGCCTCGCTCAGTGGGTTAAGGAGCCTGCATTGCTGTGAGCTGTGGTGTGGGTTGCAGATGGGGCTCCGAACTGGCGTTACTGTGGCTGTGGTGTAGGCTGGTGGCTGAAGCTCCAATTCAGTCCCTAGCCTGGGAGCCTCCATATGCTGCGGGTGTGGCCCTAAAACGACAGAAAAAAAGAAAAACAAAACCCCACATACTAGTGACGCAGCTCAGCGTGAGCGCTCCCTGAGCACAAGTCCCCTTCCTTGTCTTCATGCTCCCATTTCTGCCTTGCTCGGTAGACAGCTAATAGTTGTTAACAGTTAACTCTGTAGTGTCCCTAGACTTAACTTTCTCCCTCTGGGTTAAACAAAGCCAGATTCTGCCCCCCCCCCTTTTTTGGCTTCTCCCACGGCATGTGGAAGTTCCTGGGCCAGGGATTGAACCTGCGCCACAGCAGTGACCCAGGCTGCTGCAGTGACAATGCCAGCTCCTTAAGCCGCTGTACCGCCCCGCCCCGCCCCTTTTTTATCTTCTGACCGCCCCGCATATGGAATTCCCAGGCCAGGGATTTGTGACCTGTGCCGCAGCTGCGGCAATGCTGGATTCTTAACCCACTGTACTGGGCTGAGGATCGAACCTGCGCCCCAGCACTCCATAGACGTCATTGATCCTATTGCACCACAGAAGGAACTCCCCAGGTCCCTTTTTTATTGGGCCTTTTTCAACTTTAGGTACTAAAAGTTATTACGTGACTTTGGAGTTGTGTAGTGGAGCCCCATACTGAGGACTGTCAGCTTATCGGGTTGGCTCAGGTTCAGAAGAGTCATATTCCAACCCCTCTCTGGTATTTCCTTTTCTGTTTTTTTTTTGTTGTTGTTTTTTAGGGCTTCACCCTGTGGCACATGGAGTTTTCCCAGGCTAGGGGTCAAATTGGAGCTGCAGCCGCTGGCCTACACCACAGCCACAGCAATGCGGGATCTGAGCCGCGTCTCCGACTTACACCACAGCTCACGGCAACGCCAGATCTTTAACCCACTGAGCAAGGCCAGGGATCGAACCGTCGTCCTCATGGATGCTAGTTGGAGTTCTTTCCACTGCGCCACAATGGGAACTCCCAGCGCTCTTCATTCTTGATCTCGTCCAGCCCTCACGGCAGCCCTGTCAGGTGGGCACCAGGATTACCCCCATTTTGCAGATGAGAAAACTGAGGTGCAGCAGAGTAACCTGAGGAAGGTCACGCAGTGTGTCAGTGGCAGCAGCCATTCCTGGAGCCCAAGCATCCCTGTAAAATTCACATCCTCTTGATTTATTTGGTTTTTCATTATCTTCTGGATTCATCCCCTCTCCTGGGATTTTCCTGTCTTTTCTGCTGGGTTTCGGGAGATCAGTGGAGGCTTTATTATTTATTATTATCGTTATTATTATTTTTTTGTCTTTTCCTAGGGCCGCACTCACGGCATATGGAGGTTCCCAGGCTAGGGGTCTGATCAGAGCTGTAGCTGCCGGCCTACACCACAGCCACAGCAACGCGGGATCCAAGCCGCGTCTGCGACCTACACCACAGCTCACGACAACGCCGGATCCTTAACCCACTGAGCAAGGCCAGGGATCGAACCCTCAAGCTCACGGTTCCTAGTTGGATTTGTTAACCACTGAGCCACGACGGGAACTCCTGGCCGTGACTCATTGTGATGCCCCTTCCCCCGCCTTGAGCGCCCTGGGCTGCTCACTCCCACCAGGGAAGGAGGTCATCCATTCCTCAGCCTGTCTCTGCATAACCTGTTCCCCATGTAATTAAGGCATCCTGCCCCAACCCAATCCAATCAAATATGCCCCATACAGAGATCAGACCACACCCAGCACTTATGGATGGCATAGGGCGCGGGGGCCGGGGGGGAGGAGAAATCGGGTCCCCACTCAGGTCCGTGGCCTGGGGATATGAAAGCAGTTGTAAAGCGAGGTGGGCCTTCTTTTTTATGTGCGTGTGTGTGTGTGCTCTCTTTCTCTCTCCCTCCCTCCTTCCCTCTCTGAAAATGTACTTTCGTTTTAATGCATTTTAATGCATTTGTAAAACACCCGCCATTTTTTTAGGGCCGTACCCACGACATATGAAGGTTCCCAGGCTAAGGGTCAAATCGGAGCTGCAGCTGCCGGCCTACGCCACAGCCATGCCAGATCCAAGCCTGGTTTGCAACCTGCATCACAGCTCATAGCAACGCCGGATCCTTCACCCACAGAGCGAGGCCAGGGATCGAACACACAGCCTCATGGTTCCTAGTTGGATTCATTTCCACTGCGCCCTGGTGGGAACTCCGGAAGCTGCAATTCTATCATTCTAGAACAAATTCCGTCCCTTGTACTGGGCTTCTAGTTACTCACGTGGAAACACTCCCGTTTGGCTTCCCTTCCCCAGACCCTGAGTCTCTTCTGCTGTGGCTGTGACCCCGAGCACTGGACAGATGAACCTCAGAGCAGAGGTCGGGTTTACCCAGGACTCCTGGT
>PVHT021183543.1:29411171-29486347 GCA_004024745.2 Catagonus wagneri | reverse complement strand
GTGGGAACTCCGGAAGCTGCAATTCTATCATTCTAGAACAAATTCCGTCCCTTGTACTGGGCTTCTAGTTACTCACGTGGAAACACTCCCGTTTGGCTTCCCTTCCCCAGACCCTGAGTCTCTTCTGCTGTGGCTGTGACCCCGAGCACTGGACAGATGAACCTCAGAGCAGAGGTCGGGTTTACCCAGGACTCCTGGTTTTAGCAGTAAAAACCCTGCAGCCCCAGAACCCTTCAGTCCTGGGCAGACTGGGACAGCTGGTCACCCTAGAAGCAGCCTGCAGCGGGGAAGCGTCCAGAGCTGCCTGGGCCGGGTGGGGTCACAGGTAGCTGTCCCCTGAGCCTGGGACACGAGGTGGGGCTGAGGGTGACCAGCAGGCTGTCCTCCCAGGAGGTTCAGGGCCAGAGTGGATGGAGGCGTGGCCAAGAGACCAAAATGCTGCAGACGGTTGTTGACAGCCTGACAGCTTGGTCATCGGGTGGACTGGCCTGCTTCTGTTTGTTAGCAGCAAGAGCAACGGGAAGAGATGTTTAAACTGGGACCAAAATTGTAAGAAAAGATGCAAACCCTAGTATCGGTTAGTGTTTTTGCTGCGTGACCTGTTGAGGCTCTTCGTGTGTCCCTGGGGCTGCACAGGCCTTCTCTCCGTCTCTCTCGCCCTCTTCCTCCTCCTCTCTCCTCCCTCCCTCTCTTCCTCCCCCTTCCCTCCTCCCTCCCTCCTCCCTCAGTCCCCTCCTCTCCCTTCCTCTTTCTCTCTCTCCATTTCTCTCTATTCCTTTTCTCTCCCTCTCTCTCACTCCCTTTCTTTTCTTCTTCTTCTTCTTTTTTTTTTTTTTTGCATACAGTAAATTCACTCTTTTTAGGATACAGTTCTGTGAGTTTTGACAAGTACCCAGAGCTCCGTCCCCACCACCACCATCAAGACAGGGAACAGCCCCAGCGTCCCCCAGATGCCCCCGTGTGTGGCCCTTTGTGGATCCTCCTCCCCCATCTCCAGCCCGGCCTGTTGACTGTGACTGATTCACAGCACACTGATAAAGGGGCGAGCTGGCATTTTCAAGGTGGTCAGTCATCCCCCTGGAGGATACACTGCCGGGACAGGTTCCCTCGAGTGTCCCTCCACCAGCATTTTTACGGAGGTGAAACTAGGCTAAAAATGAGCATTCAGGGCCCTGGGGAAAGTTGCCAGCGATCAGCTTGCAGCTCCAAAGGAGTGACCCCCAGATGGTTCTGGGGAGGAGGGCACTGGGCTGGGTGCTTAGGCATCAGTACCAGGACAGGTCACGGTCACGGTGGGTGTGAGCCAGTCCCCAGGGCAGTGGTGAGTGTCAAGGTGGGGCCTGTGCTGGGCCAGAGTTAGGGGTCAGAATTGGGAGGGACCAGAGTGGGGGAGCAGGTGATTCCTGTGGAGGGAGCTGAGGCTTCTGTGATGGGTAGAGGGCTTCTGGGTGCAGGAAGCAGCCTGTCCAATCGTCTGGACCAGAGGACTTTACTGCTTTAATGACTGAAACATGCAGAGGTTCGGTGAGGTCAGGTACTTTGACCTGGAGGTCCCTCTGCCGTCGCAGCTGTGAACGTCTCGGGTTCTGTGAGTCCCACTCTCCTCCACATGTGTCGGCCTTGTCCTCAGGCTGGCCCACGGTCCACCGTCCCCAGAAAGAGAAGGAGCCTTTGTCTCTGCCTTCCAAGCAGAAGTCCTGAAAGTCGCTTTGCTTTTTTGTTTGTTTTTGTTTTGCCTATTTTTTTTTTTTTGCTTTTTTTTTGGGGGGGGGACACCCCTGTGACATATGGAAGTTCCCAGGCTAGGGGTGGAATCAGAGCTGCAGCTGCCGACCTACACCACAGCTCACAGCAACGCTGGATCCTTCACCCACTGACCAAGACCAGGGATCGAACCCACCTCCTCACGGATACTGGTCAGGTTCGTAAGCCGCTGAGCCTCGATCAGAACTCCCTCCGAAGGTCACTTTGGACCAGCTTGGGTCACCCGCCACCTTGAACCAATGCGGGATGCACTGCGTGGCTCAGCTTAGGTCATGGGTTTTCAGGAGCGTGGAGTCAGCCTCCTGGGTCCCATCGGGAACCGCTGGAAGTCTGGGGCGGTTGGAGTGTGGGCTGGAAGGGCTCCCTGAGAGTGCCCCGCGTGACCTTGACTTCTGTTGGCAGCTGCCAGGAGCTGGGGTAAACAGAAGGGGTGTGGACAGGGTGGGGAGGCAGTCCCAAGCTCTCGGCCTTCCTTTGTGTGTGGGTGGGGGGGGACTGCCCTACATGCGTGTGCAAGTCTCTTCTTGGCCACTGGGGGTGGGGGTGCAAGTGGCATTATTACCCTGAATGGTGCATTGGGGCTTATTTTGCCGCCTTTGGCCTTGACTCGAAACTTAAAACCAGTCTGGCCCACTGCACCCACAGGACCAGAAGCTTAACCCCTTTGCCCTGTCTGGAAACCCCTGCCTTCGCTCCTCCCACACTGCTCCGATTCTGCCGGCCCCCTGCCCTTTGTCGGCCTGTCTCCTCTTTGCAGGAACTTGCTCTCTAGTCTCGTGCTCCGTTATCTATGGCTGCGTGACGCGGTACCCCAAAACTTAGTGGCTCAAAAAAGCAACGATGTGTCTGCCTCACAGTTCTGTGGGTCAGGAATCTAGGAAGCGTGTGGCTGGGTGCTTGTCTCTGATCCTCGTGGTTTTGGCTGGGCTGGGGGGTCTGCTCCTTAGATGGCCTGTGTGCATCTCTCCCCCCCGCCCCCCCTCGCCCCCCTCGCCATCCGACTGTCCAGGGCCTCCCCCCACAGCCTGGCCATCTCAGGGCAGCTGGACTTCTAACTTGGCCGCTGGCTTCCTCCAGGCCAAGAGCGGGTGCTCCGAGAGGCAGCACCTGGAATCCCAGCCCCTGAGCCCTGCCGGGAGAGTGGCCGGCCTCACCCTGCTGTGTGCTGTGGGTCAGAGCAGTCTCTCAGCCCCCAGACTCAAGGCGGGGAGGGGACGTCCTCCCACCCTGCCACCTTTAGTTCTCCACGCCTCATCACTCACTCCCCTCTCAAAGGGTCTTCTCGTTCTCTGGCACCTGCTTTAGGTGGAAAACTTAACCACACAGCCATCAGTTCTCCCCTCTGCTGCCGGACCAGCCCGAGGTGCGGGGGGCTTTACCGCGCCCCCAGAATGGGGGACCCAGGAGACTGGGTTCAGAGGTGGCCTCTGCAGCCCACCCCTCCCCCCCGCCCCGGAATCTCCATCCTTCAGATCAGTGCTATAAGTCCTGTATAGTGGGAGTCATTAACCACTTTCCAAGTTGAGTCTCGAGAATGCGTCACTTTTATAGTTGGGAAAAAATAAACATCCCACCAGAATGGAGTAGCTGTCATGCATCTCGTTCCAGCTCTGAGCCATTTGTTTTGTTTAAAACGAAAAAAAACTTTGTGATGGCCCCCGGAAAGCCTTTACCTGTCGCCTTGGTTCAGCAAACCAGAAGCTTCCACGGTATTAAAAAGAGCTCCCTGTGTGTTCTCTGAGGGGTCTGGTCTCTGGTGGGCGGCAGAGAGCTTGAGCGTCGTGGAAAGCTGTGCAGGAGTGCAGCAGCCTGCGATGGCCTTGGCGCTGCTCACTCTGGGGACGTTGGTTACGTCCCGGTCCCCTTCGAGGTTCATCGTGCAGAGAGAAGGTGCCGGAAGGAACAAGACCACATCTAGTCTTTGCTTCATGGTTAGTGTTTGCTTTTTAGGGGTTTGCTTAATCTTCTTCTCTTTCTACTTATTAAAACGTTTTAGCAGCATGAGTGAGTGTGCAGTGGGAACCTGTTTTATGTGCTTTGACAAAGGCCAGAGGCACACTCGTTAATGTAAACGTAGGCGGTCACAGCGTGGGATCGCATCTCTGTGGGGACCAGTGGTGAGGCTGGCAGAGGGCACAGGCAGTGCCGCCGTCGGGGGTTTTGTAGACGTGCGGCTGATTCTGATCAAAGCCGGGATATTGTTTGTTTTTCCTTCTTGTTCTTTTATCCTCTTTTGTTGATCACCTTCCTTAGTTATTTAAGTTTTGTCTCTTTTTGGTTAACGTTTACGCCGTGTCAACCCTGTGGCTACAGTAATTTACCTTCCCTCTGCCCAGAGGGCCGCTTTTGCCCACTTTGTTTCTAATCCTAGCTTTTCATGAGTCCCTGGATTTGCTTAGTTGATGATCTGAGCGTAACAACAACCTGATTTTACCAGCTCTCTTTTCCCTCCTAAGTAAGTGTCTGTCACCTAAAAGCCAGGGTTAGTCTCGTGGTGGTTCAGGACTCCAAGGTCACGGCTCGGTGCCTCACGTGCCACACTGAAGGTGCTCAGCAGGCCCCAAGGTCACGGCTCAGTGCCTCACGTGCCACATTGAAGGTGCTCAGCAGGCCCCAAGGTCACGGCTCGGTGCCTCACGCGCCACATTGAAGGTGCTCAGCATTCTGTGTGAGGAGGGCCTCTGGGCCCAGGGAGATGGGGGCTGCTCCACTGGGGCTTTGCTGTCTCCTCCCTCCTCTTCCTCTCCGGGCCTTGCGCTGCCTGTTCTTGTTCTCCTTTGTCCCCGTATCTCATTTCCCAAGTTTCTCTCATCCTTTTGGTCCTGAATTTCAGGGCCAGCCTTGCTTCTTGTCCAGTGGGATCTACTCCAGCAGTTCAGTTGGAAGAAGTAGAAAGGCAGTTTTAAAAAGGAAGGTTCCATGAGTTCCCGTCGTGGCGCAGCGGAAACGAATCCAACTAGGAACCATGAGGTTGCGGGTTTGATCCCTGGCCTCGCTCAGTAGGTTGGGGATCCGGCGTTGCCATGAGCTGTGGTGTAGGTCGCAGACGTGGCTCGGATCCTGCATTGCTGTGGCTGTGGTGTAGGCCGGCAGCTGTAGCTCCAGTTCGACCCCTAGCCTGGGATCCTCCATATGCTGAGGGTGCGGCCCTAAAAAGCAAAAAAAAGAAAAGGGTTCTGGTGGAAAGAAACTCCTTTCACTATGGTCACCAACCAATGACATGAAATGACTCAGGATGAGGGGAAAAGTCTGAATCTTTGAGCGGCGAAATAGGAAGAACTTAGGACCTTATTGATTCAGGGACCACAAGTTCATAAATATTGATAAAGTTGTTGGCTCTATTTTCTTCAAACAAAAGGTTTATTAAACCAATGAATGGTGTAAGTGGTATAGTGTCTTAATTGTCCTTTGCTATGTGAGTGAATTCTCTAGTTTACTAATTCTTTTTTTTTTTTTGTGATTGCCCTAGAGTTTGTGCTGTACATTTATAACCAATCCAAATCCACTTTATTTTTTATTTTTATTTTTGTCTTTTTTGTCTTCTTTAGGGCCGCACCCGCAGCATATGGAGGATTCCAGCTAGGGTTCAAATCGGAGCTGTAGCTGCCAGCCTACACCACAGCCACAGCAACAGGGGATCTGAGCCGAGTCTGCCACCTACACCACAGCTCGAGGCAACACTGGATCCTTAACCCTCTGAGGGAGGCCGGGGGATCAAACTCGGTGTCCTCAAGGATACTAATCGGGTTCATTTCCACTGAGCCACAAAAGAAACTCTGGGAACTCCCAAAATTAGCCATTTTAAAGTGTAGAATTCCCAGTGTTGTTCAGCCATCACCATTTAATTCCAAAACGTCCTCATTACCCCAAAAGGAAGCTCTGTGCCCATTAAGCAGTCACTTCCCTTACCCCCAACCCCCCTTAGCCTCTGGTAACCACTAATCTGCTTTTCGTCTCTCTGGATTTCCTTATTCTGGATGTTTCATATAAATGGAATCATAAAGTATGTACTTTTTGCATCTGGCTTCTTTCACTCAGCACGTGTCTGAGGTTCATTCATGTTGTAGCATATGTTAGAATTTCATTCTTTTCTATGAATGATATTTCATTGCATGAATATACCACATTTTATTAACCTCTTCATTCACGGATGGACATTCAGGTTGTTTGCAACCTTTTGGCTATTGAGAATAGGGCTGCTGTGAACATGTGTGTACAGATTTTTGTTTAAATACTTGTTTCAAGTGTCTTTTTTACATACTCAGCAGTAGAGTTGGTGGATCATGTGGTACTTCTGTGTTTAACGTACTGGGGCCCTGCCACACTCTTTTCCACAGCAACCATTTTATGTTGCCACCAGCCATATGAGGGTTCCAGTTTCTTAGCATCCTTGTCAACACTTAATATTTTCCCTTTTTTTTTCTTTTTAGGGCTGCACCTGAGGCTTATCAAGGTTCCCAGGCTAGGGGTTGAATCAGAGCTGTAGCTGCTGGCCTGCACCACAGCCACAGCAACGCAGGATCTGAGCCACATCTGTGACCTATGCCACAGCTCGTGGCAACGCCGGATTCTTAACGCAGTGAGCGAGGCCAGGGCTTGAACCGCATCCTCGTGGATACTAGTTAGATGCATTTCTGCTGAGCCATGATAAGAAATCTTTTTTTTAATTTTATTTAAAAAAATTTTTTATTATAGCATTTTAGTGGGTGTTAAGAAGTACATCCTGGAGTTCCCTTCGTGGTGCAGCGGAAACGAATCTGACTAGGAATCATGAGGTTGTGGGTTCGATCCCTGGCCTTGCTCAGTGGGTTAAGGATCCGCCGTTGCCATGAGCTGTGGTGTAGGTTGCAGACATGGCTCGGATCCCGCGTTGCTATGACTGTGGCATAGGCCAGTAGCTGTAGCTCCAATTAGACCCCTAGCCTGGGAACCTCCACATGCCACAGGTGCGGCCCTAAAATGACAAAAGACAAAAAAAAAAAAGTATACGTTATTATAATTTTGGTTTACATTGGGCATTTTTTCATGTGCTTGTTGATCATTTGTATATCTTCTTTGGGGAAGTGGTTATTCAGGTTCTTTGCTCATTTTATTTATTTATTTATTTATTTATTTGTCTTTTTTGCCTTATCTAGAGCCGCACCCGCGGCATATAGAGGTTCCCAGGCTAGGGGTCTCACAGGAGCTGTAGCTGCCGGCCTTCGCCACAGCCAGAGCAATGCAGGATCCGAGCCGCATCTGCGGCCTACACCACAGCTCACGGCAATTCCAGATCCTTAACCCACTGAGCAAGGCCAGGGATTGAACCTGCAACCTCATGGTTCCTAGTCAGATTCGCTAACCACTGAGCCATGACGGGAACTCCTCTTTGCTCATTTTAAAATCAAGTTGTTTGTCTTTTCGTTGTAGGGTTGTAAGTAATTATAAATTCTGTATATTAGATCCTTATTAGATATGTGATTTGCAAATATTTTGTTCCATTTTGGGGATTGTCCTTTCTTTCTCTCTCTCTCTTTTTTTTTTTTTTTGGCTTTTTAGGGCCACACCTGTGGCATGTGGAGTTTCCCAGGTTAGGGGTCTTAATTGGAGTCACAGCTTTAAGCCTCCACCACAGCCACAGCAACAATGGATCTGATCCGCGTCTGCGACCTACATCACAGCTTATGGCAATGCTGGATCCTTAACCCACTGAGCGAGGCCAGGGATGGAACCTGCAGCCTCATGGTTCCTAGTCGGATTGGTTTCTGCTGTACCACAACAGGAACTCCTGGATTGTCCTTTCACTTTCTTTTTTGTTTTTTTGGTCACACCTGCAGCACGTGGAAGTTCCTGGGTCAGGGATTGAACCCACACCCCAGCTGCTTCAGTGACAGTGCCAGATCCTTAACCCGCTGAGCCACAGGAGAACTTTATGACTTTCTTAATACTGTCCTTTAATGTACAAAAGTTTAAAATTTTGGTGAAGTTCATTTTTATCTTTTTTCCCCTCTTTTCGTTGCTTGTGTTTTTGATGTTAAATCTAAGAAACCGTTGCTAAAGTCATGACAAAAACCTTGTTTTCTTCCCTGAGTTTTATAATTTTAACCTTTGCTTTTTTTTCTTTTTATAATGATTTTTATTTTTTCCGTTATAGCTGGTTTACAGTGTTCTGTCAGTTTTCTGCTGCATAGTAAGTAGGGTGACCCAGTCACACATACATGTATACATTCTTTTTTCTCACATTATCATGCTGCATCACAAGTGACCAGACATAGTTCCCAGTGCTGTACAGCAGGATCCCATTGCTTATCCATTCCAAAGACAATAGTTTGCATCTATTACCCCTAAATTCCCAGTCCCTCCCACTCCTTCCCCCTCCCCCTTGGCAACCACACGTCTGTTCTCCATGTCCATGATTTTCTTTTCTGTGGAAAGGTTCATTTGTGCCGTATATTAGATTCCAAATACAAGTGAAATCATGTGGTATTTGTCTTTCTCTTTCTGACTTACTTCACTTAGTGTGAGAGTCTCTAGCTCCATCCATGTTGCTGCAAATGGCATTATTTTGTTCTTTTTGATGGCTGAGTAGTATTCCATTGTGTATATATACCACATCTCCTTAATCCAATCATCTGCTAATGGGCGTTTAGGTTGTTTCCATGTCTTGGCTGTTGTGAATAGTGCTGCAGTGAACATGCGGGTGCATGTGTCTTTTTCAAGGAAAGTTTTGTCCTGATAACATGCCCAAGAGTGGGATTGCTGGGTCATATGGTAGTTCTATGTATAGTTTTCTAAGGTACCTTCATACTGTTTTCCATAGTGGTTGTACCAGCTTACATTCCCACCAATTGTGCAGGAGGATTCCTTTTTCTCCACACGCCCTCCAGCATTTATTTGTGGACTTACAGTTTTAACCTTTGTATTTGGGTCTCTGATCCATTAATTTTTGTGTACAGTGTGAGGTAAGGGGCCAGCTTCATTCTTTTGCACGTGAACATCGACCTGTCCCAGCACCATTTATTGAAAAGATTGTTCTCTCCCCATCGAGTGCTCTGTTCTTGTTGACAGTATGTGTATGAATTTATTGCGAACTCGTAGTTCTGTTTCATTGTTCTGTGTGTTTGTGTCATGCCAGTACTATACTTCGATTCCTCTAGCTTTGTGATAGGTTGAATTAGGAAGTGTTAAGTCTTTCAACCTGATTATTATTATTATTTTTTTTTTTTTGTCTTTTTGCCTTTATGTGGAGCCGCACCCACAGCATATGGAGGTTCCCAGGCTAGGGGTCTAACAGGAGCTGTAGCCACCAGCCTTTGCCACAGCCACAGCCACGCGGGACCCGAGCCGCATCTGCAACCTTCACCACAGCTCATGGCGACGCCGGATCCTTAACCCACTGAGCAAGGCCAGGGATCGAACCCGCGACCTCACAGTTCTTAGTCGGATTTGTTAACCACTGAGCCACTAAGGGAACTCCTCAGCCTGATTATTTTTTGAGTACATATACATCATCACATAGTTCAGATGTCACAGTGATGAGAAGGCTGCTGTGGGCGTCTTGCTCTCACTCTTGTTTCTGTCCAGTCTCTGTCCCTTGCTCTCCATAGTTAATCACTTTTATTTCTTTAAAAAAAAAATCTTCCTAGTATTTCTTAACTCAAATATGAGCAAATATAAATATATATATATCGCCTTTTTACAAAGGTAGCATATTTAACATGTTGGTTTTTTTTTTTTTTTTTTGGCCACACCTGCGGTGTGTGGGAATTCCCACGCCAGCGAGCTGAACCTGCAGTGCAGCCGTGACCCAAGCTGCTGCTATGGCAGTGCCACATCCTTAACCTGCTGCACCACAAGACAGCTCCACGTTTTGCTTTTTAGAAAATTTCAGTGTGTCTTAGCAGTTCTTTCCATGTCAGTTCATAGATAACTTCCTCACATCTCTTTTTTTTTTTTTTTTTTTTTTAACAGCCGTGTAGTGTTCTACAGTGAGAACAGAGCCTGGTTATTCGATGTATCTTGTATTGTTGGGCCCTCGGGCTCTTTCTAATTTTGGCTCTTAAAAACAACAGCGATGCAGATGGCTCCGTAGGTTAAAGACCTGGCCTTGTCACTGCCGTGGCTTGGGTCGCTGCTGTGTTGCGGGTTTGATCCCTGCCCCAGGAACTTACACGAGGCCAGCTCTGGAGAGCAGAGAATACGTTTGTGCAGGGCCTCCTGCTCTCCCAGTTTTCTTCAGGAGCATCTTCTTCAGTTTGGTTTTCTGCAGCCCGCCTCCCTTTCCCACCTCTTGTCCACGTACTCGCTCCTCCCCCTTGGCCCATATGTCACCATGGACCATGGGAGGAGTGACCAGGGCAGCAGTGACTCCGATCTGCTGCCCGCTAACTGTGGGCTCTGGGCCTGCTGGCCTGCCCGCCCTGACTCATGGGCATCCTCCTTGTGGTGACTGTCCTGCCATCGTCTTGGCACAGTCCAGGCACTAGAGGCAGGGCCTGGCTTCTCAGTGGGTGGTGACGGGCAGTCAGACATCGTTCAAGGGCACGTGGGCATCAGTCTTGCAGATAGAGGGGGCGCTCTGGTTTGGGGCTGGTAGGACCCTTGGACCCCGCAGGGCCGGCCCCTGTGGGCACTTTTCCTGCTGGAACATGTGGGGCTTATCTTGAAGGAGAACTGGGTTATATCACCTAGGAGCCCCGACGTAGTTTTGTAGATATGTTTCTGACTTTTAAGATTATTTTAAAAAATGTTTTAATTTTCCCCAGCCACTATCATTTTTCTCAGGGGCCTTTACTCTTTGATCTGGGCTGGAAAATACGTTACCATTTTAAGACCTCTGAAAACATGTCTCTGAATTTATTGTCTGTACAAATGGAAATTCAGATAATAGTTCTGTCCTTAAGAAAACAGGAAAAGAAAATAAATTTCTTGCTACTTGGAATGATAAACATGGTGAGGCGTGTGCCGTGTCTCCTGCAGTAGAAACTCAAGGTCGGAAATAATTCCTTTCCTCTCGCGTCTGCCTGCAGCTCCCTGAGGAGTGCAGCGGCTGAAATTTGCTTTTAATTGTAGCCATCATTTTAGCCTGCAGTTAGACACATGATTTCCTTCCCAGCTCATATCTTTTTAGCTCTTCTGACATGGGAACGACCAAGCTCTGTAATCTGAACGGCCACTTTAATCTGATAGGAGGTCACAGGAAGTCACCGTGCTCTGGGCACCTCTGGCTGCCTGGGGGAACTGGCCCGATCTTGCCTCTAACCTGGTGGGCAGCTTGGGCTCTGGTGTAGTTTCCATTCTGCTGCCTGTGCTCTGGGGCCCACTAAGACCCTTGGTGAGCTTAAGGGTCGTTGGAGTGAGTGCCAGCAGGTGGGGAGGAGCTGGGCTGGCCGAGGTCCCCTCGAGGTGGTGGGCCTGGGGCCGGGGCCCCAGGGCTGAGCTGCCCTCCGGGAGGGACAGAGAGACTTGTGGTCCAAGCCCGCCTGAGCTGCTTTTCTCATCCTCGGCCTGTCTCCCAGAGGCCGGCCGCCCTGTACAGGATGTCGTGTGTGGAGCGGGGCTCCCTGCTCTGGGGAGCAGGGGGACCACCAGAATGAGGAAAGAACTGGCTTTTTTTGTCTTTTTGCTTTTATCTAGAGCCGCACCTGCGGCATATGGAGGTTCCCAGGCTAGGGGTCTAACAGGAGCTGTAGCCGCCGGCCTTCACCACAGCCACAGCAATGCGGGATCCGAGCCGTGTCTGCAACCAACACCACAGCTCATGGCAACGCCGGATCCTTAACCCACCGAGCAAGGCCAGGGATCGAACCTGCAACCTCATGGTTCTTAGTCGGATTCGTTAACCACTGAGCCCTGTAGGGAACTCCAGTCTGCTCAAGGTCTTGAGAGCCCCTGTTGCTACTGTCTGTCATGACCCCCAGGGCCGTCAGGCAGGCGTGGTCCCCCGTCTGCGATGTGGCGTCTTTATTCCGGGAGCACTGGCAGCCCCGCAGTTTGGGAAGCCTTGCTGGGTGGATCTTCTAGGACTGATTTTGCGCGTGCATGTGCCGGCCACTGTCCCACGCGCGCATGTGGGTCTCCGTGACTTTTCACTACGCCAGGGGTGCACTGAGGAGCTGAGGTCCCGGCGCTGGCTGGGAGCCTGAGTCCTGGCTCCTGTGAGGTGTTGACCCCGGGAAGCCTCATCCAGGGGCTCGCTGTGATTCCCTTCCCCGCCTCGGGTGGGAACTCTGGCCCTTCTGTGGCCTTGTGGTCATGCGGTGCTGTGTCATCCCCACGCAGTCTGCCCCCTGAGCCCCTGGGTGGGGTCCCCAAGCTCCCGGTGTCTGTGGTCTCCAGTACCACTCCTGGCACTCGGTGGCTGTACGTGGAAAGCGGTAAGTGACTTTTAAGTGGGGAGCGGATCTCACCCTCACTGTGCTCCTTCGAGGTGGGAGGGAGAAGGGTTCCTGATGGCTCTCAGACCCCCAGGCTCCCACTGACTTCACTCTGTGGCCCCGATGCCCGTCTCGCTTGTGGATTTATCAGGCTCGGTGTCCAGTCCCTGTTTGCTCGTGCACTTGTACAGAGCAAGTGCCGAGTGTGTCATCAGCTGCGTTTACACACACCATGTACTGCTGACTCCGCAGCGCCTGCTCTCACAGCATCTGCTGGGCTCTCCTTGTACATGTCGGGGGCCTGCAGGCCTGGGTATGAGATTATTCTGGGGGGGGTGGGGAGCTTCTAAGCTTTCTTTGTCTTCCATATTTAATTTGTTTAAAAAAATTTAATTATGAAACATACAGAAAACAGACGCACGCGTGCTCTCAACCAGGTGGTCGCCTAGGCATCCTGTCTCTCAAAGCCCCCGCCCCGCCTTCTCGTCTGTGTGGCAGCTGCTGCTGCTGCCTGCGTTGGGCGTCCGTCTTTCCTGCCTGTGCTTCATGTAACTTCTCCACAAGTGACAATGTTTGTTTTGGGTCTTTGCAGATATATAAATGGTGCCCTGATGATATGTCCTCACTGCAGTTTACTTATTAAAGATCATAATTTGTGTTTGAGATCCACCGTATTAACAGCTGTGGCCACCCAGCAGTGTCCCGTGGGCGAGTTCAGGCAGAGTTCATGCATTTGTCCCCCACTGAGTGACCACGATGTCAGATCACTTTTTATTTTATAAACATTGCCAGAGTGAACACCCTTGAATGTTTCCTTTGTTTTGTTTTGTTTTAGGGCCACACCTGGGTCATATGGAAGTTCCCAGGCTAGGAGTCGAATTGGAGCTGCAGCTGCCAGCCTACACCACAGCCACAGCAACACCAGATCTGAGCTCCATCTATGACCTACACCACAGCTCACGGCAACGCTGGATCCTTAACCCACTAAGTGAGGCCAGGGATCAAACCCTCATCCTCACGGAGACCAGTCAGGTTTGTTTCCACTGAACCACAATGGGAACTCCCTTGAATATTTCCTTTTGTGTAAGAGTTTCTAGGGTGTACCCTCAAAGTGGAGTTCCAGGGTTGTAGGGTTTGTTCACCTTGAACGTCACTGAACACGGCACCAAAATGCCCCCAAAGTGGTAGTGCCAGTTTGCCTTCTTGTTGTTTTATGTCCTGCTGACCTCTGTCTTCCCTGACCCTTCTCTCTTGCCGGGTCTAACGAGGCACCTGTGCGAGTGAGCTTGTCCTTTCTCTGGGGGTAGGCTGGCCCTGCCCCCCCAGGTTACTGATTATACCGACGACGTGGGCTTGAACTTGGGCTCTCCAGTTCTTGTAACCATTTGACTTGCCCTTGCAGATGGCAAGTTTGGTGCCTACATGCAAGTCCACATTCAGAACGATGGGCCCGTGACCATAGAACTGGAATCGCCGGCTCCTGGTGCTGCCACCTCTGACCCTAAGCAGGTAAGGCCGGAGTTGGAGGTCTGCTGTCTCCTGGGAGCCAGTAACTTCTTGTGCTTTCAGTTTAGTTCCTGGAGCAGTTCTCAGTCCGAGGTGGAGAAAATGCTTCATTGCAGTGACCTAGAGTTTATTTGAATACGTCCCTTCCCAAGAAGGGCTCCTGTTCTTCCTGAATGTCCTTAGTGACGGCGACTGCCTACCCTCCCCAGGAAGGTGCCTGTTGCCCTGTGTGCCCTGTGCTGTGGTGGGGACTGCATGCAGCACTGCTCCCCCAGAAAGGCGCCTGTTGTCCCGTGTTTCCTCTGTGCTGTGGCGGGGACTGCACTTCTTGCTTCCTTCTAACTGGGTTCCAGGACACAGCATCTTTGCAGAGTCCGGTCCTCTGGGCTGTTCCAGGGCGAGGTGCCTTGGTGCCCACCTGCCACTAGGTGGCAGCAGAGGAGCGGCACAGCCCCCTTGGCCCCTGCCGGGTTCCGATCGTGGGTTGGTTACGTGGAGTGGGTTTTATCCCACGTGTGGGTAGATGTGCTACCCGTGGTTCTTTGTAAATCTTCATTTTTCTAAAGCAGCGTCTGACCTGGATTTGTTGCCAACTCTGTAAGCTTTCTGAAAAAAAAAATTAATTAAAATAGAGGAAGGAAATCTGTGCTAGTCCTTGTGATCTGCGTGCTTCTCAGAGGTGCTCAGCACTTGTGAAGGCTTTAATTAATGCCCCCACATCATGGCCTTTGAGAGGCAGGGGGTGGGCAGAGGGTGAGAGCTGAAGGGACAGCCTTGTCCTGCCCCCCACCCCTTCTAGGACACTGTGAAGTGGAATGGTGCGGCGGGGGGGGGCATTATATAAATTTAAAGCTCTGTGACCCGTTCAAAGTCGTCGTTTCTAAGGGGAACATAACCTTCCTTTTTTGTTACTGATTCTTTGGATTGATGGAGAAGCAGGAGCACATCTGACGCAGCAGCGCTGGGCTTCAAAGGTGATAATCGAGGTTCCTGGAATTACTGATAACGTTAAAGTCAGAAGTGGAAAAACACACCGGAAACATTCAACTTTTTATTTTGATGTCATTTGAGACTTACAGACAAGTTGAAAAGTGTCAGAGTTCCCATGCTCTCTCTCCCCCGCATCCTCTAGTTTTACCATCTTACATAAGCGTAGTCCACTCATCAGAAGGCTGACACCAGTATTGATGCGTCACTGTTGGCTACGCCACAAACCGTATTTCAGTTTCACTAGGTTCTTCCTCATGTCCTTTCTCTGCTTCAGGTTGATCTGGGACCCCACGTGGGCGTTTAATCGCCTTCCAGCCTGGGGCAGGTCCTCGGCCTTTCTTTGTCCTCTTTGACCTTGTCACTTCCCAAGAGTGCTGGCCTGCTGTCTTGCAGGGTGTTCCTCCTTGGTTTCTGGGGTTGCACTGAGGTTGTGCCTTTGGCAAGCTCATCCTTGGAACACCCCCCACCCCCCATCTGCAACCTGGTTTTATAGGACACCGTTCTTTTCTGGGTTCCCTCTTGCCTCTGGCTGCTTTTTCTGCTTTTATTTGGTCACAGTTTTCCAGTTTTGGTTTATTATTCTGTTTTAGCTCTTATTTGGAGAAAAAGTTTTGTTTTGTTTTTTTTTTGAGGAAGTTTTTAGTCAAGTTTTTTTCGTTTTAAACATTTCTCTAAAAATGGTACAGTGATACATTAAATCTTTAGGATCTGCAGCCTTCTTGTGGCCAGAGACTGAACCTGTGCTACAGCAGCAACCTGAGCCGCTGCAGTGACAGTGCTGGATCCTTAACCCACTGTGCCACAAGGGAACTCAGAAGAACTTTTTCTTTTAAACCTCTGACAATTCATGGTAACTTATTAGGATATGAAAGTCTTTTGTTCTGGTTAGTTCTGAATCTTGTAAGAGCTTTCTCTTCAAATGCATGGAGTGTTCTGTGTCGGTTTCAACTATTTATTCCAGCTAACTGACTGCAGAAGCCCCAACCCGAGAAACTGCCCAGATCTCAGTCCTCAAGCTCACCAGGCGGTGGCACAGAGGGGCCTGGGGGTGGCACTAGGTTTGCCTGTGGTCTGTCTCTGCCTTTCCATTCTTAGTAAGAACAGACTTCCTCTTTGGGCTTATAGCTAATTTGTTTGCTTTTGGGTTATTTTAAACGATAGGCTCCTTAAACTATCCGAACGAATGAACAATGTGTGTGTTTTACTGAAGTCCAGTTGATTTACAACATTGTATTCATTTCTGCTGTACAGCAGAGTGATTCACTTATATATTATTTTTCACATTCTTTTCCAGGATATGGAAATTATTACAGGATATTGAATATCGTTCTCTGTGTTGTACAGTAGGGCCTTGCTGTTTATGTATATTTATGTATCAGTGTCTTTTTAGTATCTGACAGTGTCCTGGGGACTTTTGGGGGCAGTAAGTAACCTCAGGGGTTAGTGTGTTTAAGGTTTAAAGGCCTCATTTGTTCCTATGTATGTATTTGGCGCAGATTCTTAGTTATTTTAATCTTCTAATCTCATTTGCGAATGTGTTTAAAAAAAAAAAAAAACTCCTTACATTACTGACTTTGGCAGGTCAAGCCAAAGATTAACTAGTATCTTTTTTTTTATTCCCAAGGGAGGAGGTAAAGTTGACCCTGCCAGGGATTTAGACACTGAGCATGAAGATAATTTAATCAGCCAAACTCAAGATTTTAATCTGGAATTCTTAGCTTTTTAGCTAATTTATTAGAAGCTCTCTAGTCCTGGGTAACTGTAGAAAAACGTTCAGCCAGTCAGTTGTGTTTTATAGAAAGGCTTGTTCAAACATTTGCATCACTAATGGAGAGAAAAGAATGATCTGGAAGTGACAGAAATAAAAAAATTGAAGGTTTTTTTTTTTTTTTTTTAAAGTCTCCTCAATAGATAAAACCCTTAACGACACAGAAGTGTTTTGCAAACATTTGTCAGTCTGACTAACAAAAGGTTTATATTTTTTAATCTGGTTGGTTTTGAAGAGAAGCTAAAGGTGGGGGAGTGGGGTGTGAACTGGCTCAAGTGGGCTTTTAGGGGTTTGAGAACTGCCGTGGGCTTGTGCTTGTCCAGCGGGTTTTTGGGTGTCTGCGCACAAGTGCTTTTGCTGGGAGGGTGCAGGGCTTCCGTCACCGCAGGCCTCAATGAAGTGAAGGTGCTGGGGCCTGGGGGCTGCTGTGTACACGGTCACTTGTTCTCTCTCCATCGGAGTCACTCGGGACCACTGGATTTAAGCCACTGAGGGTTTCTGCTAAAATGCAGAGTCTTGGAAACACTCCCCCCTCCTCCCTCTTTGGCCCCCCAACTGCCAGATTTTCTGAACCAGAGTTCCTGGAACGTCTGGATGTAGAAGGCAGAAGGGAGCAAATTCACTGTTATTTTGTGTGTGTGTTTTTTTTTTTTAAATGCTTTTTTTAGGGCCACACTTGGTGGCATATGGGAGTTCCCAGGCTGGGAGCTGTAGCCAGTGGCCTACACCACAGCCACAGCCACAGCAACGCCAGATCCGAGCCGCGTCTGCAACCTACACCACAGCTCCTGGCGACACCAGATCTTTAACCCACTGAGCGAGGCCAGGGATCAAACCCACAACCTCATGGATACTAGTCAGGGTTGTATCCCTCTGAGCCACAACAGGAACTCCAGATTCGTGTTTTTAACCAGCTCTCCCTGGGCCCCTCAAGTACACTAACGTTTACGAACTCCTGAACTGGAAGCAGTTGGACAGTTGGCAATAAAAATTGCCATTTTTCTCTGCTCCAGGCGTTGGTCTCTTTTGGGCCTCCTCCCTCTCCCCATCCCAGGCTGAAATGTCTAGAAATACCTCACAACCTGTGTTACAGCAGCTGCCTGGAAGCAAAATGGCCGGGCTCGATTATTGAGGTCACATAGGAGGCTACTGTCATTTATCAGTGCCCCTCAGTCCCTCGGCCCCCCACCCCCACCCCCAGCCGTGGTGGAAACCCTCCCAGAGGCTGGTGCCGTCCCCCCACAATTACAGATGTGCCAGGGAAGAGCTCGGTACGGTCGTGCAGGGTGGTGTCCCCTCTGAGGGACCGAGGTGCACGCTTGCGGGATAACTCCTTCCTTAAGCACGGTGAGCCCGTGTGCGGGCGGGATTGTGGTGCGTAGTCTCTTACAGTTTTCGGTTGAAAAGCAATTTCTAGTTCTCTTGGTTTTTTGGGTACCAGACATGGGCTGCCTTACCCATTGGTCAACGTATTGATTGTGCTAGAATAAAAACCCAGGATCATCCACACCTAAGTCTTTGCTTGGAGAATCGCGGTGTAATGAAATGCATGGATGTCATGGCTACGTGGGCAGTGGACTAACCGTTCATGTTTAAAAACATGTGGGACGTGGTTCAGGAATCATTTTTTATGAAAGGTTACTTGTTAGGTTTTTTGGAAGCTTTTCCCATTGCATCGTAGGACTGATTTCCTGCAGGTCCCTTACGGTTTTGTTGAATAAGGGTCACTTTTTTCTGCTTGGAGTTTCTGTCCATTCTCCCTGAAATGAGCTCCCTCTCTACCTCTTGCACCTTCCCCACCCTTTTAAGGTCCATTTCAGATGGTGTTTCTTCATCGGTGACGTCACCTTAGTGCCCGCCCAGGCCTGGTCTTCCTGTTTTTGAACCCTCACCGCGTGGTGTGGCACTGATTTCACGGTGCTGAGCGCTCTTCGTAACGGCCCACGCACCTTTGTTCATTTCTCCATTTGTCCTTCCACCCGTGTGTCCATCCATCTGTCCACTCCCCTCCCCACTGCCCAGCATCCCTCTGCCCAGCAGGTACTCCCAGAGGACGGGTACAGCCTCGGGCAAAGTCAGGCCCTTGTGCAACTGGTATCCTAGTGGGAGACATTCAGAAGCACAGATCATTTAAAATTGTGATAATGCAGGAGTTCTTGTTGTGGCTCAGCGGGTTAAGAACCCGACCAGTATCCATGAGGATTTGGGTTCAATCCCTGGTCTTGTTCATTCGGTTAAGGATCCAGCATTCCCACGAGCTGTGGTGCAGGTCACAGATGTGGCTTGGATCCACTGTTGCCATGGCTGTGGTGTAGGCCGGCAGCTGTAGCTCCAGTTTGAGCCCTAGCCTGAGAACTTCCATACGCTGCAGGTGTGGCCCTAAAATGACAAAAGACAATAAATAAATAAGTAAGTAAGTAAAATTGTGATACCATAAAGAAATCAAAACACGGAGAAGTGAGAATGCTATTGGGACGAGGGCTGCCTTAGGCACAAGTGCTGGGGGAGGACCCTGGGCTGAGGGGACCAGCCACAGGAAGACTGAGGCGGGGGGTGGGCGGACAGAGGGATCAGCAAGTGGAGTGCCTCTGGGTGACCGGAGCTTCAGAGGGTGGCAGGGAGAGGGTGCGACATGAGGGCAGGACCGTGACCATGGCCTGAAGGCCAGGGCGATGAATTTAGGTTTTATTGGCAGGAAGCTGGAGAGTCCCTAGAGCGTGAAGCATGCTTGTGAGTTTGCAGAGGTGGCTGGGTGGGATTGTAGGCAGGCCGGGGCCCAGCTGGCGGGGGAGCAGCCAGGGGCTCCTGCAGCAGGAGCATGAGGGCTGTGGAGAGAGTCTCAGCCGCTCAGGTGCTCTTCCTCCTGTAGGAGAGCTTTTCTAGAAATGACTCGGGTTTGAGCATTGGGAGGCACCGCGGAGCCCAGCCCCCCACAGTTCACTGCCAGAGGGACCCCCATCCCCAGCTCCAGCGCAGGATGCTGAAGGCGTTCTGAGTTTCTGGGTTGAGATCAAGTTTCTGTGACACTCCCTTGGTCCTGAGGGATCCCTGGGCACAGTCTGGGCACAAAACCAGAACCTCTTTTAGAAGGGGTTCGAAAAAATTCTAGGAACTCAGTGCCCCTCCTTCAGCATGAAGCCAGATGCCTTGCTAGTGCCCAGCTTCCCCCAAGTGCAAAAAACTGTAATTGTAAGAAGAAATTGTGAAAAGCCCAAGAGTCAATAGTTACATGGAATTTGGTTTATATACCCCATTTTAATTTCTCTTGTCAGGGCAGTTTCTAAGTCTGAGTGTTCGGAGCTTATCAGAAAAAAGAAAGGATTTATTTCTGGAAGCATAACATTTCCTGGTGTTTGCTGACCTTGGAAGCTACGGGAAGTCATTGTCGAGAGGGTAGCGGTCACCCCAGGGCTGGAGGAGGTGGTCGAGCCCAGCTGCCGGGTCCCCCTCTCTGGGGACATATCCAAAATCTCGCAGTGGCCACTTCTGCCTCCTTGTTCCCCACCTTCCTGATTTTTGTCAACATGAAGCGTAAAAGCTCTTCTCTGAAGATTCTTCACAGAGAATGCGACCACTTTCCATAAAACGTGAAGTCGATTTCTTTTTCTGTTTCTAATCATGAAAAGGAAGCCTGGCAGCTTCCATTTCTGTGGAGCAGGAAGGTCTAAGTTTGTGGCCTTGTTTGCGTTCTCTTTCCGCCTGCCCCGTGGGGTCACAGTCCCCAGGGAGGAGCCCGACCCACCTTCTGTCTCAGAGACGCAGCGCCTTGGACTGCTCGGAGGACAAAGGCTGCTGTTAACTGTTGGTGTCATTGTTGGGTGATGGGACCTTCCTGGGACAAGTACAATTCCTCATTCCAGAGATCCAGACCAGATCTGCGTTTTTTTTTGTTTTGTTTTTTTTTCTGTTTCATGTTGTTCCTTTGCCCTCATCATTTTCTCCTGGGAAGAGTCTCATATTTTCATTTTAAAAATTTCATGCCAGCAGTGTATTAACTGGAAAGTGCCAGGTTAGAAATGTTATTTTTATTAGTAAGCTTTTATAGTATTCCTGGGTAGAACTGATATTTTTATAGATACGGTTCTTTTCCCGTCTTTTATTTTTCTCATGAGCCCATAAAATAACGTGGTGATATTTTTTGTTACATATGATACATAAAATCAATATCTTTTGAAAAATTCAAAGTTTAACCAGAAGTTTGATACAGTAAAGTTGCTTTTGTCTATAATCTCTCATTCCCAGAGGTAACACCATTAATAAGCTCTATGTGTTTTTTTCTAGACTTAATAAAAACGTTTGCACATACTCATAGAAAACACGTTGCATTGCTAGGTGTGTCTAAGTATGTTTGTCATACTTTTTTTTTTCTGCTTTTTAGCCGCACCCGCAGCATATGGAAGTTCCCAGGTTAGGGGTCCAATCGGAGCTGCAGCTGCCGGCCTATGCCACAGCCACAACAATGTCAGGTCCGAGATGCGTCTGCGACCTATACCACACAGCTCATGGCAATGCCCAATCTTTAACCCACTGATTAGGGCCAGGGATTGAACCTGAGTCCTCATGGATACCAGTCAGGTTCATTACTGCTGAGCCACAATGGGAACTCCTCATACATTTTAGTACCATCCAATCCTCAGATCCCATTCGTGTTTTAGAGGTTATCCCTATAGCTTATGTATGTATGTATGTATATATACGTAGTCTATGTGTGTATATAGATAACCAAAATGGAAAAGAATATAAAAAGAATATATATATATACACACACTAAATATATATATGCTAATATTACACACACACTCATATATGTAAGTTCAGAATCATGTGTTGCATTCAGTTCTCGTATGTTTTTAGTTTCCTTCATTCTAGGTCCCTTCCTTGGTCTTTCCTTGACTTCTATGATCTTGGCTCTTTGGAGACCTACAGGCCAGCAATTTTGAAACATGCCCCTCAGTCTGGGTTTCCGTAGCATTACCCTCAGGATGCGTGTGTGTGTGTGTGTGTGCATGCGTGCACATGCCTTTGACCTGCATTTACTGTCCTGGGACAGGCTGCTTCCCCACCCACCAGGTCATTTGTGTTGTTGCGTCCAGAGCTCGTCCATTCGTGTTAACTGCCGGGTAGGATTCTGTCTTGTGACTGTACTGCCTTTGATGAGCTGCTTTCCTTCTGATGGACTTAGGGCTTTTGGCAGTTTTCTGCTGTTACTAACAGAGATGCGGAAATCATCCTTATTTACATTTCTTTTGTGGTTGTAGATTTTCGAAGCAACAGACCTTTATCGTTCTCTTTAAAATTTGAAATAGTTCAAACTTGCTGGGCGTGCGGAGAATAATATAACAACACCCAACTTTAGCCAGTGTTAATGTTGGCTCTGGGTCACAGATGCAGCTTGGATCTGGTGTTGCTGTGGCTGTGGGGTCCAATTAGACCCCTAGCATCCTCAGGAATACTAGTCACATTCATAATCTGCTGAGCCACAGTGAGAACTCCCTGGGTTTTGTTTTTTTGTTTTGTGGGGTTTTTTTTTTTTGAAATTTTATTGAAGTCTTAGTTGATTTATAATGTTGTGTTAATTTCTGCTGTATAGTAAAGTGACTCAGTTATACATATGTGTGTGTGTGTATATATATATTATTTTTATATACTTTTCCATTTTGGCTTATCATAGGGTATTGAATTTCGTTCCCTGTATTATACAGTAGGACCTTGTTGCTTCTCCATCCTCAGTGTACTAGCTTGCAGCTGCTAATCCCAAACTCCAGATCCTTCCCTTCCCCACTCCAACCCCCTTGGCAGCCACACATCTGCCCTCTACATCTGTGGGTCTGTTTTTGTTTCACAGATGTGTTGATTTGTGTCATATTTTAGACTCCACATATAAGTGATACCATATGGTATCTGTCTTTCTCTCTCTGACTTACTTCACTTAGTATGATAATCTCTAGTTGCATCCATGTTATTGCAGATGGTGTTACTTAGTTCTTTTTTTATGGCTGAGTGATATTCCATTATGTATATGGACCACATCTTCTTTACCCATTCCTGTCTCGGCTATTGTGAAGAGTGCTGCAGTGAACAAAGGGGTGCATGTATCTTTGTGGTTTCTTTTTTGCCTTTTGTCATTTTAGGGCCGCACCTGCGGCATGTGGAAGTTCCCAGGCTAGGGGTTTAATCAGAGCTGTAGCCACTGGCCTACGCCGCAGCCACAGCAACGCAGGGTCCGAGCCGCATCTGCGACCTACACCACAGCTCACAGCAACGCCAGATCCTTAACCCACTGAGCAAGGCCAGGGATCTAACCCACAACCTCATGGTTCCTAGTCAGATTCGTTAACCACTGCGCCACGACGGAAACTTCACTATGTATCTTTTTGAACTACAGTTTTGTCTGGATATATGCCCAGGAGTGGGATTGCTGGATCATACGGCAGTTCTATTTTTAGTTTTTGAGGCTCCTCCATACGGTTTTCCATGGTGGTTGTACCAATTTTCATTCCCACTGGGTTTTGTTTTTCATGCTAAATAACACCCTCTGGGGATTTCCTACTGGCTTGTCCATTAACGCGTGGAGTAAAGGGAACCACAGGGGTTTCTTCACATTTAACTGCGTTGGCATTCTGCTGCTGGCTGAAATAGTTTTTGGTGGTAATGTGGCTTTCACTTTTTAAGTTGTGATGCCTGGGTCGTGGGGAGAAAAAGGAGAGAAAGGCTTCCAGCCAGAAAGACAAAGGCAGCAACAGTAACCACAACCAGGAGCTGTTTTTGGGCTCTCTGGGGTCATTGCTTATACTGTTTGAAGTCATAAAGCTGGAATGTCAGTGTTTTGGCACACAGCAGGGTGGACCCGCTTCTGTCGTCACAGTAGGATTCCCGTTTGGGTAATAATCCCAAGGCTTTGTCATGCATCCTTTCTAGGGAAGCAGAGATCCACGTTTGAAGTGATGCTGTCAGGAGCCTTGGTGTGCTGCCGGGTCTGTAGGAGGTCAGGTGCCAGTGCAGTTTGTCCCCAAGGCTCTGAGAGAGACCGGGGCAGTGCGAGCTTCTCTGCACAAGGGCAAGCGCAGGGCCGCCGTGCCAGACCTTTGCCGGGGACCGTGTCCCTGTGGCCCACTGAGGAGGGGAGGTGTTATCACCTGCAGGCAGCGTCCTGTGTGGAGGGTGGGAGGGTTTCCAGGCCTTCCTGTGCTGTCTGCCATCACCGCCCTACCCCCCGTCGCCATCTGCCTCTTTATTCAAGCCTGGGGAAATACACAAAATGCCGAGTATAGCTTTTCCTTCCTTCATTTTCACTCCTGAAGGCCCTTGTGGCATTTGAAGTAAGAAAAGAGTCCTAGGCAGGGCCAGGAGTTGGGTTCCTGGGAAATGACCTTGGCCATGTTGCAGAACCTCTTGGGTTTGACGTCTTTATGTATCAGCTTAGAGGGTTGGGTCGGGTGGTCCTTTGGGCCTTTCTGGCTCTCTTAGTCCCTGATTCTCCAGTGTGGAGAGTAGGACCTCCTGCCTCATCTGCCCGCAGTGGCTCTCTCTGTTGACACTGTTTGTTTTAGGCTTACACCCCAAATAAGGAGCTGTGAGCCTTGATGGAAATCAGATTAGGTTGTGGTCAGTGAGCCAGGTCAGCCTGGACTCCTGAGAGGGTCCCCTTCCCTTTGGCTTTAACCTCAGCTCAGCTCAGATGAAGCCCTGACGGGGGAGGGAACCCCCGCTTTCTCTGCAGCTCTAATCAGCCAACCCCAAACTCTCAAAAGCCAAGTATTTCAGAAATAACAAGTTCTAGTAGCTTAGCATTTGCATTACAGACATAGATCTTCCAGAGTGTCTGAGCATTTTCATTGGCTTTGTGTAGGAGGCTAATTTCTATACTGACCGTAGCTGTGTGTGTCAGAATTGGTCCAGTTATCAGTTATTGCCCCGTGTCTCCCTTTTCTTTGGCTGCACCCGCGGCACACCGAAGTTCCCAGGCCAGGGACTGAGCCCGTGCCACAGCAGTGACAGCACCAGATCCCTAACCTGCTGAGCCACAGGGGACCTCCTCCCCTTGTTTCCTGTCCACAACTATTTCTCATTGCTTCTCATGTGCCAGATACAAGAGTGAGGTAAGGCACGGTTTCTCTCTTGCGGAGCGTGTACTTTAAGGAGGTGGAAATCACATTGGCACGGCTCTGAGAGGCATTGTTTTCCTGGTGTGGGGGTGGGGGGGGCAAGAGGAGCAGAGAGCGCCTTGGGGGGCCGTGGTCATCAGAACGAGTCTGTGAGCAGGTGTCAGATGTCTGAGCTGAGTCTTGCGCAGCCGCAGCCGGGAGGACCCTCCCTGGGGTGTGAACGAGGGGAGGGAGGTGGAGCCTGACTGGCGGGGGCAGCAAGCAGTTGGGTCTGGTGGGGCAGAAAGGCCACGCGTGGCAGGGAGGTCAGAGAGCCTGGGAGGCCGGCAGGTGACGCCCATGTCCAGTGTCTTGGGAAGGACTTTGGGGCTTGGTCCTTTGGCAGTGGGCGGCCACCGAAGAGAGGTTGGGGGGGGAGGTCAGATTTGCTCCCCAGCTGTGACCCTCTTGTGGCAGGATGGTGGGTAGATTGTCCTGGGCAAGGTGAGGGGTGAGCGCCGCCCTGGGCCAGGCCAGGGATGAGCAGGGTGTGAGCCAGACGGGAGGGTGGGGGCTGGTTGATAGCGGAGGAGGGGGGGTGGTTGAAGATGTGGCTTGGATTTCTGGTGCAGGTGACAAGGAGATGGTGCAGTCGTTGTCCTGGAAGGGGTCCCCATCAGGTACAGTGCTTCCAAAAGGTCTCTTCCATCCCCAGAGCTACTGTGAGTCCTACAGGATCAGTTCTGTTTGCACATCTTGGGGTCCTGTCAGTTTTCCGTGAGTGCCCAGTAACCCTTGGATGTTGGTTCATTTTTCTTGTAAAGGACCAGGTCACTTACCAGAAGCTGGTGCAGTTTTCTCGTCTCATACCATGGCAGGCTTTGCTGGAATTGCCGACTGCAGGATCCATGGCTGTTGGTGGGCAGGTGTGCCCGGAACCCGGTAGGTAACCTCAGTCTAAGCTGCTGGGTCTCAGCTTCGAATGTACCCTAGAGTATCTTGAGGAGCAGTAAAAATTCCCATTGCCAAAGCTGCACCAGCCAGCGACACCATATTCTCTGGAGGTGGGGCCAGAGGTGGTTCTGGTCTGCAGCCAAGACTGAAAGCACGGGTCCGGGTGTAGAGGGAGGGACCAGGAGGACAGCCGTTGCCCTGGCCTGTGCCTTGGTGGGAGTCTGTTACACAGGATGACTGTGGGCTGGCTGGGTCATTTGCAGGCAAAATACTAGACCCTCTCTTCCAAAAGCGGGAAAGAATGCCTTCAAAGCGGTATAAAGCTTTCCCCTTTCATCTGTAGACTCTAGACTTGTCACAGTGCTTTTATTTGCTATTTAATATCATTGTAACCAAAGATGGAAACTTAAATTATTGAAATGAATTTATCGCTTACATTGTTCAGTGCCATTTTTTTATTATCCCTTTTGGCCGCCACGCGGCATATGGAGTTTCCAGGGCAGGGATCAGATCCGAACTGCAGTTGCAGCCTGTGGCAATGCCAGATCCTTTAACCCCGTGTGCCAGGCTGAGCATCAAATCTGCATCCTGGTGCAGCAGAGACACTGCTGATCCTCTTGTACCATAGCAGGAACTCCTCCAGTGCCATTTTTAAATGAAAATTTAACTTGTATGTGGAATCCCCGAGATGACACAGTTTGTATTTCGTAGCCTGCACATGTGTGTTTTGCTCTTATCAGAGCAGTGGGACGCTGCTCAGAACTACCAGACTTGTTTTTGTCCCACTTTTTGCAGCACCTGCTGCCAGCAGTCTCTGCCTTTGGCTTTCTGATGAGTAAGAAAGGATTGTCAGGACAGGAGGTCCAGGTTGCCTTGTTTTTCTTTTTCCTTCCGAGTCATTGTGTTTAGGGTAATCAGGTGAGCACAGCAAAGGTTTTGGTGGGATCCCTTGGCCATTTGTGTTTCTTACGTGCTGTCACCAAAGCACATTCGGGTTGGGGGGGAAGGCGTGGCACTCTGCTTGCTCACTCAGTCCTGGACCTCGCATGCTTACACTCGCTCCCCCACCCTGTGTGCTCGCAGGGCGCCACATACGGCTGGGGTGGCAGCAGACACGTACTCTTAGGTGCTCACACGTATGATCCCTTATCCCATTGGACTTTCCTGCCAAACAGAGTCGAAGGTAAAATTATTAAGAACTTCAAGGTGGAGACGGCAGAGCAATGAACTGGGTGCAGGCCATTCTGAGCACCGGGCCCGTGTGCCTGCCCTGGTCACATGCCTGTGAAGTTGGTCCTGCTGCCCTCGGTTATACTGCGGCTTTCTCCCCAGTCTCCCCAGCACCACACGCCCTGGCCCCTGTCCTGGCCACCCGTCTTCATAGTGGTCTTGCTTTCCCTCCATACTGCTGACCCCAACCCTGATCACCCCCTCCGCTTGGTACTGCAGCCCCTGACCCCACCCCCGACCCCAGTCCTGCTGTGAACTTCCAGTGCCTGCTGCCTGTCTCCACTTCCTGCCTTTTTTGTAAGAGTGCCACCTTCTGAGATATTATAACTGTATCTATTGGTTATTTACTTTAAAAATGTATTGTCTCTTCCCCTGCTAGACTATATGTTTCCTAAGGGCAGGATCTGAGACCACTTAGGGGAGGCAGTTCATCATCAAATATTTGATATTTACTCTGTAGGAACATAACATTTTCTAAAGTCGGCATTACACGTTCATGGCAGATGGAAGGATTTCTCAGTAACCGGTAGTTGGGCAACTGGTTGGCAATTATGGAAAACTTAATCATTTTAGATCCTTTTTATTATACCTTAAAATAAATTCCAGTGGAATTAAAGAGATAACTGTAATTTAAAAACATCTCACAGAGCATGCTGGCCTTCCTAGATATAAAGCGTATTACAGCATTACGGTAATGAAAACAGATGGTGCTGGCAGAGCAAGAGAGAAACCTGTCACTGGACCAGATGAGAGGCTGAAAGGGAGCCTGGTTGTTTATGAGAAGTTTGGTTTGTAATAAAGATAGCATTTCAGATCTGGGCAGGAGGTGGGTTTCATCAACTGGCTGGTGAATTTTAACAATCGTATTCAGTGGAGATACACGCACCTCTGTGAAAAATATCGTAGCCATATTATTACATGAAACAAGCACATCTCCAAATAATACATACAGTGTGATTCCATTTTTTTTTTTTCCTGGGCTTTTTAGGGCCACACCTGTGGCATATGGAAGTTCCCAGGGTAGGGGTCCAACTGGAGCTGAAGCTGCCAGCCTACACCACAGCCACAACAACACAGATCCCAGCTGCGTCTGCAACCTGTATCACAGCTCAGGGCACTGTGGGATCCTTAACCCACTGAGCAAGGACAGGAATTGAACCTGTGTGTTCCTGGATGCTAGTTGGATTCGCTAACTGCTGAGCCACGACGGGAACGCCGATTCCAGGTTTTTTTTTAATTTTTTTTTGTTTTTGTCTTTTTGCCTTTATGTGGAGCCGCACCCGCGGCATATGGAGGTTCCCAGGCTAGGGGTCTAACAGGAGCTGTAGCCGCCGGCCTTCGCCACAGCCACAGCAACGCGGGATCCGAGCCATGTCTGCAACCTTCACTACAGCTCACGGCAACGCTGGATCCTTAACCCACTGAGCAAGGCCAGGGATCGAACCCGCAACCTCATGGTTCTTAGTCGGATTCGTTAACCACTGAGCCACGAAGGGAACTCCCAATTTTTTAAATTAAAATATAGTTGATTCACATTGTTGTGTCAGTTTCTGGTATATAGCAAAGTGACCCAGTCATACATACATATACATTCTCTTTCTTATCTTCCATCATTGATTTCAATTATTTAAAAGCAGACTGGAGTTCCTGTTGTGGCTCAGTGGGTTAAGAACCCAGAATGGTGTACATGAGGACACGGGTTGGATCCCTGGCCTCGCTCAGTGGGTTCAGGATCTGGTGTTGCTCTGACCTGTGGTGTAGGCCTTGGCTGCAGCTTGAATCTGGTGTTGTGTGGCTGTGGTGTAGGCCGGCTGGTGCAGCTCTGATTCGACCATGTACCACAAGTGTGGCCCTAAAAAGACAAAAGTAAAATCAAAGACTATCTGTTGGTATGAAATTGATTTATCTTTTCGCCTATCTGCTGTCTCTAGTGTATTCTGGTAAAGAGGGGATTTATCTTTTTTAAAAAACATGGAGATATAATTGTCACATAACATTAGTTTCAGATGTACAACTTAGTGATTTAATATTTGTATATATTGTGAAATGATCACAGTAAACCCAGTTAATACCCATCACCATAAATAGTTATACATTTTCTTTCTTGTGGTAAGAGCTCTTTTTTTTTTTTTTCTCCCCCTTTTGACTGTTCCTGTGGCATGCAGAAGTTCCTGGGCCAGGGACTGAATCTGCGCCACAGCAATGACACCACTGGATCCTTAACCCGCTCTCCACCAGGGAATCCAAGAGCTCTTAAGCTCCATTCTCTTATCTACTCTCCAACACACAGCACCGTATTATTAACTGCAGTCACCATGCTGTGCATTACAGCCCGTGACTTCTTTATTTTATGAATGGAAGTTGGTGCCTGTGACCCTTTTACCCATTTCACGCGTCCCAACCCCATGGCTCTGGCGGCCACCCCTTTGTTAAGAGAGGGCTTATCTTCAGCCTCTCATGACCGGTCCCCCTGAGGCCACCTTACTGCATCATTTGATCCTCTCTGGGGCCTCAGCCGACTGCATTCCTGGCTAGGTTGGAGCTCCAGGGTCCTGGTATAAGCTGGAGGCAGCCTGCCCCACCCTGAGACGGGCCAGTGTGATTTTCTGGGGGGTAGTCTGAGCATCAGGACTTCTCAAAGCTCCCCGGGGAGTTCCAGTGTGCAGCTGATGCTGAAAACCACTGCTCTTGTTGGATCTGGTACCAACGCCTCCTGGCATTTGTAGCTGATGGCAAGGTCCTGACCAGGAGCCACTCCAGAGCCTCACAGGTGTACAGACCGAGGCTGTGGTGCTCTGACCAGCTCAGTCGCTAAAAGGGGCAAAATGGTCTCTGGGTTGTCTGTCCAGGCGATAGAGATGGCCTTTAGCTCCAGTTCCTGCCCCACCTTGGCTTCTGAAAAGGCCCTCCCCTCCCTGAAAAAGCCCCTTAGGGCTTGCTTGAGGGAGGGAGCTGAGCTGGCACTTGCGCGGTGCTCTCTGCAGCTGTGGCTGTTGTCCCACGGGGGCCAAGGGGACAACCTGCAGGTGCCCAGAAGGGTCTGTGTTTAAGTCTTTGCATATCCTCATGCACCCCATCCTGCCCATCAAGGGCACTTCAGGGAATTCTAAGGGAGTCTCATTAAATGTTATTTGGAGGGAGTTCCTGTCGTGGCTCAGCGGAAAACGAATCTGACTAGCATCCGTGAGGACGCAGGTTCGATCCCTGGCCTTGCTCAGTGGGTTAAGGATCTGGCATCGCCGTGAGCTGTGGTGTAGGTCGCAGATGCAGCCCGCATCTGGCGTTGCTGTGGCTGTGGTGGTCAAAGTCTCACTTCTGGTTTACGGTTTCTGTCTGGTGGAGTAGCTCCTAGGAAGGAGAAGTCAATCAGATCCTTAGGCAGCACGTTTCCTTTTCAGTACCCTCTTGGCTCCTGTTTGGGAACCAGCAGGTTGAGCCTGGACCCAGCCAGGTGCAGCCCAGAGACCTCAGCAGGGGGAGAGGGGGAGGGGCAGGGACGCGTGCAGTGACTTCCTGGTTCCAGCTCTGTGGAAGGTGTCCCATTGTGGCACCTCATTGTGTGTGTCGTCTTGAGGGACAGAGGGTCAGAGATGCCACGTAAACAGACCCTAACAGGTTCAACCTTCCCAGCCCCCCTCGGGCACATGCATCTCACAGCTTAGAGGATGGGAGGGACGGTGGCCCTGGGGTCAGAGGAGAGGTCCTCAGAGCAGGCGTTGGCTGACTTGCTTCAGAAATACAATTTTGCTGCTGTGTCTGAAGCTTCCTGCAGCAAAAAGGGCTCATACAGCTGCAGATGTGGCTTTTAACAAATACATTGTCTGAGTACCACGTCACCTAATATTAGTCGAGGAATACTGACCAAATTCATGAACTATCTTTGCTTGAACTAAAGTATTGATCTAAAGTATGTGAATATTTGAAAGCAGTAGTTGAGTTTGGTGTCTTGAGTGTGAAATAAAAATACACTAGAAAATGAAAGCAGCTTATGAAATCCAAGTGATTTTACGTACAGGGGGCTTATAATGTGATAGGTAAATCAGCTAAACGGACAAATGGTCTGCTTAAATTAGCCAGATGTGAATTCATAAACTTCCAGTCAGCCTCTCTCTTTGCATAATAGCTCTTGTATTCTAACAGTTTCTTTTCTTTTGTAAATGAAATGTTGAGAAATTGTTGTAGGTTTTTTGGAAATGTATACCCCTAAAAGTAAACCTTGCTTTTGAAAAGTGAAATTATTATATCTGAAGAGTTGTCATAAACAGCAGACTGACATTGTTGATAAAAACACATTTGAGAACTAACAGTTTCTAAGCGTCATAGCCTTGCAACTGCCACGATGGGGGAGAAGCTCTGTTCTCTCCTTGACTGACTTGTTCAAGGTCATGGGATGTGGCCACTAGGAAGCGAGCTGGGTTCCAGCAGAAGACAGTCTTTCAGATCACGCTGCCTCAATTTTCTTCTGCCTTAATTTTCCTAACTACCATCTTTCTGATTTATAATATGGTCTCTTTCAACAAAGAAAGCCTCAGACTTCTCAAACCAATAGGTGGGTCAGCTGTTGGAGAAGTGGATTCGTGTCCTTGCCTTTGACCTGCAGGTCACCTGTGCTTGCACTGAGGTTTATAAGCCTGTGCTCCCTTTCTCCCCAGCATCCCTCAGGGCTTGCTTGCAGAGCCCTTCCTCAGAGCTTACTCATCCGGCTGTATTTCTCTAGGTTCTGGGGTTGCTGGTCCCTCTCCAGAACCTGAGTATCCCACAGTGAGAAGCATTGTCTATTTTTGATAGGCTGGAAAAAAAGTTTTGTTGAGTAAAAGGTTAAGTTATTAAAGGATACATATGCAAATAAAAGTGTCCTACAATGTTAAAAGAACCCTCTTCTTGAGCATTAATTGATATTAACAGTGTTCTTTCTGGTAGAATCACATTTACTTATCTATTTATTGAGATACAGTTGATGGAAACCGATATTACATTAGTTTCAGTTATACAAAATAGTGATTTTGTCATTTAAATACATTATGAAACAATCACCATGATAAGTCCAGTGACCGTCTGTCACCATACAAAAGGATGACAGTATTATTGACTATATTTCTTATGCTGTAAATTACAGTCCTTTGATTTGTTTATTTTATGATTGGACATTTGTACCTCTTAATCTTCGTCACTTATTTTTCCTACCCTCCCCGGCAACTACCAGTTTGTTCTGTATCTCTTGAGTTTGCTCCTGTTTAGCTTCATTTGTTAGTTTTTTAGATTCCACATATAAATTAAGTCATATGGCATTTTTTTATTTCTCTGCCTGACTTATTTCATTTAAGCATGATACTGTCTGGATCTCTCCACGTTGTTGCAAATGGAAAGATTTCATTCTTTTTCACAGCTGAGTAATACTCCTTTGTGTATATATACCACATCTTCTTTATCCATTCCTATATTGATGGGCGCTTGGGTTGCTGCTATAGCTTGGCTGTTTATAAATAGTGCTGCTGTGAACGTAGAGGTACATGTATCTCTTTGAATTAGTGTTTTTGTTTTCTTTGGGTTAACACCCCGAAATGGAATTGCTGCGTCTTATGGTAGTTTAGTTTTAATTTTTTGAAGAATCTCCCTACAGTTTTCCATAGTGGCTAGACCAGTTTACACTGTCACTGGCAGTGCGGGAGGGTTCCCTTTTCTCCACACCCTCACCATACTTATATGGTCAATTCATCTATGACAAAGGAGGCAAGAATATACAGTGGGGAGAAGATAGCCTCCTCAATAAGTAGTGTTAGGAAAACCGGACAGCTACATGTAAAAGAATGAAACTAGAGCATTGTCTTATACTATACACAACAGCAAACTCAAAATGGATTAAAGGCTTAATTATGAACCATAAAACTAGAAGGAAACAGGCGGAACTGACGTTGATCTTAGCTATATTTTTTTGGATCTGTCTCCTCAGGCATGGGCCACAAAAGTAAAAATAAAATGTGAACTACATCAGATTAAAAAATAAAAAGCTTTTGCATAGTGAAAGAAACTATCAGCACAATGAAAAGGCCCCCTCCTGAACAGGAGAAGATGTTTGCAAATGATATATCTGATAAGGGATTGTTATCCAGGTTATATAAAGAAATCATACAAGTCAATATCAACAAAACAAACAATCCGATTAAAAACATGGATGGAGACCCGAATTGACATTTCTCTAAAGACATACAGGCGGCCATTAGACACATGAAAAGATGCTCAGCATCACTCATCATCAGGGAAGTGCAGATCAAAATCACAATAAGATGTCACCTCATAGGAGTTCCCTTCGTGGATCAGTGGTTAACAGATCCGACTAAGAACCATGAGGTTGCAGGTTCAATCCTTGGCCTTGCTCAGTGGGTTAAGGATCTGGCGTTGCCGTGAGCTGTGGTGTAGGTTGCAGACGCGGCTCGGATCCTGCGTTGCTGTGGCTGTGGCGAAGGCCGGCGGCTACAGCTCCTGTTAGACCCCTAGCCTGGGAACCTCCATATGCCGCAGGTGTGGCTCTAGATAAAAAAGGCAAAAAGACCAAAAAAAAAAAATGTCACCTCATACCTGTCAGAGTGGCTATCATCAGAAAGACAACAAATAACTAGTTCTGGCACGTGATTATTTAAAAAAGTAATCATGAGTTGGAAAATTAATAAGTGTTTCTGGGTCATGCTTTTGTATTTTAATTTACTCTGTACTTTAAAAGATAAAATTCGTTTAAAGAATGTTTTTGGTTCTTAGAATGTTTTGATAGGTTGTGATACTCCATTTAAATTTAATTTCAGCAACACCACAGCAAGAACTCCAAATCTCAGGGTCTGCAGTATCGTCTAGGAAGTGTGGATCCATTGGGAATGTTTTCTCTTCAGTATCTTTGTTTTTCAAACAAGGTCGCAAACTCTCTCAAGTTAATCTGGTTACAGCTTCGGTTACCACTGAGTTTATAGGAGTGATTTTAGCAGACTGGTGAGTTAATCAGCAGCCCATTCTAACCACTGATGTACTAGAGCAATTGCTTTCTCTGCCTGGGTCAGTTTTCTTGCCTCTTTCAGTGAGTGTAATCATTTCTGGTTTTTGTTTTTGTTTTTCGTTTTCTTACCCCCATGTCTGCAGCAGGTGAAAGTTCCCCGGGCTGTGGATTAAACCCGTGCCACAGCTGTAACCGGAGCCACAGCAGTGACAATGCTAGATCCTTAACCCACTGAGCCACAGGGGAATTCCCTCATTTCTGTTTATTGCAATGGTTAGTCAATTTTTTCTTTTTGTCTTTTTGCCTTATCTAGGGCCGCACCCGCGGCATATGGAGGTTCCCAGGCTAGGGGTCTAATCGGAGCTGTAGCTGCCAACCTACGCCACAGCAACGTGGGATCCAAGCCGTGTCTGCAACCTACACCACAGCTCAGGGCAACGCCGGATCCTTAACCCACTGAGCAAGGCCAGGGATTGAACCCACAACCTCATGGATACTAGTCGGGTTCGTTAACCATTGAGCCACAACAGGAACTCAGAGATTATCTTTTTAAAAAGTTTTTTTATTGTAGTTAATATATAATGTTCTGTCAATTTCATATTGAGATTACCTTGAGATGCTAGCTGCCACAGCAGACACTCAGAAATCTCCGTAGTTTAAGACAATAAAAGTTAATATTACCAAAGTACATGGGTTGGTAGACATCTGCTCCGTTTGCTGACTCAGGGATCCAGGCTCCTTCCAGCTTGGAACACTGACCTCCCAAGCAGAAGAGAGGGATGGAGACACCTTACTAGCTCTTATGCGCCACAGCAATCACTCAGGTCATGGGGGACGCTGGGGTGCACTTGAATGCGGGGTGAGCACCGTGTCTGTTCCCACTTGTCCTCCAGTCATCAAGGAAGGGGACATCGTACATTGACTGCCCTCCATCTCCAACCCCAGGTAATGCATTGCATGTCCAAACTCCTGAGGTCTTCGCTCCCCACACCAGGGGAAGGGAAGGTTTGAGATCAAGCCCATCCTGAGCTATGGCTGTGTTAGAACAGCCTTTCCAAGTGTGTTCTGGGAAACTGGCATCTGAGCCTTTCAAGGTATGGATTCAGTGGCACTGACATTTCAGTGGCAATATGCTTTTTTTTGTTGCCTTAAATCTATTTTATTAACTTTGTTATTTTGAAATGATTTTAGACATATTAAAAAGTTGTAAACATAGGAGTTCCCGTTGTGGTGCAGCGGTTAACGAATCCGACTAGGAACCATGAGGTTGCAGGTTCAATCCCTGGCCTTGCTCAGTGGGTTAATGATCCAGTGTTGCTGTGAGCTGTGGTGTAGGTTGCAGAAGCGGCACGGATCCCGTGTTGCTGTGGTAGTGGCTGGCAGCTGTAGCTCCAATTCGACCCCTAGCCTGGGAACCTCCATATGCCATGGGTGCCACCCTAAAAAGCAAAAAAAAAAAAAAAAAAGAAATAATAATAATAATAATTCCCAGGGACTTTATACATGTGTGCCCTCAGCCAGCTTCTCCTGACGTTAACGTCTTTCATAAATACCGTGAAATGATTTAAACTAGGAGATTAACGTGGATACAAGATCGAGCTACAGATTTATTTGAATTTTGTCAACGGAGATACTCTTACAGCTAAAGCCAGAGCTGCTCTGGTGTTTTCTCCATTTAGACCAGTAAAAATGAAAAGTTGATGTCATCTGTTGAGAGTACAAGGAAGTGGGGGCTGTGATAACCTGCCGGGGGGAGCAAGCTGCTGAAACATTTTGAGGAGACACTTAGCAGTACTGATGACGCTTCGAACCGGATGTAACTTGGCTGAGCCTCTCCGTGAGAAGTCTGTGCATGTGTGCGTGGAGATGGTGGTGCAGGAGCTCAGTGCCGTGTTACGGAAACAACCACAGTGCTCATCAGTGGAGGAGGGACTGGACCAATTGTGTCTCATCCGTAGTGTAGAAAAACCTTGCACCAGTTACAAAGAGTGAGGCCAACCTATACGTACTGGCACCTTAAATTAGATAAGAATAGAAGTCAAGTTATGCCCCCTCTCCTCTTTTTTTATTTTTATTTTTATTTTTTGGCTCTACTTCCCTTTTAAACAGATATAAAACGGCCCTGTGGTCACTTCTGACTTTTCTTGTCACGTTGTTGAACTGATACAGCTGCTTCAGATGATTCCGTTGTGGCTCAGGGAGGCTAAATTACTGATAAATTCACTTTCTTTTTATGGCTCTTATTTCAAGATCGTTTTTTATTGCTTTCATCGTGTACCGGGAATGGGGCAGAAAAGGCCCAGGGCTGAGGGAGGGGCCGCACTAAGGCAGGAACGATGTGTCTCTGGCTTTGACCAGTGGTCCGGTCCTGCCAGTTCCCTGGCCCCTTGTCAGCCTGCTCAGGTCAGAAGGGCATTGCTAGCCCCTCTGAGCGATGGCCTTTCCTGTGACCAGGTCTTAATAGGGCTGGCGTCATGAAGAAGTCTTGTTTTCATGATCCAGTTTGGGAGGAAACTGTCATAAAAAGTATTCCAATGGTAGTTCGAAGTTAACTAAAGTACCTTGATCTGTACTCCTTTCAAAATGGGTTGTACATTTTGTTTAGTAAATTAAACTATTTTTTCCGAAAACATTTTGGAATAGAATTGCTTCTGTGAGCTGACTTCATTTTCTGTATGTTCTTTTCCATTAAAAATAACCTTACCGTGAATTAAGACAGACAAGGAGTAAGACAGTAAACCCTGGCTTACCTAGCATAAGAAAATATTCCTTTTCCTCATAGATTCTTTTTTTTTTGTCTTTTTTTTTTTTTGCCTTTTACGTAGAGCCGCACCCATGGCATATGGAGGTTCCCAGGCTAGGGGTCTAACAGGAGCTGTAGCCGCCGGCCTTCGCCACAGCCACAGCAACGCGGGATCCGAGCCGCGTCTGCAACCTACACCACAGCTCACGGCAACGCCGGATCCTTAACCCACTGAGCAAGGCCAGGGATTGAACCTGCAATCTCATGGTTCTTAGTCGGATTTGTTAACCACTGAGCCACGAAGGGATCTCCTCCTCATAGATTCTTGAAGATGTTCCAGTGAAGGGGGACTAGCCGTTTTAATGCCCCACATGCTGGTACCTTCTCTTTGACTGCTGGTATCTGGGGCTCAGCTCCCTGCTGCTGCTTGTAGTGGTGCTTGTGATGGGAAAGTCTCCAGCAGTGCTCAGATTCTGCAGTGATGCAGTGCTGGAGAAGAGACCAGGCCAGGAGAGCAGACTCAAAACGGCTTCTTGTGATTTCTTTGTGGATGAATTTTAGAATTTATTTATTATTATCATTATTATTATTTGCTTTTTTAGGGCCACACCCATGGCATATGGAGGGTCACAGGCTAGGGGTCAAATCGGAGCTACAGCTGCTGGCCTACACCACAGCCACAGCAACGCAGGATCGGAGTCACGTCTGCGACCTACACCACAGCTCACAGCAGTGCCAGATTCGTAACCCACCGAGCAAGGCTGGGGATCAAACCCGCAACCTCATGGTTCCTAGTCGGATTCTTTTCCACTGCGCCACGACGGGAACTCCGAATTTTAGTATTTAATACAAGGTCTATAGGAAGCTGTTCCCCTGCTCTTGCCAGAGCTCTTGTAATATGGGCACCCTTGGGTAAGCCAGTGAGGTTAGTGCAGGAGTCCAGATTTGGTCCCTTTCCCATATTCATCCATCCATCCATCCGTCCATCCATCCATCTGTCCATCTTGGCAGCCCTTTGTAGATTCCTCGTTCTTTGAGCATCTCCTGTGTTAAGGCTTTGTGCCTGGCATGGCCAGGCTGTTGAACTCCTGCTTAGAACAATAAGAGCAGCTGTAAACCACCTTGGGCCAGCCCTGCCCATCATTCTGCATCTTCTTCTGATCCCATGGTGGCTTCAGGGTGGAGTCTAGGGTGGAACCACCCTGCAGGCTGGCCTGTGTGCCTGGGAGCAGCCGGGACTGGGGGAGTTGATTTGACCGAGGATCCCAGTACAGGCTGAGAAGGAGGCCTGGAAGGATTTTAAGCAGAGAAATCACACGCTCAGTTTGCTTTTTCATTCTCCGATTCTGGGGGCTCTGTGGAGTGCCTGGGGGTGGGAGGCCTGTGTGTGATCCAAGGGCAGCTGGTGGTCTCTTTAGAGACCTGTAGGCCTCATCCTCCTGGAGGATCTGGGGTTAGAGTCCCCACTGGCCTCAAAACCCACCTCCTCCTCCATGAGGCCCGCAGGCTGCAGGGCTGGAGACGTGATATTCCCGTGGCCTCTAGAGTGGGCTGTGGGGAAAAAAACCATTGGGGGTGTGGAAAGTAAATATCACAACTCCTATCTGTATGTATCTCATTTTTTTTTTTTGGTCTTTTTTGTCTTTTGAGGGCCACAGCTATGGCATATGGAGGTTCCCAGGCTAAGGGTTTAATTGGAGCTGTAGCCGCCAGCCTACCCCACAGCTACAGCCACGCCAGATCCGAGCCACATCTGCGACCTACACCATAGCTCATGGCAACGCCGGATCCTTAACCCACTGAGCAAGGCCAGGGATCGAACCCGCAACCTCATGGTTGCTAGTTGAATTCTTTGCTGCTGCCCCATGACAGGAACTCCCTTGTATGTATCTCACTTTTAAAACATTCTATTTTTAGGGCATTTTATAATGTCCTTGGTGTGTGAGTGTCACAGAAGATGTTCATCTCCTGGTTTGTAAATCCAGGGTGTTCCACGTGTGTGGGGTGCTTCAGTCGCAACATGTGGGTATGCCCACACCCGTGTTACACACAGCGGGTCAGTACTGACCACTGACTCCTTCCTGGCTAGGACCCCAGGGGGGCTTCCACTGTCCCGCTGTTAAGGTCCTGGGTCCCCAGCACGATGCTGGCTTACCCAGCTTGGTTATACAGGGTCCTATCGGATGGTGCCCCTGAGTACAAAATGTGACAAGTAGCGTTGATGACAAAATGAAGTGTCCTTAGCATTTGGGACCTGTGTTCCTGAAGAGCAACAGTCCTTGCTTGGTGTTTGATGAAGTACAAACACCGCTGCTCAGACGTCCTTTGCAGCCTTTGTTTGCAAGGCTTACTTTGTAGCCTGAAAGTTAAGAAACAAAAGTCAATTTTCATAGTCTTTTCAGTAACTTTGAAATATCTTTACAAAGGAATGCATCTGGTCTACAGGGTTTATATTTACAGTTCCTTGCATCTTGCAAAATATATTTTTTCAAACTTTTTTTTTTTAACCACACCTGCAGCATGCATAAGTTCCTGGGTTAGGGATCAGATCCACACCACAGCAATGATAACGCCAGATCCTTAACTTGATGCACCACCAGGGAACTCCAGAACTTTTTATTTTAAAGTTATTTTAGAGTTATAGAAAAGATACAAAAAATGGAAGTAAGTTTCTTCATCTAGCTTTCCGTGGTTAACATCTTACATGAACGTAGCATAGTTATCAAAAGTAAGGAATTAACATTGTTACAATATGGTGAACTCATCTTCAACCTTTATTTGAATTTCTCCAGTTTTCCCACTGGTGTCCCTTTTCTGTTTTTTTTTCTTTTTTTTTTTTGCCCTTTGTCATTTTAGGGCCACACCCACGGCACGTGGAGGTTCCCAGGCTAGGGGTCTAACAGGAGCTGTAGCCATTGGCCTACACCGCAGCCACAGCAACGCAGGATCTGAGCCGCGTCTGCAACCTACACCACAGCTCACAGCAACGCCGGATCCTTAACCCACTGAGCAAGGCCAAGGATTGAACCTGCAACCTCATGGTTCCTAGTCGGATTCATTAACCACTGCGCCACGACGGGAACTCCTTTTCTGTTCTGGGATCCCATCAAAGACCCAGCTTGCACTTGTCGTGTCTCTGGTTTCCTCCAATCTGGACATTACCTCGGTCTTCATGTTATATTTTTAAAAATGTGTCTGAGTTGCTAGAAATCCTTTGAACGTAATTTCGTTTTCATCTAAAACTCCTTGTGCCCCCAGCTATGACCTGGCTTTTCCTGCCAGGTCACAACAGTTGTGTGCCTGGCACATAGTAATTGCTCAGTAAAGGGCAGCTGCTGTCTGCATGTGAACGAGGCGTGGTCATTGCTGTGCCACCCAGATTCCTCAGTTGCTCACGGGGAAGCTGGTCGAGGGCTCCTTACCTGGCGCCTGTGGGCAGGTGCTTTCAGTCTCCTCAAGTTCAGGTTCCCACATGGCAGGTGTGAAGTGGGAAGGCACTCAGATTCTGTGCCAGGAGCGTCTGTTTCCATTCTCAGGACGGCTGGTGCTGTTGGGGGGCGGGTGTGGAGAGGGGCTGGCCTTCTCTGTCACAGACATTCGTGCTCAGGCCGATCAGGCCAAGCCTGAAAAAGCCCTGATCTCCCAGTTCAGTTTGTGCACGGTAAACGCACTTCCTGTGGGCAGCAGAGTGGTGGCCTTTCCCAGGATTTTGGGGTGCTGTGTTTGCAGACCTGGCTTGATGCCGGGCACAAATATAAAGTGGTGATAGGCGGACAGCGAGAGGAGGGAGCGTGGTTTTATTCTAGAGTTTTCTGTAAACGTGAGTTACCTGGCCTCTGGAGGTGTCCCCAGCTTTGTGTATTCAACTCAAGAATCCCATACGTGTGTGTGTATGCGTGTGCTTATGAGCAGACGTGGCCATGCACGAAGAGAGACGGAGATGGAGCGGACCGTTTGCCCCACTGCGGGCTTCCCTGGGGCATTGACTTGCGGTGTGGACACTGGGGCGGTCCCGGGCAAACTGCGCAGGACCTGCCTGGGACAGAGGGTGACGGGGTTGGCGAGACTGGAAAACTTCGCTGTGTGAAGTCTCTAGGCATCATCTTCTGCCATTGGCTCGTGTCCCTTTTAGAAGAAATCCTTACTGTAAAAAACTTTAAAAAAAACTGCGCTTGGCAACATTTTGTTAATCTCGCTTTATCAACTTCCTGCTTATGTTTTGTGGGAGAAGTCTGAAGCAGTTCTCAGATGCCCCCTCATTCGGTTACATTTTTTTTTTTTAAGCTAAATTTTATTTGGGGGTAGATTTATAGAAATGTTTCCAGGAGCGCAGAGTCCCCGAGTACCTCTCATCGTCACCATCTTCCATTTCTGGCACATTGGTCAAAATTGGAAGCTGACGTTGGTCTGTGACTATTTGCCAAACTCCAGCCTTCGTTTGAATCCACTAGTCTCTGCGTTCACGCCCTCTCTCTGATCCGGGATCCAGACACCTCGGGGCATTTTGTGCTCTGACAGTTGCTCATCCTTCTCAGTTAAAGCATTTTTCAGGACCCTGACACACTTGAGGAGTTCCGGCCAGGTACCCTGCAGAACACCCTGGCGTCTGGGTCTGGGTCTGTCCCTTGTGCCTTGTGATTAGGTGGGGGTTATGGGTTTTTAGAAAGAGCAGCACAGAGATGAAGTGCGCTGGCACTGGCATCTTATCGTGTTGGGAGTGTGTGACACCGACGTGATGTCAGCCTCGCTCACTTGGCTGATGTCTCAGCCAGTGTCCCCGCTGCAGGGTCAGTTTTCTCTTTTCCCTACACTGTTCTTGGACGTGAATCCCTGAGCACAGCCTTGAAAGGGTTCAGGAGGAGTAAGTGCCGCCTCCTGGAGGTGGAAATGTCTATTATTTGTAGGGTTGCAGGACACCCGGGTGACCCTGGTTTTTAGATAAACAATGAGTACTTTTTTAGTGTGTGTCCCTTGTGTCCACTGACCTTTAGGTTTAACCAGGCGTCCTCTATTTTGTTAAATCTGGCAACCCTGATTATTTGGAATTCTGTAAGAAAAATTGGTCTCCTCCTCCCCACAGTTAGTTTTTAGTTTGATTCCATTATCTTCCTGGTTTAGTTTTCTTCCCACTTTTTGTCGTTCTTTAGCAGAGTTTGATGTACTTTCGTGAGTTCACTCTGTCCATTTAATTTTCTTTTAAAGCCACATGGAAAATAGTTCTGTTTTGTTTGCCTCAAAAGATGAATAAGTGTGAGAGAGTTTGTGTGTGTGTGTGTGTGTGTGTTTAATCAGAGGCTTTTTCTCATTACATGAGCCAGAAAGCACATAAGTTTCCAGCCCTGTAAATGAATCCCAGAGTCAAGGAAACAAGATGTGTGCTGAATTTCCAGGCGTGGATTGTGGGAGGGGCGGGAAGGAGGAGCCGGTGTCCTTTGGGGCAGCAGCAGGCCCGTGGGTGGGCTCTGCAGGACAGGGCCCAGCGAGGCCTGGGCTCCCCGACCCTGGCAGGGATGAGAGTCGCTCCCTAAGAGCGTGTGGAAATGAAGAGGTCCGGGGTAGTGGGGACCCAAAGAAGTTGGTGCAGTTTGCTGTTAAAAGGAGACCAGACCCCTGTTCTCTTGACGTGCACCTGGCCGTTGGCTGCTGCTGCGTTCCCTTCAAGCAGCGGTTCTGCGGTGCCGTGACCCTGGGCTTGTCCTCGTCAGCAGCAGGGGCTCCAGGAGGCGGCCAGGGACTGCCTCGCCCAGCGGCGGCTTAGTTCCTCCGGGACCCAGGGCCGGAAGAGCCTTCCCAGAGCTGAAGGGGTCGCTGATGGGCTTGGTGAGCAGAACGTGGCCCCATCTGCTGACTTTGCCCTCTTAGTTCATTCGAGAAGATGCACCTGAGAGGGTCTGTGACACTCGAAGGTGAGAGCCTGCCTGATGCACGGGAGCCGTCCTCCTACACGTTTGTCCATCCAATGAGGGGATTCATTCTTGGCCCTGCCTCGCGCTCAGGTCACCCTCGTAGCTGTGTGCTGATCACCTTGACAACGCCACTCAGCTGTCTTTGCTTAAAGTCTGGTTTCCTGCACTCTGCAGTCCGCCTCCTGCCAGGTCCCCACAGGAAGCCTCCCGCAGTCCCGGGACTCTGGCGCCCATTCGTCTGAGTGCCCTCTCCTTTTTTCCTAGAGGATGGGGCTGCCCCTGCCTCTGCCACTGGAGGGGTCTTTCTTTGCTGCCCGTCTCTGGCACCTGGCACAGCCCTTGGCCCCTCGTTAGGCTGGGATTGTTTGTATATCCCGAATAAGAAGTGCTTACAGGTACAAAGATGCCCAGGGTGACACCTTGAAACACCTGCGCATGCGTCCAGGCCGTGCATGGAGTCGAGGCTGCCGGTCTTTTCTTCATAGGGAAACAAGAAGCATTGCTCTTCACAGAACCTCCTCGAGGGGTTGCACGTGCCTGTGTGTGTGGTGGCTCTTGTAATCCTGTCGAATAGAACAACATATGGTTGCCCATGTGTTTACATTTTTTAAGATACCGGATGTTCGCTTTGCAAGTTTTTATTACCTGTTTTTGAATTATGTCTTGAAATTTAGAAACGCATCTTGGGGTATTGCTGCAGAAACAAGTGTTATGTGCTACCTGATTGTGGAGTATGTTTTGGCAAGCCGTTTTGAGTTTTCTTTTTTCTTTCTTTTTTTTTGTCTTTTTGCCTTATCTAGAGCCGCACCCGCAGCATATGGAGGTTCCCAGGCTAGGGGTCTAACAGGAGCTGTAGCTGCTGGCCTTTGCCACAGCCACAGCAACGCGGGATCCGAGCCGCGTCTGCAACCTTCACCACAGCTCACGGCAACGCCGGATCCTTAACCCACTGAGCAAGGCCAGGGATCGAACCCACAACCTCATCGTTCTTAGTCGGATTCGTTAACCACTGAGCCACAAAGGGAACTCCCGTTTTGAGTTTTCTTGAATGTCTGTTTATGAGATGCCAGGGTGTAAATATACAAATTGTAAACAGTGACGTCACTTCCTGACCGCTCTACAAAAGAGCAGGCAGTTATGTTTTGGGTGAGGGTTTTGGAGGGAAAGCGTAAGCCCCGAAGAGTGACAGGCACCTTCTGCATTGTTCTGAGGCGAGGACTTGGAGCGGGGGCCGGGCACTGGGACAGCCGCCCCCTCGGCAGCGGCAGCCAGCTCGGCCCACACCTGTCGCAGGGCCCCACCGGAGAGGGGGCCCGTGGCTCCACTCTCGTGATCAGTGGAGCAGAGAGAGCCCTCCCGTGGCGGTTATGAGGTATGACTCTCGGGATCGCTGTCCCTCTGGGTCTGGAACCTCGGGGGAAGGGCCGAGTGCAGTGAGCTCCAGGGTTCTCGCTTCCACCCAGACCGCTGTCTCTTCTCTTCTTTTATGAGGAAACTTACATAGCTCTGGTTGCCCTTTTCCCAAATTTTCCTCCTCCTCCTTTTTAATAGCTGAATATGAGGTCACCAGAAGGTTTTCTTTTCAGCTTTAAGGTTATTGAACTGAACATTTCTGCAGCTGTGGCTCCTAGTTTTTTCAGATCTTGGTTTCCCTTGGTCCTGGCTGACGAGCATCTCGGAGGCTCGCAGAGTCTTCCAGGAAGAGGCGTCTGCCTGGGGGTCTCGGAACATCCTCTTAGAGCTTAGGGAGGGTGACACCGTGGACCACTGGTTTGCAGGCTGTCCTAGCAGGGTTATGTCCCCGGCACAGCAGGCCCTGCCGCTTGGGGGCTGGATGCTAGTGAGGCCCTGGAGGGCTTAGCACAGCGTCTGCAGGAGGCGGTGGGAGGGGCCGTCCCTGAAGCCACTTCTGATGAGCCCTGGGCCACGTGGCGGCGAGGAAGCTGCAGCTCTGGGGTCAGGCCTCTGTGGGCGGGGCCGCCGCACACCTAGAGGGGCTGTCCTTGTGCTGCCCACCTCCCTGGGGCCGGCGACTCCCTCTGACTTCTGGGCCTGCATTTCACTGGCAGCCCCAGCATTTCCTCTGTTGCGTTCCTTTTCTCCATCACATTCTGGATCCGTCATCAGCTCGGGCCCTTGGGGCCTTGCCCCACTTACTTGGCCTCCTGTTTCTCATCGGTCACCAGGGCCTGTTCATCAGAGCCCTGGTAGTAATTAAAGCAGCATTGGTGGACATCGTTACTGGAGCCCTGGCTGTGCCAGCCTGTGGTCAGTTGTCTCCCCCCACCCCCCAGGTGACCCATCCTTTCCATTTCCTGCATTGTGGCTGAACATGAGGACTTCTCACCTCAAACTGAAACAATTCTAATTGCCTCCGACGGGTCTGTAGGCCCAGCGTCTCTGTGCTGTGCCTCGCATGGCAGTCTTGCTTAATCCTCTTAACACTTTGATCCCCGAGGTCCCCTCCTCCAGGCTTTGCTGGTCCCTCTGCCCTCAGGGAGAAATCAGACCAGCCAGCCCACGTCTCCTGCTGCTCCCCTGGGGGACCCAGCAGGATCAGGGAAGCACGTTTGTTTCCTCATCCCCAAGGCGGGTGCTCCAGCCTGGTCACCTCCGTGAACTTCTTCCTGCTCCCTGCTTCCAGCAGGTGTGTGTCTGTATGCTGCCCTTCGTCAGCTCTCATTGCCTGGAGTTTAAGTCATTTCGACTTGACTTCTCAAGAGCTCTTTCCTTGTTCTACTTTACATTACGAGCTTTTTTACAAGAGGACCAGGACCTAAAAGTCCCCCACAGCATCCATAACGGTTCACAGAGTAGGCAGTGGGCAGCTGCTGGCTTTCCATCGGGGTTCTGAAGAAAGTCATTGCTCAGGACAAGCAGCTGAGTCCCTGCAGGAGGACACAGTGTCCTGTGTCCAGCCCTGTTCTCCGTGGTCACAGGAGCTTCCTTCTGATCAGAACAGAGAAGCCAGAAGAGTGAAACGTGCCAAGGTTTCTGTGTGTGGGACACTGAAAACATAGGCCTCATCAGCAGTGTTGTGTGTGAATAGCCCGCCGTGGGTCTGGAGTTCTGGTGACATGCACAATTAATCATTTCGCATCATTTCTTTTAATCCTATGATGTGGCCGAGCTCCACAGATTCTCAGCTGGGTGTGGTGTCAGCCTCATAGGAACGGGTGACGAGAATTGCTTTGTCCCTCCTCCGTCAGCCCTCGAAACGTCCCCATGGGGTGACTGCTTGAATGTGCAGAGTAGGGGCCTCTGTTTGCTGAAGGAAGGAGGGAAGGCGAGAGGTAGGGACCCCCCTCCGCCCCCCGCCACACCACTGACTGACATCCTCCGGCCGGGGTTGCCTTTCTCCATCTCTGGCATTTATTTCGTTCTGAGACCTTGGTCTCATTACAGTTGAAATTTCGTTCTCTTACTTTCGCGGCTTATTAATTGAGAACATTTGATTAAAAAAATGTTTAAAACTTAGCAGTTTAAAGAGTTTGAGGTCATATGGAGGTTTTAATTGGTTCTTCTGATGAACGAAAGCATATGCTGTAAGTCCCAGTGAATGGCCCCCCTTCCAGTATTTCCCAAGGCCTGTTTCCCCCTCCGTCAGTGTGGAGCAGCTTCGTGTTTTTGGCCGATGGCTCTCTTGAGTTATGCTCCTTCCAAGGCCTTGACTTCATCACCGAGAGGCTGCAGCCAGAGTGAGCTGGATCCCTCACTCCTGCGCTGCTTGTTGCAAAAGGCATTAAAAACGCATCAGCATGGTCATCTGTTCTATTTTTTATGGGCTCTGTCATCACTTTAATTGGTTGTTGTTAGAACAGATGTTTTAAAAGGAATATTTTGGCCGGACTGTATTTGCTCATTTAATTTCTGATGACATACAGGACATTTATTTCTCGATTTTTTTTTCTTTTTAAAGAGCTGTGGGCCATGGGAGCAGAGCAACCCATTGGCCCCTTCCAGACCTGGTCCTGGAAAGAGATAATCAGGTTGCTGGGGCGAGCTTTGCTGGGAAAGAGGTTTGCGGGAAGGAAACAAATTTGAAAAGCTAGTCCAACAGGCAGAAGCCTTTCCATTTACAGTCAACAGAACGCTCCAAAGTTCAGACCACCTTGCAGGATGGCTTTTAAGAAGGCAAAAGCCAAGTTACCATTGTTCTAAGGTAAGCAGAATTAAAAAGAAAACAGTTGACTTGTTTAGAGAGAGCCTGTGAACCGATTAAGGCTTTTGCAATGTTGACCCCTTAGTAAAGTACCACACGGACCTCATTTCAGAACCTGGACTTGAGCCTGGCTCATATGCTCTAGCTAAATAACCCATGTCTTATTTTGGTTCTTGGAATTGGGGTTTTCATAGAAAAGCTTATCAATACTAACTTTAAAAAAAAAGATTTTTTTTTTCACCTTTGGGCCAAACTGTAGTTTCTGAATTGCTGTTTCATAACGATGTTTGTAAAATAATACTGTAACTGTATTTTAAAGAATTTTAGGGAGTTCCCATCGTGGCTCAGAGGAAATGAATCTGAGTAGTATCCATGAAGACACAGGTTCGATCCCTGGCCTTGCTCGGTGGGTTAAGAATCCTGAGTTGCTGGTGTTCCCGTCGTGGCTCAGTGGTTAACGAATCCGACTAGGAACCATGAGGTTGCAGGTTTGATCCCTGGCCTTGCTCAGTGAGTTAAGGATCTGACGTTACCATGAGCTGTGGTGTAGGTTACAGACATGGCTCGGATCCCACGTTGCTGTGGCTGTGGCGTAGGCCAGCGGCTGTAGCTCTGATTAGATCCCTAGCCTGGGAACCTCCACATGCCACTGGTGCAGCCCTAAAATGACAAAAGACAAAAAAAAAAAAAAAAAAAAAAAAAAAAAAGAGGATCTGGAGTTGCCGTGAGCTTGCTGTAGGTTGTAGACTCGGCTCAGATCTCCTGTTGCTGTGGCTGTGGTGTTGGCCAGTGGCTACAGCTACGATTCTACTCCTAGCCTGGGAACCTCTATGCACCGCGGGTGCTGCCCTTAAAAAAAAAAAGAAAGAAAGAATTTTAGATTCAGAAAAAGTCTTTAAGGGTAAAGGGACTATTTAAAGATTCTTTATTCTTTTATACCATTTGAATCATCTTCTCTGCCTTAAAAAAGTATTGGCGAGGTGGGGAAACTCCATGGGTTAAACGTAATGCAGACCCCTCGTAAGTCGGTGCAACATCATCCACGGACATGGTCATGAAGAGGCCTGGGTAGGCTGGCAAGATGCTTCTAGTTAATTGATTCATCAGCTGATTTGGGACTGTGTGGTTATGATTATATAGAAAGTGACTGCTATGGGAAGGCAGGCAGATGCTTCTCAAGCCATCATCAGCCTTCCTCGGTGGAGAGGTCTCTTGCTTCTGAGCCAAGAAGTAAGCATCTTCTGTCGTCCACCTGGGTCCTGTCCTGTCTTCTTGCTGTTGTGGGCACTGAGCTTCGTGCTCATCTGCTGCAGAGCCGGCACTCAGTGACCGCTTGTCTGATTAAGAAATTGCCAAAGGGTGTACTAGTGACCAGGTGTCATTTGTACACGGGGAGCAGCTTATTGGTGGGAGTTGCCTGGTCTCCACAGTGTTGTTATTATCTGTGAGTATTAATTGATAGCTGAGCTGATTAATCTGCCAAGTGTATTCAAGCCCTAAGTTGAAATTATGAGGTTTTCTTGGATGTTAGTGTGATTTTTTTGTTTTTATGTGATGTTTTAAATCATTTGCGATCAACTGATCAAATTTTTTTTTTTTTTGTATTCACCTAAGGACCTTACAGTTAATAAAATATCAGACCTTTTCTGGTGTGAAAAATGCTACAAAGCAAAAGCACGTGGTAGACCACGTCTCTGAGTCACATTCGTTTTGTGGTTGTTACTCATTTTTATATGTTATTGGGGGGGGTGGGGTGGGAGGGACTTAATTCCTTGCAGGTTCCTGCTCTTAGGTAATAAAAAGGGAAAGGTCTAGAGTGATGAAAATTATTCTTGTCAAGTTTATGATTCTTGACCTTTACAGAATAATGTCTATTCCAGTTGATGAGGAAAGTGGAAATGGAGTTTCTTTGAAATACTGTCGCTTAAGGTTTTCAAAAGAGCTTTAGCTCTTTAAAACCGGGTCACGTCTACATTGACACTAAAAGCCTCACTTTTACTGGAAGGAGAAATGGCATTTCTAGCTCATGCCTGGGGAAGCAAGCAGCACAGAAGTCTTTGATGGCTGGGTGGGACTAGACTGTTTTTCAGCCAAGTGTCCTGCTAAACCATTCTGGTAACATTTATCTGACCATTTTCCTCCTCAAAAATATATCCAAAGTGAAATAAAACCCCACACTGCAGGAGTTCCCTTCGTGGCTCAGTGGTTAATGACTCCGACTAAGAACCATGAGGTTGCGGGTTCGATCCCTGGCCTTGCTCAGTGGGTTAAGGATCCGGCGTAGCCGTGAGCTGTGGTGAAGGTTGCAGACGCGGCTCGGATCCCGCGTTGCTGTGGCTGGGGCGAAGGCCGGCAGCTACAGCTCCTGTTAGACCCCTAGCCTGGGAACCTCCATATGCCGTGGGTGCAGCTCTACATAAAGGCAAAAAGACAAAAAAAAAAAATCCACACTGCAGTATTTTTCTGTTCAGAATTCAGAATTAAAACATTTTGTTATATTCTATTCTGATAGCAACCATTTCAGAATCACTTTTTCAAAAATACTGAGTTCCCATCATGGCTCAGCAGAAACAAATCTGACTAGGAACCATGAGGTTGTGGGTTTGATCCCTGGCCTTGCTCAGCGGGTTAAGGATCCGGCGTTGCTGTAAGCCATGGTGTAGGTCGCAGACGTGGCTCGGATCTGGCGTTGCTGTGGCTGTGGCGTAGGCTGGCAGCTACAGTTCCTATTAGACCCCTAGCCTGGGAACCTCCACATGCCGCAGGTGTGGCCCTAAAATGACAAAAAAAGACCAAAAAAAAAATTGATCATGAAGGGGAGAAGATGCCTGCTTTCTCTTCTTAGGTTACCAAATTAAACTTCTTTACATTTCTCCCTGTATTTGCATCACTCGATTTCTGTTTTTCCTTGTAGATGTATATCAGAGCTACCTTTCTTCTACTTTGGTGATTTCTTTTTTTTTTTTTTCCAGTTTATTGACTTGGAAGCCAGAATTGTCTTCATTTCCAGTGGTTGTTTGCACTGCAGTGTTTAAAGTAACCGACAACCCCGAGATCATTACCAAAAATTTATGACAAAAAAGGAAAAAAAGGGGTGGGGCGGGAAATGGAAAAAAGGCTGTTTAAATTGCAGACTGCTTGTAGCAGTTACATAGGGAGGGCAGTTAACCCCAGTCATTTAAAATATGGTCATAGTTTTGAGAGTTAAAAATAATTTTGCTTTAGAAGAAAGGGTTAGGAGCAGATGTCTAAACATCCAGATGGGTTAAAAGTTCATCACAGGAGTTGCGCAGCTTGCCCAATTTCTTTCTTTCTTTCTTTTTTCTTTTTTCCTTTTTAAAGCCACACCTGCAGCATATGGAAGTTCCTAGGCTAGGGGTTGAACAGGGGCCACAGCTGCCAGCCTGCATCACAGCCACGGCAACGCCAGATCCTTAATCCACTGATTGGAGCCAGGATCAAACCCGCATCCTAGAACTCGATACTAGTCGAGTTCTTAACCCACTGAGCCATAATGGGAATTCTGGTGTGCACAGTTTCAAGTGTTACTTTGTGGAAAAGCCTCTGTACTGTGGGTTTGCCTGGAATCTGGGGCCACACGTGCGACCTCATGACCCCGGATTTATTCAGAGCACTCTTGGTTCATAAGGTCGGCTGCTGTCTCCTCTGGGGGCGTTGGTACCCTCCCCTGCTGTCCCTTTTATGTAGGGTGTTCACCAAGCACTACTGGAGTTACCTGGCCTCCCAGGTGTCGTGGAGGAGCCCTAGACAGACCATGGTGACAAAAATGCATCCCGCCCCTGTTCCCAGCGCAGCTCTGGCAGAGCAGCGTGCGTGCCTGTGCCGGCCTCCCCGCAGCCCCTGGGTGAGGACCCCGGCCCCTGCAGAGCGAAGCCTGCTTGGGTCACGGGCATCGTGCTCAAAGTCAGGCTCTGTGTTAGTTATCGGGTCACCAGCAGATCTCCCCCACTTAGAGGCTCTGCACAGCAATCAGCATCTTTTGTGCTCTTTCTGTGGGTCAGGAATTTGGGCCGCGCGGCTGGGTGCTTCTCCGGGGATCTCTCATGTTCGGTTACAGTCGAGATGCCGGCAAGGTAGGTCAGAGGGCCTGCTTCCCACGCGGCCCTTGGGGCGGATGAGCCGGTGCTGGCTCTTGGCAGAAGGCCTCAGCCTGCTGCCTCGTGGACTTTGCCACAGGGCCCTCCGATGTCCTCCCAACACGACAGCTGGTTTCCCCCAGAGACCTCACCTCTGGAATCACACGCTGTCCCCTCTGCAGTGTCGCGTTGACTATGCTGGTCAGTCCCGTGCAGTGTATCTACACAAAGTCAAAGTTCCAGGAGGCAGGAGTCACTGGGCGGACTTGAAGGCTGGCCACACACCACCCCAACATTCCTTCCAGTGGGTCAGGTCCATCCTGTCATCCATGGTGAGCTTAAAGATGAACAGAATATAAGATGAAGAGAATAATCACTGCCTGCGGATTCCACATAACAGGTCCTGTCCTGGGAGCTTTCAGAGGTGGCTGCCTGGGCGTAATGCAGGAAAGCTTCATCCTTGCTCATATGTGGTGGAAGCATTTTATTCAAACATCATTCTTTTAAAATCAGTGGCAATACTTAATCTTAGGGTTTTGTTTTTGTTTTTTTTTCTTTTTTAGGGCCGTATCCTCGGCATATGGAGGTTCCCAGGCTAGGGGTCGAATCGGAGCTACAGCTGCTGGCCTACACCACTGCCACAGCCGTGCAGAATTCAGTCCTCATCTGCAGTCTAGATCACAGCTCACGGCAACACCGGATCCTTAACCTGCGGAGTGAGGCCAGGGATCAAACCCCCAACCGCATAGTTACTAGTCATTTCCACTGCGCCACAATGGGAACTACACTTAATCTTGTTTTTACAAAGAAGAAAATAAAATCACCTTTTAATTCTACCCTAACTAGTACCAGAATACTTTAGTCTTTTTTCTATATAGTACTTCCCCCCCACGCCTCTGTGCAAACACCCATCTATTCCTATGTGTAAATTTACAAAATGGAATCACATCGTACTGTTTTATAACCCAGTTTTCCCACTTAGGATATCATGGACATTTTTGCATATCTTCAAGTAATCTTTTCCAGCCTCAGTTTGAATGGGAGCCAGCTCTTCTGCTGTGAGCTGCGTCCGAGTCTGTTGAGCTGACTCACTGTTGTTGGACATTTAAGTTATACCCTGGCGTTTCCTCTTGGGGCGGTGCTTCGGCTGAGGTGCATTGTGTCCCATGTCTTGCTCTGCGCTGGGGTTGATTCTTGGCATAAGTTCCCAGACCTGGAACTGCTGGACGCACTCAGGGTTTGATGCTTTTTAATCAGGAGCCCCCTCCATCCTGTCTTTAGCAGATGTTCCTCCCTGAGCGCTGGGCGCCGCATATCACGGCGAATCTCTGCCAGATCAGTAGACTGGTAGTTCGAAACCTGGAAAAAGAAATTTTGTTTATCTGAAGTATGCCTCACTGACAGGAGAGTGAGTTAATTCTTCATCGTCCAGGGAGATTGCTTGGAGGCAGTGGGGGAAAGTGGGGAGGAACCTGGCCCCGTGGAAGGAACTGCAGAGCAATTTCAGCAGAAACCCTAGCGGCTTCCCCTGTGAGATGCTGACTTCTTTACCTGAGATGTAGCCTGGAAATTGGGAAATTGACTTTCACGTTTCATCGCTCCTTTCTCCCTGCCCACCCCAATCCGAGGGTCCAGCCGAGCTGAGGAGCAGACAAGAGCAGAGAGCTCGGCATGGCGTGCCTGTCCCCAGGGTGGTGGGTTTAGCTTCAGAGCATCAGCGGCAGCGAGGTCCTGCCCTTTTGGCAACCTGCTCCCTGGATGGTATTTTGGTCCCGTCTGCTCTTGGCTCTGGGCTGGTTAACTTAGGCTCAGCAGGGGACAGACCTTTGGGTCCCAGCCTGGTGTCCAAGGCCTGTGTGTACAGCACAGATACTGGCTGGCCCTTTGACTCATTCCGTCTCAGGCCCCAAAAGGGCAGGAATGGGAAGGCGCTGGGCACTGCCGTCTACGCAGCTCCCCGCTCCTGTTTCCTGGCCTCTCGTTTGTGTTTTTACTGACTGCCTCAGCCCTCTCCCAAAAAGGAACAGAAAGAGGCATCTCGTATGTTCAGGTGACAGAGTAGTTAATCACTGCTAAATAATGTGCAGCTTCAACATTTCTCTTACTCGTGAACTTTAAGGGCAAGTAAATATTTTCTTATTTGGGGCTTTTTGTTTTCCCTGCCTGGATTCAAGAGCTTTATGGTCCTTAACAGCCCATGTGCCCTTGAATGGTTTGAGGTTTTAGTGCACTGTGTCTGCGAACCTAAAGAAAACACAGCTTTTTCCCTGGAGGAGGTGATAACATGTCACATTTTTATGAACTGGAGCCCTGACTTTTGTACCCGTTGCCGAAGAGTCCGTGTTGTTTCTGTGCAGCTCCGATGACCTACGGGCCATTTCAATGAAGCGTTGTTCCTGGTTGGTTTTACTCTCTTGTTTTTCTTTGGGGAGCTGTTTCCTGACATTTCAGAATACTGGACACAGGATGGGGGAGGGTGGCTGAGACTGGCTGAGGTGCCTCCGGTGTCCACCCGGTGCCCTGTGGTGGTTGTGGGGAACCCCCCCGGGGATGCTGTTCCGGGGGGTCCGTGTCCATACAGCGCCCATGTCCGAGCAGTGCCTGTGTCCACGCAGCGCCCCTAGCCTCGGGTGTTCCACCAGGACAGCCTGGGGGACACGTTTTACTTCTCCAAGCTTTAGAACCTCCTGCAGACACTGGCTGAATTCTCCCCAGATCTCAGAGACCTGCCTCAGCTTCACAGGTAGGGAGGACAGAGAACTGGGGGGGTGAGTCAAATGAGAACACTAGACCCCAGGTACCCCCGTCTTTTCCTTCTTTCTTCGACTTTACCAGGTTGTTGTCTAAATACATCTACAGACAAAGGCAAAATTCAGGAGCATCGACTCTACCAGGATCTTAAGCAGTAATTTGAGAAATAACATTGCTTCTTTTTAAAGACTGATCCTCTCTCCTCTCCACACTGGGCACACGAGCGTGATCTTCCTGAAATGTGCTGGGTGAGAGGGAGTAGAGGGGCCTGACTCCAGAATACCACCTCCATGATGCACCTGTCCCTTGCGCAGCAAGTGATGGGTGCAGGTTTTCCTGAGATTTTTGAGACGGTATGAGAGCCTTATGAGTGGCAATATGAAAGAAAGGCATAGGAAAGAATTTGAAACCAAGAAGGTGCTCAAAACTCAAATGTCTATAGGCCCAAGATAGGACAGCAGACAGGAGAAGGAAGTGGAGACTGTGCGGGAGGAATCCGGTGCAGATCCGGGGGGGGGGGGGGTCTTGGGAGGGCCTGGAGCCCCCCCACCTGGCCTGGAGCTCCCTCTTGGCCCGCATCTGCAGGTGCACCAAGCGCAGTCACCTAGTGGGAGGAAATGGAACTGACTGTAAGAGGTTTCTAAATGAGGGATGGGCCCTTGACACCTCCACTGGTAATTCAGCTTTGCTGCCTGGAACCTCTCCTCTCTTTGGGACGTGCATCTTCCTGGGTTGACCCCCGCCTCCTGCTCACTGGAGGTGTAGTATCTCCCGAGTTCTGATTCTTGCCATTTCCTGCAAACTCAGCCTAATAATACATTTCAAGGAATTTCTATTTTGAAACTTGATTACAGGTGAAGGTCCTATTTGTAACTGTGGTTTGTTCTGAAAGGAGAGATCTGAAAAGTATTTGAGAAATAAACTTTGAGGCATTGAAATGAATATTACCTTGAATGCTAGATGCTGAGATGTCCAGGTGAGCTGTTTACCACCCAGGAAGATGGCTTTTTCCTCTTTGGTGTCGTATTCATTTCCTGTCTCAGCCTCCCCAGCCCTGCTTCTGTCTCCACCAGCGTTAGCTTGTCTCTCTCCTCCCCGCCCCCAGACCCCAGGAAAATTGAGTTCATTTCTTTTCAGTATATTTTGGACGTAGAATCAGTAAACCCTTCAGACACAGGTCTTCTCCTCGCTGTCCTGTCCCTCGACTTTCTAGGAGAGCTCTTTTCTCCGTGTTTGGCCTTACCATTCATAAGATGGCTTATGAGGAATGGAAGGAAAAGCTGGCGAGACCCCAGGCTTTATGTCATGAGTACTCTTAGGACATTAAAGAAACGTCATATTTACTCTCAGGGTTGGGCCCATAATGAGTCACATCCTGATCGAAGTCAATCCAAGAGTGAGCCAGGGCCTTATTCCTGGTTTTCCCGGAGCCATACTTTTGAGTTGTGAAAGCATTTCTTGATTTACATTCTCTTTGATTGCATCTGGAAAGGTCCGTTGGCCTGACAACAGTTGCTATGGAGATGATACTTGCTGTGGGGCAGTCACCGTCATCCAGAGCCCCAGGTGCCTCTTTGTTCAGGGTGTGGGACGAGGTTCTGTTCCACAGCACGTGACAGCGACCCACCCAACCTTGTTCTGTCCTCTCTGATGGGGCTCTGTCATCCACGTGACATACGTCCCAGCTGTGGTTGTGATTGTAATTGGCCTCTGCAGTCTTTAATCTTCTAAGGGATCTAGAACTGGAGGTTCTTTTTTTTTGAAGAGCAGATATTGAAAATGAGATTTTTAATAATCACCCTCTGACTTATATGTAACACTGACCTGTGTAATGGATGGGAGGGAAATGGATAAACCTCTGCTGGGGCCTGACCTAATCAGCCTGGCCCTGACAACATTTAGCTTCTTTTAGGTGGGTAGTAATCACCTACCGGCACATTTGAGGTGGGGGAGGGTTTGTTATTCCCCCGCAACCTCCCTGCAAGATGAGATGCACACAGTCATCAGACCAAATGTTGCTCCACAGGACTGATGAAAGAGGTGCATTAATAGGCAGGCAGGGACTAGCTTCTCCACCCGTTCTTTTAGCTTCCTGAAGCCCCCGTGCTCAGGCTGGAGCTGCATCTTCTAGACTCAGAGGCAGGAACTCTTACCTGTAGGGTCTACATTGGGTCCCTGGATCTGCGTTAGGATCCTGATCCAGGACCGGTGTGTATAGCACCATGCCTGGGGCACCTTTCCCTGGCAGAGGCGACACACCCTGGTGGGTCTTATGCCCTGCTTGGTGCAGGGTTGGGAGTTTAAATCACATCAGGAGCCATTTCACAGTTCACAAATACCACTGGTTTCACTGGTGAGAACCCATTCCTAATACCTGTTATGCAGATGGACAGATCCCTGCTCTGCTGCTGAATGCCTGCTTCTGACAGCCATTGTGTCACAGCAGGCCCGTGGCCAGGGTGTGGATACTGAAGTCCCTGGCTGTGCAACCTCTGGAGCATGGGTCCTGATTAGAACACAGGGTGCCACTTCTGCAGTGTCAGATCCTGCCAGGCTGTGTGGCCGAGGCCTCAGGATCTCTGCCCAGGGGAGGCAGCAAAGCAGCTGTGCCGCTATTTTCTAGGGCAGAGACTGTGGTCTTTCACAGGATGACCTGGAGCAAGCGGGGGGCCCATACCTCGGCTGGGGGCAGGGGTCAAAGTACAAAGTGGATCCAGTTCAGGGTGGATGATGGGTTAAACTTGGCAATATCATCTTTAAATGGCTGCTTGAATTAGTTGATCACAAGGACAGTTTTCTACACTGTAGAAGTCTTCCAGTTGGTTCCTTATCCCTAAAACCACCATAGAGAGGCTTCCGTTTTGAATGTGTATCAGTAATTTATTTGGTTCATAATAGTTTTTTTTTTCTTTCTTTTTCTGGCCACACTCATGGCGTATGGAAGTTCCTGGGCCAGGGATTCAATCTGAGCTGCAGCTCTGACCTGCACCACAGCTGCAGCAACGCAGGATCCTTAACCCACTGTGCTGGGCTGGGGATCAGACCTGCGCCACCACAGAGACAATGCTGGATCCTTAACCTGTTGTGCCAAGGCAGGAACTCCTAATAATAGTTTTTAATCATTCTTTTTATAAAATCAACCAAAGCCAGCTGCAAGAAATACGCATTATCTTCTCTATCCCAGTGAAGTTTTTTTCGGTCTGGTGAGTGATGAGTGGCTAAGAGGTCCCGAGTGCTGAGCCATGCACGTCACACAGGGGCCTCCTGATGGGGATGGGAGTCCGTGATCTCTGGTCAGATGCCAGCTGGCCATGCTGAACTTTTGGTTTGGGCCATCTTATAAGCAGTCAGTTTCATTTGCAGTCCGGTTTACTTGCAAGGTGTGGAATTATTTTAAACTTACAGGCAACCAGCAGGCGAGGCCCTTTACAGACACTTTTATGGCCAGATGTCCTCTACCTGAGCCTCATTAATTTGCCTGGATTGCACGTACTGTGCAGGGTTACTGCCCTGGGAGTTTTATGGGGTCCGTAAAGAGGGTCTCTGTTTCTGGAGGAGGGTGTTTTACTGTAAGGTTTTCAGTATGGAAATGAAATTCCCTATTGCCTAGAGAAGAACAAGGGTAGGCATTAGATCGGGCTTCTTGTCAGAAACCATACAAGCAGGAAGAAAGCAGAGGGAACGAGGGCCCACCAATCTGGAATTCTGCCCGTGGTGAAGTTCACCGGTGGAGAGGAAATAAAGTTCGCTCTCCTTCACAGGTGGAGGGGAAATAAAGACTTGCTCAGACAGACTAAGAGAAGATGTGTGACAGTATGTGCCAGGGGCTCCCACCCAGGGATGTTTGCTTTCTCTGCGTGTCCAGGTCTTGTGCAGATCAGCTCTGTGGGCACACGGTCCCTTCATGTCCCCTGAGGCTCCCGGTGTTCCCCACACATCACCTGGTCAGTGTAAACTCTGGGTGCTCACACGGTGACACAGGTCTGCGGCTGCCAGATGCTCTCATCATGCAGACGGTTCCCAGGGCTCAGTTCCTGGGACCTGCCCCACCAGTCCTGAGAACGGGCCTTTCTAGGGCCTGTGCAGGGCTTGAGTAGGCCAGCCTGCACATCTTGTAATTTTCTGTTAAAGGCCAGGCATTGATTAGGGCCCGGGACCTGCGGAAAGTCGGTCTTTATTGTGAGGACGGGTGTTCATGTGATTTGAGCTGGGCTTTGTTCAGCGGTTGCTGTGGCTGGAGGTGCCGGAGGCTCCCGGTGGCCCAGTGCTTTCAGGGTCTCCCCTCTCACTCTGGGCTGTGCAGGCCCCTCCTCAGAGAAGGTCAGCCTTCCAGGTTCTGGGCCATGAGCCCTCGTTGTCCCCTGGAGCCCTGTGCCGTGGGGGTGGCAGGTGGCGAGGAGCAGCATTCTGCAGTCTGACTTGGCAGCTGCAACTCCAGTTCAACCCCTGGCCTGGGAACTTCCACGTGCTGAAGGTGCAGCCCTAAAGAGACAAAACAAAAAGCCAGAAAATCTTGACAAGAAAATACAACAGACATCTAGAAATCAAGTTATCCCGGATAATAAAATTTGTGGTCAAAGCACAGAAATTGGAGAAAAGGAAAAGGTTCTTTTTTTCTCGCTTAGGGAGCTGGAGGGGCTAGAATAAGAGTTCCCTCTTCTGAGTGACCTAAGGCTCTGTCAAGCCGGCTTTCTGGGAGGGGAGGCTTTGCTGTGCGGAGGTCCTTCAGCTCCTAGGGGTCAGGTACACAGAGGCGCAGGCCCTGTGCCGTGGCCCCAGCAGCTCGCTCACAGTCCGCGCCCCGTCTCCAGCAGCTCGCTGGCATTTCCCATTGACATGTTTCTACCAGTTTCCGGCTCCCTTGGCGCCTGTGCCGCTGAGCCGACCTTGCTGCGTCTGTCCACGTGCCCGTCTCTCCCTGGTGCGGGTGCTGGTTATTCTGCCAGCTTGTGCTCCGGCGGGTCTGAGAAAAGTTGTCAGTGTTCAGTTTGTCCCGCTTTCTCTTGTTGAGGACAGGAGTGATGACTCCCAAGGACTTTACGTGTTGGCGCTGAAGCTGGCAGCCCTCTGAACTGGTCCCCACAGGGTCACACACAGCTTTGGCAAGAGGCTTTCTGGGCGTAGGAGGGGTCCGGATGGAGGTCAGCTGCTGGCCGGGGTCAGTTCCCTCCCGTGCCGTGAAGGAGGGGAGGGGTGGACGGGGCCGAAGGAGCCTGAAGCTGGGCAGCCACCCCGGGTCGAGGGGTCTGTTTTCCTTATGAAGACTTGTCAGCTGGTCTGCAGGAGGGGTGTGTGTGACAGCGGCTGTGCCATCCATCTGTGGCCGCAGGTGACTGTGTGACAGTGCAGGGACAGAGGTGTTGGACGGAGAAGAGGCCTCAGCCCTCCTTGGGAACCTGGGGGGCCATGTCCCGTGTGTGGTTGCCGAGTGCTTACCTCCGTTCGGTTACCAAATGCAGTGGATGAAGAAACAGGACATTTCATACTTAGTGCTGTGCTTTGGCTTGTGGCAAAGCTAAACGCAAGCTTGCACTTGGACGTAGCATCACAGATGGCGGAGAGAGGGCTGGCGACACAGCAGGAGCATGGGGCAGCGACCCTGACCAGTGGCAAGATGAGGGTGTTGGGAGCCGCCAGGGGGCTTCTCCCTGGTCTGCACTGAACCGCCAGGAGACGCCCAGGCCGGGCCCGCACAGCTCCTGGTGAATGCTGTCTTGTATGTCTTTTGTAGGTTTATTTTTGCATATACTTCTGGTGCTTTCTATAGGAGAAATTTCTAGAAGTGGAATTTCTATTATCTTATATATTTTGTTAAATATTGCCAATTAGCCCTCAGAAAGTTTATGATTTACATCAAAAGAAGTGAAGTAGCAGCATTTATAGCAACGTGGATGGACCTAGAAATTATCATGCGAAGTGAAACCAATCAGACAATGAGACACCAACATCAAATGCTGCCATTTACATGTGGAATCTAAAAAAAAGGACACAATGAACTTCTTTGCAGAACAGATACTGATTCACAGACTTTGGAAAACTTCTGGTTTCCAAATGAGACAAGTTGGGGAGTGGGGGATGCACTGAGGGTTTGGGATGGAAATCCTATAAAATTTGGTTGTGATGATTTTTGTACACCTGTAATTGTAATAAAATTCATTAAGTAATTAAAAAAAAACCCCAACATTAAAAAAAACGTTTATGATTTACATTCCCTTTTTTTTTTGGTCATTTTAGGGCTACACCTGCGGCATATGGAAGTTCCAGGCTAGGGATCCAATCAGAGCTATAACTGCCGGCCTGTGCCACAGCAGTGCCAGAACCAAGCTGCGTCTGTGAGGTACACTACAGCTCACGGCAGTGCTAGATCATTTAATTCACTGAGCGTGGCCAGGGATCAAACCTGTTCTTATGGATCCTAGTTGGGTTTGTTACCACTGAGCCATGACGGGAACTCCTATAATTTACATTCCTAACAACAGTGTATTCCTGCCAATATTGTGTATGCTTTTAACATTTTTGTCAAGTCTGTGAGTGATAAGTGATCTGCGTGTAATTTATGTATCTTACATGTGAGGTTGAATCTTTTAAAATACATTTAACTAACTATATATTTTTTGTCCTTTTTTTTTTTTTTAGGGCCGCACCCACAGTATATGGAGGTTCCCAGGCTAGGGGTCCAGTTGGAGCTGTAGCTGCCTGTTCTACCACAGCCACAGCAATGCCAGATCTGAGCCCTGTCTGCCACCTATACCACAACTCACAGCAACGCTGGATCCTTAACCCACTGAGTGAGGCCAGGGATCGAACGTGCATCCTCATGGATACTAGTCAGATTTGTTTCCACTGAGCCACAGTGGGAACTCCTTAACTAACTATATTTTGTGCATGTGCGAGTTACCTGTTCCTTCTGTCTTCTTTTTTTAAATTCAGGGGTTCTTTCCCTCTTGATTTTGTCTACTCTTTTCACCAGCACATCCTTCTGTGCAGGAGATGGTGTCCTGGGCCCACTTACAGACCACGCTGGAGCAGAAAGTCTTGTGAAAGTTTACTCTCTCAGTCCTTCTGCAGATACTTATTCAGCACCTGCTCTGTGCCAGGTGCTTCGAGACACTGGGATGGGGCAGTAAATGAAGATATGCACCAAGCCTGTGTCACGCATGGTGTGTTGGGGGGTTTCTGTGAAGCCCTGGGAGATGGTATAGATGTGGACAAGTGTGTCAAATGGTGACGAATGCGGGGGAGGACAGAAAGGCCGTGGGGACGCATTTCTGGGGAACCATCTGCATCGAGACCGGAGGGAGGGAGGAGCCACTTGGAGGTCTTGGGCAAGGCCTTCCAGGCGGAGGAAACAGCCTGTGTGGGTCCCAGAGAGGGCCGGTGCTGGGCGAGTTGGAGAACCAGCCAGAGAAAGGTGTGGCCAGCATGGTACGTAGGGCGTGAGGGTGGTGGTGCTGGTGGGAAGCCGCTGAGGGCGAGCCAGGACCCGGGGATGGAAGGCCCCACATCCAGACTGCTTTAGAATTTAGGAACGTGGATTTCAGAAGGCCCCTCTGATAAAGAAGCAAGCACCTCCCGGTGCTGCTAACCCGGGTCAGACTCAGTGAGACAGAGAAGAAAAAGGAGGCGCGTGTTTGTAGTAAGTGTATGTAGTGTTTTGCATGCTGGGTTCTCAGTCTTTTGACAGCAATGAAGAAGGCAGTTTGCTAGAATTTGAGAGAACTTGTTTGCAGAAGGCTGTTTAATCTTAATCTGTAAGCACGGTGTCGGGACCTCACGTCCTCCTACTTCTGAGGGAGTTCAGTCAGTCGTTTGTTTTTATGGCTGCACCAGGGGCATATGCAAGTACCTAGGCCAGGGATTGAATCCAAACTGCAGTTGCAGCCATACTGGTCTTTTTTTTTTTTTTTTCCAGTCTTTTTGTCTTTTTAGGGCCGCACCCATGGCATGTGGAGTACCAGGCTAGGGGTCAAATTGGAGCTCCAGCTGCCGGCCTACACTGCAGCCACAGCAACTCAGGATTCGAGCCTCGTCTGCCACCTACACCACAGCCCACGGCAGCAGAGGATCCTTAACCTACTGAGCGAGGCCAGGGATCGAACCCACATCCTCATGGATACTTCTCGGGTTCATTAACCACTGAGCCACAGCAGGAACTCCCACATTGGTCCTTTAAGCTATTGCACCGAGCCTGGGATTGAACCTGCCACTCTGCAGCCACCCTAGCCCCTGCATTCAGCTTCTTAACCTACTGTGCCACAGTGGGAACTCATCGTTCAGGAGTTTCTACCTTTAGGCAGAGGGCCATTTCCCAAAAGGCAAGAGAAATCTCATTCCGGGGGGGCTGGTTTCAAAGAGAACAAAACAGAATATCTCTTTATCTCTCAGAGTTACTGAAACCCGTACACCTGCCATCTGTGTTTGAAGCTGTCACATCTCAGTACGAGAACTCATTTCCTTGATTCTCAAAAGGTATCTGTTCATGGGGTTGATTTGCTCGTCTTTCGAATGTTTATTGATTACCTGCTGTCCTGTCTCCATACTGGGACGAAACTGACCCAGAGCCGCTCCTCACTGGCTGTGAGGACCTGTGGGGTGAGGTGTACCTTCTCTACAGAATCCCACAGAAAGTTCCTAATGATCATGGTCAAGTGTTGTGACGTGTAAATGCAAGGTGTCATGCGATGTGGACCTGAGTCCTGAACTCACTTGGGGTGTCGGCAACCTTCTTTGAAAAAATAAAGTCGGGCTAAAGAATGAGGAGCGTGAGTGAGGGGAAGTGCATTCAGGGGGCAGGAGCAGCATGTGCAAAGAAGAGGAAGAGAGGAAGGGAGCAGGGACCTCAAGTGTCCTTCTGTCCAGGCAGGGAAATGCATCACAGCCTCTAGACGTAGTTAAAATACTTGGGGGCAGAAACAAGTACCCTTTGAAGCATCTGGAAGGACCCCTTTCTGGAACAGTTTACCTTCCTAGAACAGGTAGCTGAGTGCTGTTCGGTTCCAGGCTAGGAATTGAATCAGAGCTGCAGCTGCCAGGCTATACCACAGCCACAGTGACGCCGGATCTGAGCCACATTTATGACCTATGCGGCAGCTTGCGGCACCGCCAGATCCTTAACCCACTGAGCAAGGTCAGGGATCAAACCCGCGTCCTCCTGGACACGATGTTGAGCTTTTAACCCACTGAACCAAAATAGCAACTCCATGAACGCTATTTTTGTTGTCTGTTTTCATTCTGTTTCCCAGTGTTTGGTTTTGTAGCCACGGTGCATTCACAGAAATGCCCTGAGCAAAGATTTCCTTCTTGGGGAAGTGGTGTTGAGTCCTGCGGTGCCTGCAGAGCGCCGTCCTGGAAAGCTCGGAGGTGCTGGCTCTCACCTGCCCTCGACGGAGACGGGGAGGCAGAGCAGCAGCTGGAGCCAGCGTCTCAGCCGGGGGTGGGGGATGACCGAACGAGAGATCAAAAATTCAGAACCCTCTGAAAGCGCTGCGGACCATTATGGTATTTGAAATTAGAAACACTGTGTGCATTTTTAATATTCGGCTAGGAAAAGGACCGTGGCACATCAATGTTTAATGCAGGGACCATAATAGAGAGCCGAGTAGCTCTCCATAGCCCCGTGGGTTCCAACCTTGTCCAGAAGAGAGAAGTGTCGGGTTCTATTTTCAGCCTGTCTTTGGGACCTGGATCCTACTGTGGAATGAAAGCCCTAAGGTCTGACTTGTCTTTTCTCTCCTCTCTGAGCAGCTACAATTTGATACAACAAAAATGGTTTACTCCACGTTATCCGCCCATCCCCCTTGTATATACGTCGTGTGCAGTTTTCAGGGGTTATACACAGTTTGGAAGCTGTATGTTCTTTTAGCAGTTTTCTCTCTAGATGTTTGTAGAATCAGCCATCGGCTTATTTTTTTGTTTGTTTTTGTTTTGCTTTTTAGGTCTGCACCTGTGGCATGTGAAAGTTCCCAGGCTAGGGGTCGAAACAGAGCTACAGCTGCCGGCCTACACCAGAGCCACAGCAACGCCAGATCAGAGCCACGTCTGTGACCTACACCACAGCTCACGGCAACGCTGGATCCTTAACGCAGTGAGCAAGGCCAGGGATCGAACCTGCGTTCCCATGGATGCTAGTCAGATTCGTTTCCACTGAGCCATGATGGGAACTCCCGTAGGCTTCTTTAGGGTAGTTCTGTTAGGGACAGAAAAAGGGAATGGAATACTTATCAGCCTTTTTTCTCCCATTGTTAGCATTTATTTGAGCAGTGATGCAACTGAGCTTTTCAGTTACTTGTGGATCAGCACTGCCCTCTCTCAGCAGGGAGGTTTATTTAGATGGTGGGGGGCAGGGGGAGGGGTGTCAACAGAGCAGGGAGGCGTCTTTTATCGCTAATACTCTTTGAAATTACCAGCGCATGTTAATAGCAAAAACTTTTAGTCAGTTTTACTGTTGCTTTAGAACTAGTTAGACCAGCACTGTCCAATAGAGTTTTCTGTGATGTTGGGAGTATTTTTATTTTTCGTCTGTGCTGTCCAGTGCATTAGCCACTAGCCACTTCCAGCGTGACCAGTGTGATTGTGGAACTTTTTTTTGGGGGAGTATTACTTCATTTGAAGGAATGGTACTAAGGAAAGAACTGAAGTAGATGTTTTGGTAGGACTTAGAGAAAAGGTGAAGGTACCCCAAACACGCATGCACTGCTTTGGTGACTGGGGAGGTCACCCCCCACCCCCACCCCCCAGGGGCCTATGGGAAGCCAGCCTAAGGCTTAGCTCTCTCTGCTTCCCAGGGTGTGCCTTGTGGAAGAGATACTCTGCAGGGCCCCATCCTGTGCAAGCTGGTAACGTGGTCACCCAGTTCTTTGCTGGATTTCATCTGCTCATCCAGGTAATGTGTCTCAGGGAAGTTGCACAAATGGGGATCATTTTTGTCAGTGGCCAGTTTGTGCAGTTCCAGTAGTGACCAATTCACGTTTTTTTCCCCAAGTGCAGTGCACACTCCCTCGCAGTCAGCCCATTCTCCCAGTTGTCACGCTCTGGTCTCTTGATATCCTGAAGGAAGATTTGGCCACCTCGTTGGTTTTGCAGCTTCTTCACTTTCTCAGCGCTTTCCCTCTCCTCACGAGACTGGTGAAGAAGGTTATTTGACAACGTTCTTTAAAGCCACATCATCGCAGTCAAAATAGTATGACATGGACAGGCAGGCGCAGGAGGCACGGAGCTCCAGGTTGATCAGGCGGTTGCTGGCCGCCCCCGAGTCCTGGTGGTAGTTCTGGTGCACCTGCGAGGAGCACGAGCTTGTCCTGGCGGGAGGCTGAGGGAGGCGGTGGCAGTGGCGGTGGCTGCGTGGGAGTGGCGGCGGTGGCCTTGGGGCGGTCCGAGGGCGCTGTGAAGAGGTGGCGAGAGCTGGCTCTGAGTGGCCGGCCAGGGCGGGTGACGAGCCCCGGTTCTGTCCAAGCACTTGTTGAAGCAGGAAACGACAGCGACTGTACATGAAGACTGTGGCCTGATTGTGGGACTTAACATAGACCTTTATTAAGTTTAAACTTAAATAGCGCCATGTGGCCAGTGGTCACCCTGTTGGACAGTGCAGGGCTAGGCAGTGCCCGCCTTGTTGCCTGCCTCTGCTGGGTCACCCTCACCCGTGGCCCTGCTGCCCAGAGAGCTTCACACCAGGTAAAACGTCAAGCCGACTCTCAGGCTGCTGCTCGCTTTTTGGTGTCAGTGCCGTGAATAGAAGGCAGAAGGCAGGCAAGCAGTGCCCGTTACAAACGTTACCACCTTGCTTGTGGCATAAGGTGCAGTGCTGAGGGTATAAGGCATACTTTTATTGAGTGCCTACTGTGTACCAAAGACGAGGGTGTCCTATGCAGACTGTGCCCTCCTCCTTGGTTTATTCTGCACTTACTGTGCACCTTGCATGAATGGAGGTCCCCTCTTTCCCATGTGATTAGATGGTGAGGTGACACCTAAGACAAAGAGTTTGATGTTTGCAGATTGGATGCTTGGTCTGTCGGTGATGGAGTGAAATGGCTTCTGATTTCTCAGAGGAAAGTCTCTGGCGTGTGGCATGTTGGTATTTATATCAGCTGCAGACTCTCTGTATCTCTGCTTCCTGTGGCCGTTTTCCAGTGGGAACGGCATGCATCTGGGCTGTGGAGGAAGAGGTCCCCCGCCCACACCTTTGTCACAAAGCCACCTGATCTCAGGGCCACCACCAGCCCCTGCTAGTAGATCGGATCTTGTAGGGCAGAGGACAGGTGCTCTGCCAGCCACCGATCTGGTCGTCTGCGAGGTCAGTGGCCTAAAGGGAAGTCCTGGAGGCAGGGTCATCAGGCTGGAGGGAGGAGGAGCCCCCGCGAATGTCTCGAAGAGAGAACGGTGGCTCTGATCTGGGTTCTCAGCAGCTGGCACTCAGCCGGGAAGATAACGCTTCCTTTTATCAAATCAGCCCCACAGTCTTCCTGCCACACAGGATAGAGCTTCCTATGAATTAATCAACACTCTTCTTAAAATACCTCATACCTTGAACTCTTCTAATTTGCTCTGTGCTGCTTGTCCATTTGAACATCTTCTGGAAACATGACATGGATATCAATTCATCTTTTCTGCTTTTAATTGGCGCCTGAGTAACCATGGCTCAAATTTTTATTCAAGATTTTAATTTTTTTCTATTATGCAAATTTTTTGATAACTGGTAAATTTGGTAACAGAATCATTCTTTGCTTTTCTTTTGACCTTTTATCCTGTGGTAGTCAGGGGAAGGGGCTGTTTGTTCTCAAGACTCACAGCAATGAAAGAAATCACTGAGGAAGTGATCAGTGAGTAGTGTTGTTTTCTACGCACTTTTGTCCAAAAACTGTGTCTTTAGCACACATTGTACTTTTCTGATTCACTTAACTCCTTTTTCTCCTTAACTAAGCGCCTGGAAAGTACTGGCCTTCACACACATTGTGTGTTTGGTGTCAGTGTGGTGCTCGCCAGGAGTGGACCCGGGCGAGGTATTGCCAGGAGGAGAGGTCTGTAGCATCGCAGGAAGGCACGGTGTGGAGTTAGGCACCAGCCACGTCTCACCGTGGAGGTTTAAATTCATGAAAATTAAAAAAAAAAAAAACAACTTTCCTTTTTATAGCTGAGTAGTATTCCATCACCTTATTTCTCACCATCTTTATCCTTTCATCTGGTAGCAGGCACTTGGGTTTTTCCTTATCTTCACTGTTGTAAATAATGTTTAAATGAACACGGGGGTGCGGATATCTTGTTGAGTTGTTTTTGTGTTCTTTGGATAAATACGCAGAAGTAGGGTGGCTGGATCACATGGTAGTTCTATTTCTAATTTTTCGAGGAATCTCCTTACTGTTTTCCATAGTAGTAGTGGGTATGCTGTCTGGTGTGTAGAAGTAGAAATAGGTTGTATACATGAAACTTCTGTAATGTGATAAATAATGGTACTTCGATTTAAGAAAATAAGTAACATGAGGGTGGTAACGCATGGATGTTTTTCCCCTTGGTCCCGCCAGCCACATTTCAAGTGCTCAGTGGCCACGTGAGTCTAGCGGCTGCTGTATTCATGCAGATTAGGACTTTTCTGTCGCACAGAGCGTCCCGTTGGGCAGCGCCATGGAGCATGTTTTTGGAATGAGCTTTATTTATCCAGTCAGCAGGTACTGCTGAGCATCTCCTTGTCAGGCCCTGTCCCGACCACAGGGACCAGTCCCGAGTACAGGACAGACCTGGCACTCACAGAGCCACCGTCACCATGAGGGACATGGTCCAAGAGGCTAAAGCAGAAGTCCCCACGTGGTGAACGTCAGGACCTCGGTGCCCACTGCTCCCAGGGGCCACAGGCAGTTCGGGGGACTGTCCCTCTTCTCCGCAGTGTTTTGCAAAAGGGAAGAATGGTTAGTGCAAAGAAATCTAGCCCAGTGCACACCTGGTCCTGAGTCTCCCAAGCTCTCTGAGCCCCGTTTTCTCCCATTTTACTAGTGGGGCTTTAGCACCCGTTTCACGGAGCAGTGGTGAAGGTTCAGAGAGAAGAGGTGTCTGTAAAACCCGGCGCTCAGCACTCGGCATTAAGTAAAGGACTCTTACTACTCCCCTCTTACATCACAGAAATGGCTTCGAAGCTCAAAAAGCAGCTTCAGCTGGAGGCAGGGCGAGGAGAGGCCTTTTCCTCGAACAGGAACAGCGGAGCCGGGAGCAGCTGCCTTGCGGCTTCCCGGTGTGTGGGGGGGGCGGTAGGGTGCCGCGTGGGCCCACTGAGTGAGGCTCCTGGTGATTTGCAGACCCCTGTTCTGCCCACGTTTTAGTGGGTGGTTGTTTCTACCCAGGCTCCCCCGGCCTCTGTGTAAAGAGCACATCTCCCCTTGTGAACCTTTCTTAAAATTCTCCAGGGTGAGCAGAACCTGCGTGTCACCTCCCGCCCCGTGTGTCACCAGCACCCAGGACTGCGAGTGTTTGAGCGAGTCGGGTCACCTGCTGGGCAGCCTCATTTAGGGGTCGGGAAAGATGAGATCAAGTCCTCGGTTTCCTCGTCTTTCTCCCCAGATCATGTCTGGTCTTCCCACCCCTCCGGGTTGTGCCGACCCCGGTGCCCAGGCTCGGTGCGAGGTCCTGCATGAGTGATTGAAATGCCCTTTAGTGAGGACATTCTCGGGAGGGGGTGACATGTCCCAGCAGTCTAGAAAGAGTTACCACACTCGTGGGTGAGCTGTACCTTTGTATCGCTTTTACATGATTAAACAGCATTACAAAAAAAAAAAATCAAATACAGTAGGAAACCAATTTGCTCCTCTTAATGCAACTATTTCAATGTCTTTCTTTCCTTTTTTTTTTTTTTTTTTTGCTTTTTAGGGCCATACCCATGGCATGTGGAAGTTCCCAGGCTAGGGGACAAATTGGAGCTACAGCTGCTGGCCTACACCACAAGCCATAGCAACTCGGGTTTCTAGCAGCGTCTGTGACCTACACCATAGTTCACGGCAGTGCGGGATCCTTAACCCACTGAGCAAGGTCAGGGATCTCGTGGATCCTAGCTGGGTTTGTTAACCACTGAGCCATGAAGGGAACTCCTTAATTTCTTCTTTATAGTCTTGTCCAGTTATTCACATAACCTTATTTTGATGTAATCATCATGGATTTCTTCCAATTAAGACTTTTCTTATAAATATCTTCAGTGAGGCTAATTTTTATATTTATCATTTTTATGTTGTATATTAGTTATTAAATCAGTTTAACTTTATGGTTAGACACCTAGGTTATTTTGAATTTTTTCACATTCGTAGATAATTCCAAAGTGGCCATCTTTATTCTGATAATGTTTTCCTTTGATACAAAAGAAACTCTAAGAAATGGATGTGAAGGGAGTTCCTGTTGTGACTCAGTGGTAACGAACCCAGCTACTGTCCATGAGGATCCCTGGCCTCACTCAGTGGGTTAAAGGATCTGGCGTTACTGTGAGCTATGGTGTAGGTCACAGATGTGGCTCAGATGCCGTGTTGCTGTGGCTGTGGCTATGGCCGGCAGCTATAACTCTTATTTGACCCTAGCCTGGGAACGTCCATGTGCCACAGGTGCAGCCCTAAAAAAGCAAAAAAAAAAAAAAAAAAAAAAAGGAAAAGAAAAAGGTGAAACTTCATCAAAGCACACATAGAATTTTACTGTTTTTAGGCTTTTCTAGGATCTGCGGATATATTTTTTAACAATAATTGCATAGCTCAGTTCTATATTATTAACTGGAAATGACCTTAACTTTTTATTATGGAAAAATTTAAACAGTTTAGACAGTGTGTAGAACCGCTGTGTACCCAGTGTCCAGGGTCAGAGATCACCCAGTTGGTGGTACCTGTGATATCTTTAACCCTCCAACCTTCAGTATTATTTTGAAGCAAACCTCAGCGTTTGCTTCAGAATTGTTTCATCTGTCTGTATGCGGTGATTTAAAAACACACACACACACACACATCTAGATTGACACCCAAAGTCCTTACCTTGATAAGCTGCACATGTACTAAGTATCTCCCTGCGGCATAATTTGACTTTTTGAGCCAGTGACTTTTTTTGAGCAGGAGGACGAAGTGGTGAGAATTGCACTCAGTAGAATGGATTTGGAGCTCTCTGCAGGATGCCTGACGTGAAAACCTGGAAGTGGGGAGCTGACCGTCTGCTGTCCCCACCTCTGTCTGTGACACTGCTGCTTCACAGCTCAGTTTCTCTCTCTGTGTCTCTCTCTACCCTTTTAGGAATAGTGTTGATGACCGAGCCCTGCTCTGGCTGAAAGTAACAGCCGCACAGAATTCTCAGTTAAAATTTCCTCAAACAAGTATAACATTTAATTTCTCACAGTAACAAGTCCCAAGGAAGGCAAGTCCAGGGTTCGTTAACTTGGCAGCTGAGTGGGGCCAGGGTTCTGGCGGCTTCTCTGTTGTTTTCTTGGTCTCCCCTCATGATTGCAACGTGGCTGCCACTGCTGTGCCCTTACACCCTCTGTACCTGTGTCCAGTACAGGCAGAAGGGTTGTCGTTTCCTCTCATTTTCTTTCTTTCATCAGGATGGGAAGTCTTGCTGAGCACTGCCCCCGCATTCTCTCTCTCAGGTGCTCTTGGCAGAGCTGCGTCGCTGTGCTGGAAGTCTCCAGGGAGTTTGGGAGACTGAACTTCTGGCTTCTTGCATTTTCGCCCTCTGGAGCGGAGCCGAGCCAAAAGGGACGGGTTCTGCCATAGGGGCTCTTATTTAACAACCTGCTTTCCATGCAGGAAGAACCAAATCTAGAAGAGCTCTCTGCAAAGTCATAGGCTGGGCGAGGCAGAGCTGGGCCTCGTGTCCCTTCTGACCAGAGTTTAGTGCTGTTTTTCCTCAAATGTCACCCTGGATGTCCCTGCAGGAGACCAGGGCTAAGGGCATAGCAGCCGGCAAATGGGTGGAGCAGTCGGAATAGAAAAGGCTGAAGAGGGAAAAAAGCAGAGTCCAAGGGTAGATGCTCGCCTTGGGGGAGGAGCAGGCCGGCAGGACTGTGATGCGGTTCAGCTTGAGGGTTTCTCCGTGATGCCAGCAGAACCGGCAGTGCATCCTACCGGGGGCGCTTGACGGTGGTGTGTCTGTTACTGCTGGTGTCGGTCGATCGGGGCGGCGTACATCTTCCCAGTTTCTCCACTGTAGAGGCAGCGTTCATTTATTTATTTGTTTATTTATTTAATTTTTTTATTTTTATTTTTTTTGTCTTTTTGCCTTTATGTAGAGCCGCACCCGCGGCATATGGAGGTTCCCAGGCTATGGGTCTAACAGGAGCTGTAGCTGCCGGCCTTCGCCACAGCCACAGCCACGCGGGATCCGAGCCGCGTCTGCAACCTACACCACAGCTCATGGCAACGCCGGATCCTTAACCCCCTGAGCAAGGCCAGGGATCGAACCCGCAACCTCATGGTTCTTAGTCGGATTCGTTAACCACTGAGCCACGAAGGGAACTCCCCCATTTATTTATTTTTGAAAAGAACATTTCTTAGGTATGTTTAAAAAACACAGATGCTGTTAAAAAATGGCTCATCTTTGACCATCGCCAAAAACCTCTGCCAATACATTTAAGAAAATTAAACATTAACATGCACTTAGTTTGGAAATTCAAATGGTAGAGGATGATTTAAAAAACAAAGCATTACAAGTAGATGCTTATCCTGAAATGTGTATCGCTCTGGAAAGCTTCCTCTTCACATACTGGGACCATTTTGGACCCAGTTTTGGAGGAGAGGTGGGGGTAGAAGTCAGGGCTGAGGGGCCCAAGACGTGAACGGGGGTTCCCAGGAGCTTGATGGAGAACAAAAGACTCGTGGCAGAGAGGGAGCCGGGGAGGGGAGGGTCGTGCCCAGCACGGACTGTGGAGAGGGCTGCAAAGTCACCGGGGTCCAAAGTACCAAATAGATGAAAGTTGCCAATAAAGTGGTACCTGATGCTGTGATGCTGTGGGGTGAAAAAGCTCCTTCTGTTTTCCTATAGTATTTTCTGGAACATTCCTAACTAAGTTCGGTACAGCAGTAAGGCACCAGGTAATTGATAGGTTTTTTTTTTTTTTTCCATTCATCCCAGGATGACTCACGAGGTTCTGGGTTTTCTCATCAGGGTCTGGGAGCCCCAGAGAGGCGCTGTCCCGGGGGTGCCTGCAGGGATCTGTCCTCTGCCTGGTGTCTGGCGCAGGAACACCTGTGGGCCAGAGAGAGATGATGTTGCCAACAAACTTGGCCGAATCCTTCCTGAGAAAGTCCCTGACAAGGGGAGTGCGTATCAGGTGTCTTTAAAAACAGTGCAGATGGCCTTCTCTAAATAGGGTAGTTCCTAGTAATTCATCCTGCTGTTTGCTAGATCCTGGCAATGTTCTTTGAGATTTTTAGGTTTTCACGGTGATAAGAGTGTTTGTCCTTCAGACTTCATACCTTTCCTTCAGCATATGCAGTCTGCAGGAGGTCAGGGCACAAGAGCAGGAGCACGTCTCGGGGGCCTGTGTCAGCTGAGTGCGCCCTTGGGAGGCCCTGTGGCCGGGAGCAGCTGGGACGGCCCCGCTCAGGACGTGGGCCCACACATGGGTCACTCAGGAATTAGGATTTGGCGCATCCCGTCACCCAAGATGTAGCAGGCTGGCTGTCGGTAAGTATTTACTGAGTGAGTGAGGCTCTTTGTGCTGCTTCGGCTTCGCTTTAAGCAGTAAGTCGTGCAGATTGCTGATTTGTACATCGATCAGATCAAGTGCACAAAGTGGACCGACAGTTCTGAAGAGGAGTAGAACTCATTTCTGGTTGATTTAAAGTAGCATTTAGAGTTGTTCATCTTGCAGAGAGCTAATGTAGCGTGATGCCTGAGGTCTGTTTTTAAGTCCTGTTAGGTAACCTTATCATTGTTGCAAGAGGCATTTGTCTATAATCATTTTAATCTATTGCATAATAAATGTTTAGAGAGCCTCTTACTTCTGTGCCAGAGGGTTTCAGGATAAGCATCTACTTGTAATGTTCTTGTACAGACTGAAGAGGTAAAGCAGAAATGCTACGAGGAAAGACCCTTTTATTGGTCCTTTAAGCCAGGACAGAGGGAAGGACTGATCATCTTTTCAAAGCAGGAAAGGCTTGGTTTCTCTTAACAACTTTCGCCTACAACACACAGCAATGTTAGTTATATTTATCACGTTGTACTGACATCCCCGGTACTTTTACTTATCTTTTAACTGGAAGTTTGTACCACTTGGCTGCCTTCATCCAGTCCCCTCCCACCCCACCTTTGGTAACCTCCGATCTCTTTTTCATTGAGTTTGTTTGCTGTTGAAGTGTAGTTGACTTGCAACACTCTGTTAGTTCCTGTTACACAGCACAGTTGTCTGATATTTCCATGTTTCAGAATCATCACCATGATAAGCCTCGTTATGGTTTGTCACCACAAAGAGATGTTACGTTATTATTTATTCCATACAGTATGCATCTCATACCTGTGACTCACTTATTCTGCAACTGGAAATTTGCACCTCTTCATCTCCCTCACCTATTTCTCTCCGCCCCCCACCCCTTTCCCTCTGGCAGCCACCTGTTGGTTCTCTGTATCTATAACTCCTCCTGCTTTGTTACGTTTGTTATTTATTTTGTTTTTAGATTCCACAAAGAAGTGAAATCAAACAGTATATGTCTTTCTCTGTCTGACTTATCTTACTAAGCATACTACCCTCTAGGTGCATCCATGTTGTTGCAAGTGGCAAGATTCCATCCTTTTTCTGGCTGAGTAATATTCCATCGCATATATGTACCACATCTTTATCCATTCATCTGTTGATGGACATTTAGGTTACTTCTGTATCTTAGCTATTGTAAATAATGCTGCCATGGACAGAAGGGTGCCTATATTTTCTCCAATTAGTGTTTTTGTTTTCTTTGGATAAATACCCAGGAGTGGAATTGCTGGATCAAATGGTAGTTCCAGTTTTAATTTTTTGACGAATCTCCATACCGTTTCCCGAAGTGGCTGCATCAGTTTACATTCCCACCCACAGTGCACAAGGGGTCCCTTTTCTCCACGTCCTCACTGACACTTGTTATTCGTGGTCTTCTGATGATAACCATTCCAGCAGGTGTGAGTTGATGTCTCCTTGTGGTTTTGATTTGCATTTCCCGGAGGATTAGTGATGCTGAACATCTTTTCATGTGCCTGTTGGCCGCCTGCTATGTCTTCTTTGGAAAAACGTCTCTTTGGGTCCTCAGGGGTATTATAGCTTCCTAATGCTCTCTGAAGCATTGGATTGGATTTTTAAAATGTTCACTCCAATTTGCTGAATTATCTCTGCTCAGAGATAATTTTACTTGATCCTCCTCTCTTGAGCTGTGGCTGCTTCCTCCGGCATCTGGATGTTTTTGGCTGTCTGTCCATGCCAAAGAATGCTGAGCGGAGTGGATTCTTGGGTAGTTAGTTTTGCAGGCTAGGCATTTGGGTCTCTAGTGTGCCTCTCCCCTGAACAGGAAGATGACTGGGCACTCAGCCTCCATGCATATGTGGGCAGGAACCTCAGAAAAACCTCAGTGCAGGAGCCCTGATTGACTCAGGTTTTGAAGGCATCTGTGCCAGAGGTGCAGAAAAGGGCACTTAGCCAAGGGCAGATATGAGAGAGTAGCTGCATCTTGTAGCACAAACTGAGACTTACAGAAATTCTAAGAATGGAGTTTTTGATGTTGTTTGTGTTTGTTTTCAAAAGTTATTTTTATTTCTCAGCCATTTTGCACCCCAAGGACCTTTGGCACTGTCCAGAGATATTTTGGTGTCACAGCTGGTGGGGTGGGGGGGAGTGCAACTGGCTTTTAGCGAGTCGAGGCCACAGACGCTCCTAAACCCCCTGAAATCCACAGAGCAGCCCTTAAAGCAGAGAATTAATCTGGCTTCAGATGCCAGCACTGCTGAGACCTGGGTTCCAGGTGCTCCATGCCAAGCCCAGGGTGCTTTGGGGTTGTCACCCCAGCCCTGTTTGAGTCACAAGGTCTTGCTGGCTTGGGTGTTCTGGGGCTGCTTTCACATTCAGGCGCCCTTTACTAGGGGGCCATCCATGAGGCCTGGCTGACCTTCTCAAACAGGTCACAAGGTGCATTGAGGTGGCCGTAAGAAGGATGTCAGATTGGCTGTCAGAGTGGGCATTCAAGACAAGGGAAGTGAGCCCAGGGCTTCATCAAACTGCCGGTAACTAATCAGCGATAATGCAGGAACTGAACACTTACTGGAAACAGTACACTTATTCTTCAGCTCTTACTTCACTCGGGGCTACACACGTGAGTGAGCGAGGCAGGACCCTGGGGGCTCGCGGTGGAGGGCAGGCATCTTCCCAAAGGGATCCAGAGAATTCAAGGACTTTTCCTGACATGGTAACGAGGCAGGGGCCTCAGTGGAAGGTAGAAGGGGACGGAAGAGGTTCAGCCGAGTCGCCATGGTGACAGTGTGTGAGCAGGTCTTCGATGTGAGAGTGACCCAGTCGGAGTAAGGGACGTGCACCTGCTACAGGTGACGCCACAGAGGACAGTGACCCTGCTCCTGTACAGACTATAAATGACTTAAAGGAACGGAGCGTGGAGATTTTATTTTTTATTTTTTTCTTTTCTTTTTTTTATAATTTATTTTTTATTTTTTTGCATTATAGCTGGTTTACAGATTTCTGTCAGATTTTCCAACTGCACCGTGTGGTGACCCGGTTACATGTACATATATGGATTCATCACATGTGATTAGATATAGTTCCCCGTGCTATACAGTTGGATCTCCTTGCTTTTCCATCATTAAAGCACTAGTTATCCCCATTCCCTCCCACCCCCTCCCCATCCCCTCCCCCACCCCCTTGGCAACCACAAGTCTTTTCCCCAAGTTCGTGATTTTCTTTTCTGTTGAGA
>PVHT021183543.1:29289339-29410171 GCA_004024745.2 Catagonus wagneri | reverse complement strand
TACATTCCCACCAGTAGTGCAGGAGGGTTCCCTTTTTCTGGGTGTGGAGATTTTAGAGAGAAAATGCTGCAGGACAGAACTTTATTGGAATCTTAATTCTGCTCTAAAAATGGAAGCGTTTGCTCTGTGGCCCCGTACACTCCCCACTTGTTTGCTGGCACTTGGGCCTGTGTCCTCTGGACACACAGCCGCTTGAGCCCTCCTCCCCTGGGCCCTCTGCTTGTCCTTGACCGTCTGTCTGGTGGGGCCGTGCTGACCCCACCTGGAGCCAAGACTCTCCCGGAAAAGAGGGCAGGCTCGTCGCGCGTGGTTTTCCTCTTGCCCCGAGGTTTGGAATCAGAGGGTAAAACTGCATGAGCTGCTCCTGGCAGCTGTGTTTGAGGCTAGAGACCTAACAGTTGTTGATCTAGTAGAGAGTCTGGAACTCTCTCCCTCTGTCCGCGGCTCGACACAGGCTCTTGTGCCCGTTGGTGGCCTTGCCGGCCACACGGCTAAGTGGCGGGCTTGCCCTCCCGCGGGCCTGTCTGGGCCTTGCCCTGCCCTAGGGCCGGAGGGCTGTCTCCCAAGAGCATCAGAGCATCGTTGTAACCTGAAGGCGGAGCACTGAAAGGATGAAAAGCAGCCTCTTTGCTCCGGCTTTCGATTTCCTCCTTGTGCCACTGTCGCTTGGAATAGAATCTTCTTCCTCTGATGTCCGGTCTGACAGGTAGTCCGTCAGGTGGGCGGGGGTGTGCCTGGGTTTGGGCACTTCTGGGTGTCACCGTAGACTTTGGAGAAGGAGCATCGGGCGTCTTTGTGGGCAGAGGACCCACTACCTTTAAAATGGGATTTGCTGCGTTGACAGTGGTAGGAAATTGCCTCCGAGGAGCTAGATTACTAGCTAATCTCTTGAAGAAATAACACAGAAAATGACCTTTTACTTCTGTTCTCTGGGGCAGATCAAGTGGAGTGCATTTCCAGGCAGAAAAATGTTTGGTATGGATTATACCTAAGGAAGCAGTGTGGCTGGGTGCTCGGTTCTTAGCCTGGTCCTGATGTTTAAGCCTCTGAGAGGAAGTGCTGCCTTTGCACTTGTGTTCTTTAGGATCTTTCTGGTGGTGGGTTTATATAATCTAATTATTTCAGCGTTCAGCGGGTGATGCATTTGGAGCGTTGGCATCATACCCACCACGCGTGCCCCGTGGCGAGGTGGAGGGCCAGGCCCGAGCAGCCGCGTGAGGCCAGACCCACATGCTTCTTTGTCCCCAAGCAGCCTGCCGTCCTTTGCCTGAGGGTCATCGCCTTGAAGCAGTTCTTGTCTTTATAAGCGAGACACAGCATCAGAAGGCTCCGATCTGCTTAGCCCCCTTGGATTTCAGTTCTGTTCAGAAAGACAGAGTTTTGATGAGTGAACAAAAAAGTGAATCGTGCTAATTGACTAGGAGAAAGCAGGGACCCGCTTGGTCTCAGCTCAGGTTCTTCAGTTTACGACCTCTTTAAGGAGTTCCCTGGTGGCTAGCGGTTAAAGGATCCAACCTTGTCACTGCTGTGTCTCGGGTTCGACTCCTAGCCCGGGAACTTTGGCATGCTGCAGGTGAGGCCAAAAGAAAGAAACCCATTTGGTTTAAACAACAAAACCAATAAAACCTCTTTAGCTATTTATTTTATTTTATTTTTTTGTTCCTGTCCATGGTGTGTGGAAGTTCCGAGGCCAGGGATTGCACCCACACCAAAGGAGTAACCAGAGCCTCAGCAGTGACAATGCCAGATCCTTAACCTGCTGAGCCACCAGAGAACTCTCCCTCTTTGGCTGTTTAAAACCACAGAGTCGTTGACTGGCCTTTTACTTCTGCTCTCTGGGGCAGATCAAGTGGAGTGCATTTCTGGGCAGAATGCTCTAGAATAGGTGATTTCTGAGTCCTCTGAATCTGGCTTGGCCTCTCATGTATGCTTTTGGTCTTAGCAATGTACACAAGCTGCAGAGGTCAGTGTCCTGTGGACCTGCCCACTCCTTTGGCCGTAGGGCGTGGGGCAGGACAGCGGCCTCAGGACCCACAGTGGAGCCTGGCTGCCTCAAGGGTTAGTGGCGTCTTCAAGGAGAACCGTGGCCTCTGCTCACAGAGAAGCACCTGTTACCCCTCTTGGACCCTCCTCCACTGTTGAGGGGAATGTCAGAGCTGCTGCTTTTCTCTCTGGAAAAGTGGACTTGGTCACAAAAAAATCTTATGGTGCATGATGACACACGTGCATGTGCGCATCTGTACACACTTACGTACACAGATTAGTGCTGCCTCCTTTCCAAGGAGAAGGGTGGGGGGACCTGGCAGAGAGGGATGATGGGTGGCAGCTTCTTGGCACTGCGGCTGTGGCCTCCCTGTGACCTCCCCATGGCCCGCTGGTCCTCAGGAGCCCAGTGTCCAGCCCAGCCAGAGGTGGGACGGATCGGATCGTTCCCCAGGCCCCTGCCCGGGCTCCAGCCGGCACCCCAGGACAGCATGCCTGGGGGCGCACAGGTGCGAGGGACAGCTTTGCAGACCCAGCTGGCTGGCTGACTCTCACCTCAGGGATGGGGGCTGGGGGGCCGTGCACAGAGGTGGTCGGGAGCTTGGGGAAGAGAGAGAGAGCATCCTCTGCCTGCTGAAATGTGTCTGGTCCCAGTGGAGGTTGTTGTGATATAAGGTGCACATGGGATTTCAAGGAGTTAGTATAAAAAAAGGTAAAATATCGGTGTTCCCGTCGTGGCTCAGTGGAAACCAATCTGACTAGCATCCACAAGGACGCAAGTTCGATCCCTGGCCTTGCTTAGTGGGTTAAGGATCCGGCATTGCCGTGAGCTGTGGTGTAGGTCGCAGACACGGCTCAGATCTGGTGTGGCTGTGGCTATGGTGTAGGCCTGCAACTCTGATTCGACCCCTAGCCTGGGAACCTCCATATGCCGCAGGTGCGGCCCTAAAAAGACAAAAAAAATTTTTTTTAAATAAAGGTAAAGTATCTTGTTACTGATTTTTATGTTGATTACATAGTATAACATTCACCTTTCCTTTCTGAATGTCTGAACTAGAAAACCTAAAATTATGCATGTGCGTCTTGTAGGTGGCTCGTGTTGTGTCTCTGGCTTTAACTGCTTTCAGGGACAGTGGCGAACAAAGAGAGTGTGTCTGGACAGAGTATTTGCTGGCCTCTAGTCCTCAACAAAAGGGAGATTTTCTGAAGGGAGTTAATAAGAAAGTTCCAATAAAAGCAAGGAAGTGCTGAGTGTGTGACCACGTCCATGTGTAGAGAGATATTCATATATGGCCATATGTGAATTTCCTGGGACTTTGCGATGAAGATGACTAAAATCTAATCGTAAACTGTGAACTTTCTTGTCTCTACAACTCTTTCTCCACGTCTCATTAGGGTGTATTATGGGAAAACTGTATGCGAGTTATTTATGTGGTAAAATGTTTTGATCCCAAGAGAACAAGAAAGTGCAATCACTGCTGAAATAAATTCCGTTTACATAAAAATGTTTTTATGGACAGGAAGGTGCCTTTGCTGATGACTGGCTTTTTGGTTACTCATTTTTTAAAAACTGGCTTAAGTGGTAAATTTTTAAATTGAGGTATAGATGATTTACAGTGTTTAAGGTATACAGGCAAGTGGCTCAGCCATATATATATGTATATATATATGTATATATATGTATATGTATATACTTTTTTTCAGATTATTTTTCTCTAAAGGTTGTTACAAGGTAATGAGTATAGTTCCCTGTGCTATAGAGTAGTAGGCCCTTGTTGGTTATCTATTTTATATGTCGTAGTGGGTGTATGTCAATCCCAAATTCCTAATTTGTCCTTCCCTCCTTTTCCCCTTTGGTATTGGTTACTCATTTAATTTTTTTTTTTAATTAAAGTAGTATAGTCAGTTTGCAGTGTTCTGTCAATTTCTGCTGTACAGCAAAGTGACCCCGCCACACAGACACACACACGTTCTATGTATCTTCCATCATGGTCTATCCCAAGAGACTGGATATAGTTCTCTGTGCTGTACAGCAGGACCTCACTGCTTATCCATTCTAAATGTAGTAGTTGGCATCTATTAACCCCTCACTCCCCGCCCATCCCACTCCCTCCCCCTCCCCCTTTGGCAACCACAAGTCTGACCTCCATGTCTGTGAGTCTGTTTCTGTTTCGTAGGTAGGTTCATTTGTGCCATATTTTAGATTCCATATATAAGTGATATCATTGGTTACTCATTTTAAAGAAAGGCATGTGGTTCGAGATTTTTTTTTTCCCCTCAAATGAAATTCTTTGTTCATTTAAAAAGTGATTCTTGGAGTCTCCTCTTTGTTGCAGTTGATAATTTTATGCTGTCATTTGGAGAAATAGGATGTATCCGTAGCTGCCTAGAGGGAGAGAGGTCAGAGGGAAAACAGAGTTTTTCATATTAATGATCAGATTATAATTTGTAAAAAGTTAGAACCTCATGCTAATATGGATGTATAGTCAGCAGGTGTCAAAGGTTTATTTGACTCATCAGTGCGGGAGCCAGTTGGATGGCAGTCGGGTCAGGGAGGCTGAGAGATGGGAATGCGGGCATAAGGTCACGGGGTGCAAATGAATGGCTAATGGCCGTCAGACCGTAACCTCTGGGATGTCTCTCTCTTTCTGTGAAGTCGTTTGTAAGTTCTCAGTCTTCTAAATCTAGCTCCTTCACGCACAGAGTCCAGGCCTGACTTAGGAGCAAAGGGTAAGTTGCGCCGAGCTTTGTTCTTTGGGTCCGTTGGACACTGGGGCTTCGACAGCAATGAAAGACAGCCCAGCACCCTCCCCCCCATTTCCCGTTTCTGCCTGCTTGTTTTCTGTTTCCCCACAGAACAGGCTCATTCGATCTTTTCCAGCGTTCATGATTCCCGGCGGCCTTGCCCACCCTTGTAAAGTCCGAGTGGACACGAGGATGTGTAGGATCACACGGGCCCCAGCTGTGCCCTGCATCCTCCCCGGCCTCTTCCCCTGCCCTGCTTCCCCCCTGCCCGGCCCCCACCGGACCAGCCTACAGCCTGGCTCTTACCTGTGGGAAGGGCAGGGGTTTTACAGTTGTTTTGTTATTGTTAGTTTTTTTTTCTTTTTTTGGCTTTTGTCATTTTAGGGCCTCACCCACAGCATACAGAGGTTCCCAGGCTAGGGGTCTAACAGGAGCTGTAGCTGCTGGCCTGCACCACAGCCACAGCAACGCAGGATCCAAGCCGTGTCTGCAACATACATCACAGCTCACATCAACGCCGGATCCTTAACCCACTGAGCAAGGCCAGGGATCGAACCCACAAGCTCATGGTTCCTAGTTGGATTCATTAACTGCTGCGCCACGACGGGAACTCCTTGTTGTTTTTAATATCCAGTCTGCTGGGGACCAATACAATAAAAACGTACAACAATGAGAATTGCTGCAGACATTTCTGCACACCGTCTGTACCCAAAACCAACAAGCAAAACCAACAAGTGCTGGGAGATCGGGAGGTACAGCCGCCTGCACAGGGGGTCAGGCCACAGGCTGCTGCTCTTACTTGGAGTAGAGCCAGCTTGGAGGACAAGTCTCCCAGCACTGCTGTCGGGTGGAGGTGCTGTCCCCTCCCAGCTGCTCAGCGGTGGCGCTGGGGGTGCCTGTGGGAGAGCACCCCCCCCACCTCATGGGTCTCCACCAATCTCATAAGCTGCTCAAAATACATATGTACTGGACCTCACAGTGGTGGTTTGCTGTAAAAGTACAGTTTCAATTCCCACCCGCCCAATGAATTGCCACATTGAGATTTTAGACCTCCCCTGCCTTCTGCCTTGAGGCAAATAACGGGAGACGTAGAAAACTGGTTGTGGGAGTGTCCATCGTGGCTCATCAGAAACGAATCTGACTAGCATCAGGACGCAGGTTCGATTCCTGGCCTCGCTTGGTGGGTTAAGGATCTGGTGTTGGCTGTGAGCTGTAGTGTAGGCCAGCGGCTATAGCTCCAATTCATCCCCTAGCCTGGGACCCTCCATATGCCGCAGGTGCAGGCTAAAAAAAAAAAAAAAAAGGAAAACTAGTTGTGTTGTAAGAAGTTCACATTTTCAGCTTTTGTTCCCAAAGCCAAGACTCGGCCACCCCGGTCCTACAGAGGCCCAGTGAGCAGCTGCCTTCTCAGGAGGCACTGGCTCTTCTGCTCTCACCCCCTAGCAGGCGGCTGTACCTCCCGGTCTCCCAGCACTTGTTGGTTTTGCTTCCTGTGGTTTCACCTCCCCTGGTAAATGTGGGGCGCTAATCGGTGGCAGACTCTTGTCTGAAGCGTGGGTCCCTTTCCAGCATAATCGTAAAAGGTGGAAACTGGAGATGGTCCAAAAGGCCCTTGACAGTCTGTTAGGAAGCCTGAGGTTCTTTTTGTTTGTTTGTTTGTCTTTTTGCTTTATCTAGAGCCGCACCCACGGCATATGGAGGTTCCCAGGCTAGGGGTCTAACAGGAGCTGTAGCTGCTGGCCTATGCCACAGCCACAGCCACAGCAATGCGGGATCCGGGCCGCGTCTGCAACCTACACCACCGCTCACAGCAACGCCAGATCCCTAACCCACTGAGCAAGGCCAGGGATCGAACCCGCAGCCTCATGGTTCCTAGTCAGATTCATTAACAACTGAGCCACGACGGGAACTCCAGGAAGCCTGAGGTTCTGTAGTGCAGTCCTCCTTGGGGTGCATGTTTACATAAGCCTGTGTGTGGCGTGCAGTGGCACGAGCGATGAAGTCCACAAAGGGTCACTGATGGTGACACAAGGGGGTGGCCGTTCCTCTTCCTCCTCCTCCTCATGTTTGGACAAAGTTATCACTCTCCTCGCTCCACCATGGTCACTGTTCCTCTGTGACTCCCTGTCCCTTCTTCTGTCTCTTCCTGGAAGGCGTAGAAGGCTTACCACCCACCGACCTGGCTCATAGATGTGCCTGAGGTGGGCACGTTCCATGCACAGGTCTCCCTGAAACTGAGCGGGACCCTGCGGACCTTCCTGGAGACAGACCCCCCACCTCCGTGCCCCTGGCTCTTACTTGTAGAAAACCTTCAGCTTCCTAGGCCTTCCGCAGGTCCCAAAGAGCAAATCTAATCAGAGAAGTGAGAAGATGCAGAAACAAAGGGAGTCAGGCAAGACAAAATAATAAAACTTTAGCCATAAAACAAAGTCAAGGACTTTTAGTTCCTCCTTAGGGGCTGCAGGTACTCTCCTGAGCTGTAGCCCAGAGTTGTTTTGCAGATACAAAAACCCCCACCAGGGGGAAGAAGTTAACTGCATGCTGACCACCAGCACGGACACCCCAGACAGGTTGGAACCAGAAGATGGATGGTTGAGGTTCCCAGAACATGACCCTGTCATCTCACCACCAACCAATCAGAGAATTGTGCCTGAGCCGATCACACGCCCTGTGACCCCTCCTTCATGCTGTCTGTGAAAACCCTTCTCTGAAAGCTGTCTGGGAGTTTGGGTCTTTTAAACGTGAGCGACCCCTTCTCCTTGCTGGGCTCTGCAGTGAAAGCGGTGCTTTCCTTCACCACAGCCTCGTGTCAGTAGGTGGCTTTGCTGAGCGTCGGGTGAGTGGACCCACGTCCGGTTGGGTTACATGCCCAGACAGGAGAGGAGCACAGGTGCACACAAGCGAACACACACACACGCGCACACACACACGAACGCACGCACGCACACAGGCTGCTACTGTCCATGGGCAGGCAAGCAGCACAGACACACACACACACACAGGCAAGCAGCACAGACACACACAAGCACACACGCACACAGACTGCCACTGTCCATGGACAGGCAGGCAGCACAGACACAAGCAAACACACACACACACACACACACACACACGCACACGCACACGCACACTGCCCATGGGCAGACGTTTGGTTTGGTAACATCCCCCAGACAGGCGAGCAGCACGGACACACACACGTTGCCACTGCCCACGAGTAGATGTTCTGCAAGGGTCAGCAGAGTGTACAGGCCTGTGGGAATTGCCATTTCTTCCTTCCTTCCTTGCTTTTTCCTCTCTCTCTTTCTTTTTCTTTCTCTTTCTTCCGTTCTTTTTTCTGAGTGCCAGGTAATTAAATTCTTGTAAATTAAATGTACCTCTGGTGGGATTTATGATGCCGGGAGAGACTTGGACTACAGATCTTAGTCTAACGGGGGGACCCTGCGTTTGCACAGAGGTGATGCCGCAGCCAGTGAGGACTCAGCGAGTCCCCTCACCCCCAGGAGTCACAGCCACGTAAATTTACTTTTGTGAAAGAGATCCAAGCCAAGATCCTTCCACAGAGGATAGAGCTTTTGACGAAATAGAAAATAGCATTGTACTTTCAGTATCTCATGAAAATATTCTGGAAAAAAGTTTTTATGGGCCGTGTTTAAAGGTAAATAGTAAGTGTTTGTTTTGTTAAGGATTCATCTATAAAACAAGCTACTTGTTTAAAATAACCTCAGAGATTCCTAAACCTCTCTCACGTCTTGAATAAACAGTTTATTTTTATAAGATCAGCATTTCTAATAAAATTATATCCCACGACAGAATTTTGTTTACTAAGATGAGCCTTATGAAACGTGAAAGGAAAAATCAGCCCCTCGATTATTTTAAATCGTCTCAGCCTCAGAAACAGCTGAGTAATGAAGACTTGCCCACAGCCTCGGAGGCTCTGGGAATGATTCTCGAACAGCGGCCACTTCCAGGAAGGTGGCTGCTGATGTGTTGACACGTGATGTGCCTGCTGGCCCACGTGCCACCTGCGTGGAGAGCGACAGCACGTGTTTTCTGCTTCCTCTCCTTTGACCATTTGAGGGTTACAAAGTCTGGGGAGTGCTGAGACAGTTTTACTCCATTGGGTACTGGATATACGGGCGTTCGCGTAAACGTGCTTGAGCTTTGTGGTTAAGTGACTTGCAGTCAGTTTGATTCTTGTGGGTCTTGTTTTTACGGTTTATTGAGTGAAGGATGTTGCTCGGGCCGGGGCTGGTTGCTCCCCGCCGTGGACACAGGGCCTTGCCAGACACCTCACCTGCTGCCCTGTGGGTCTGAGGTCCTGCAGTTCGTCTGGTAAACATCAGCGCTGTTCCCAGCCCTGTCTGGGTGCCAGGCCCTGTAACCACCCCCGTGCCCTCACCTGCAGGCGCTGCCCAGGACCTGATCAGCGGTCACTCCTCCTCTCTGGGCTCTGTCCTGAGCGCATGAGCTGCCGTGGCCCCAGGACCCTCGATTCCATCTTCTTTGCTCAGGGGTCTTCCAGGCCCTGCCTCTGATCCCCTCTCCTCACCACATCCTGGTTGTCCCTTTGTTGCTGCAGTTCCAGTGTCTTGAAAACTATTCTTTTTTTCTTTTATGGCCTCCCTGCAGCATATGGAGTTCCTGGGCCAGGGATCAGATCCAAACCACAGCTGCGACCTAAGATGCAGCCGTGGCAATGCCGGATCTTTAACACACTGTGCCGGGCCTGGGATTGAACCTGCTTCCCAGCGCTCCCAAGTCACTGCCCATCGTGTTGCATCACAATGGGAGAAAACTATTCCTTTTTTTTTTTTGGTGGTGGGGTGAGGGACAGGGATTCAAACGGGAGGGTGACTCTGGTTCCTGTTGCTCCATCTTGGACAGAAGCAGAAGCCTGAAGGCAGTTTTTTGAAAAATCTTGATTTATGCCAATCCGAAACCCACAGTCCGTCCCTCCTGCCTACTTTTCCCTTTAGTAACCCTAAGTTTGTTTTCGAAGTCTTCTGAGTCTGTTTCTATTTTGTAAATAAGTCAATTTGTATCTTTTTTTTTAAGATTTCCACATATAAGTGATATCATATGTTTGGCTTTCACTGTCTGACTTGACTTCACATAGTATGATTATTTCTAGATCCATCCATGTTGCTGCAGATGGCATTACTTCATTCTTTTTGACAGCTGGGTGGTATTCCATTGCATGTATGTACCACATCTTCTTTATCCGTTCATCTCTATGGACATTTAGGTTGAAAAGAATGGGTATGTGTGTATTTATAGCTGAATCACTTCGTTGTACAGCAAAATTTATCACAACATTGTAAATCACCTATACTTCAATAAAACTTTTAAAAATGAGAAAAACCCATATATACATTGGAATGCTACTCAGCCATAAAAAAGAATGAAATAATGCCATTTACACCAACCAACATGGATACAGCTAGAGATTCTCATAGTAAGTGAAATCAGAAAGAGAAAGACAAATACATATGATACCACTTATATGTGAAATCTAAAATATGGCAAAAATGTACTTATCCAGAAAACAGAAACAGACTCATGAACGTGGAGAACACTCTTGTGGCTGCCAAGGGGGTGGGGAGGGAGTGGGATGGACGGGGAGTGTGGGGTTAATAGATGCCAACTACTACATTTAGAATGGATAAGCAGTGAGGTCCTGCTGTACAGCACAGGGAACTGTATCCAGTCTCTTGGGACAGACCATGATGGAAGATAATATAAGAAAGGGAATGTGTGTGTATATATGACTGGGTCGCTTTGCTGTACAGAAGAAACTGGTACAACATTGTAAATCAACTATAGTCTAATAAAATATTTTAAAAAGGAAAAAACCCCTCTTTTTTGTTGAACTTTTTTTTTTTCTTTTCTTTTCTTTTCCTTTTTAGGGTCCTACCTGCGGCATATGGAGGTTCCCAGGCTATGGGTCGAATCGGAGCTATAGCTGCCGGCCTACGCCACAGACCCAGCAAGGCGGGATCCTTAACCCACTGAGGCCAGGGATCAAACCTGCAACCTCATGGTTCCTAGTCGAATTCATTTTCACTGCGCCATGACAGGAACTCCTGAACTTTTTTTTTTGTTGTTATGAGCTGTTCTGGCTCATGGTCTCTCTGTAGATTGGGGCAGCATCTGGGTTGCCTTCAAGTCCTTCCTTCTCCATTCTGCTCTTTTAGGACAAATCCAGCTTCTCCCGCATGCCTTCCTTTACTGATTCCAGTTGTGGGAGATTTTCCTTTCTTTGAGGGGTGCTGCCGTTCAGTGGGCCATCCTTGTTTTTCAGTGATTAAGTCTTGCCTTTCCAGACTTCGTGGAGGTGGGGGTCTTGTTTACACTTTGCCACACCCCTGATGGTGATGAGCAGAGGAATAAGCTGTAACATGCCAGCAAAGGCTTGTTGGTAGAAAAAACTCGCTTTTGGGAGTTCCCATCATGGCGCAGCGGTTAACAAATCCAACTAGGAACCATGAGGTTGCGGGTTCGATCCCTGGCCTTGCTCAGTGGGTTGACGATCTGGCATTGCCATGAGCTGTGGTGTAGGTCGCAGATGCAGTTCAGATCCTGTGTTGCTGTGGCTGCGGCATAGGCCAGCGGCTACAGCTCCAATTAGACCCCTAGCCTGGTAACCTCTGCATGCCGCGGGGGCAGCCCTGAAAAAAGACAAAAAGGCCAAAAAAAAAAATCCCCCCAAAAAACTCGCTTTTATGTCCAGAGGCACACAGGGGTGTCATTCTGAGCAATGCTGTATGTGTGTTTGGTGGGGTGTAGGGACGAGGCAGTGACCCTCACTCCCTGGCCAGGGTGGACGATCCTGGCCTTGCTGCTCGGCAGTCTCCCTCCGTGTTTCAGGCAACCCTTTACGTCCCAGGAGGTCATTGGATCCCAAGTTGGCATGGAGTTGACCTGAGGAACCCTCTGGAAGATCCTTAGTCTTCCCCACTCACGGTGCGGCAGTGGGGTCACCAGACGTCCATAGGTCTTGGTAGAAATAAACCCCAGACGCCCACGTTCCAGACCTGCAGCCATGCTGGGTCCCTGTCTCCTGTGCCCACATCCTCCCACCCGTGGTCTCCCCTTGGGTCAAGGCCGTGCACTGCTTCACCCCTTTACCTGTAGTGAAGCCCTCCGGGGCCCGGCCATCTCTTCACCACCCCACTGAGGCGTCGGCGGAGGGCCTGCAGGGCTCCTGTGCTCCGAGTGTCACTAGATCTCCTGTAGCGGAATCACTGTCATAACCGTTCTGTTCTCTGTCCCTTCCCCCATGACCCCTCTTCCGTGGGCCTTGGCCGGAAGGGGCTGCGGGAGCTGCGGGCAGGGGTCAGGGGTCACCGCAGCCTCCGTCGCCGAGGCCAGCCCCCGGGCCTCCTTTGCAGAGGCCGCTCTTTGAAAATGCCTTTTTATGCTGTCTTCCGGCTGCTCTGTCTGCCTCGTGCAGGTCCCCTTGGCTTTTTCGGAGCTGTTTCGTGTAGGTTGTCTGACTTCGTCAGTGTGGACCTGATGACAGCAGAAAGGCTTTAATTATAGATGCCCGTGTTCCTTCTGCTCCTTCAAAAATGTCCTCTTTTCAGAATTGTCCTGAGGTCCCTGTGTGGGGCTGGGGACAGGGCCGTCCAGTTTACCCGGCAGCCGTCGTCGTGCTCCCTCTAGGAGCTGGCCATGCGGTCAGGAGCTGGGCAAGGACCCGCAGTGGCCATGACTGTGCTCGAGCCGCCCCGTGTCCTGGTCCAGGCGGGCCAGAGCAGGCGCTCAGTGCAGTCGTTGGCCTGGGGGTCGTCGGCCAGGGCTCATATCCCCATCTTTGCCCCGTCCCCGTCTGACCACGTCTCCTTGGTCCTCTGGCTGATTCTTCTGCGTTGCTTCTCCCCGGATGTTCTTTTACTTCATCTCTGGTTCCCTTCCCGCTCTTTCCCTTCCCCCGCTCACGTGGGCAGGGCTGTACCTGTTCTCAGAGGCGCCAGCCAGACGGCGGGATCCTTGAGTTTGGCGGCGCACGGCGTCGTCTCCTCCGGGGCAGGTCTGTCGCCCCTGGTTCTGCATCCTTCTCTGGACCCAGCAGGGCTTCCGGGGGGAGTGGGTCCTTGTTAGATGTCCTCATCGCCTTGACACGTGAGCCATTAGGAACCCAGCGTGGTCTGCCCTGCCCTTCCCGAGAAGTGTGACCCGGGGAGGGCACCAGGCTCCCATGCTTCGGTTCAGCTGCCTCACTTCTTTGGGGGCCCACAGGGTCAGGGACGTCTCTGGGCGCACAGGTGTGACACAGGGAGGCCTCTGGCACAGACAGTCTGAATAGTTGATTGAAGCTGAAGTTTCAACATTTGTCTTTCCGGTCTGACCTTCTTGGTGACAGCAGAGACATTTTCTTTTCATGCTTTGTCAAACTCATTCCTCATCTGTTTGTCCAGAAATGTTCCTGATCTTCTTGATTTAATAATTGGAGATCATGCAATTTATTTGTTGGCCTCTGAGCCCCATATGTACTTTAATTCTCATCATGAAATTACATTGTACAAGTAATTTGTCACCCAAAATGCAGCAGTGATGGAGGGGTTGCCAATCCAGGCTTTTACCAGATTGTTGACATAATTCAGCTAGTTGATCATCTGTGTAAACGTCGGCTGCTGTCACTGAAATTTAGGTGCCTGTGTACGGCCGTGAAGAGACTAAAATCATGGAGATGCTTTTGAGGGCACCCCTTTGACACCATGGGGGTTCTGCTCGGGTTGTGAAGTTGGTCTCAACCGGGAGACTTGCTCCTTTGGCTTTTGAGGAAGATCTAGATTTCGTCCTGGGGGGTTCTGTGGGATTTTTTTTTGTTTGTTTGTTTTTTATTTTTATTTTTAAAATGATTTTTTTCCCTTTGTATTGGTTTACAGTGTTCTGTCAATTTCTGCTGTATAGCGAAGTGACCCAGTCACACTCATATACATTTATAGATTCTTTTCCTCCCATCATTCTCCATGATGTTCCATCATAAGTGACTAAATAGAGTTCCCTGTGCTGTACAGCAGGATCTCGTTGCTTGTCAACTCCAAATGCAATAATGGCCGCACCTGCAGCATATGGAAGTTCCTGGGCCAGGGATCAAATCCAAGCTGCGGCTGTAACCTGTGCCACAGCTGTGGCAACTCCCGATCCTTTAACGCACTGCACCAGGCCAGGGATCAAACCTGCACCTCTGCAGTGACCTAAGCCGCTGCAGTTGGATTCTCAGTCCGCTGCACCAGAGCAGGAACTCCGCTTCGATATGATTTAATGCCATTTGTTCTACTTTGTTCCCAGATCGGAGCAAGGAGATGGGGACAGAGTGTTTTCCTAAGATGTTAATTGCCCCGGGGGCTGGGGGAGGTGGTTGGAAGTGACTTTATCTTCCCCCAGAGAAGCACATGGAGTGTTGGAGCCCACAGCCAAGGAGGACGATGGCATGTGGCCTCTTGTGACAGTGGGGAGGGGTGGAGTGGCGGGGGCGTCACAGGCTGTGGCACCGTGGTGGTCTAGGGCCCAAGACTCACTTCATGTGTGGGGGCCCGGTCAGAGCTCATGCAGGAAGCAGAGGCTGCGGACTGTGAGCTTTTGGGGGCGCCCCAGGCTGTGCATGCTCCCCGTGCCCCCGTGGGTGGGGCCGAGACTGTTCCCTGAGAACGTGGAGGAGGGGGTGACCCGGGGATCCGGGCATGAGCGTGGGCCTGGGCAGGAAGCAGGACGGGGGTGGTGGTGAGCTCGGAAAGCCTAGAGCGGACATGGCAATGTGAGGGGCTGGGAGCGAGCTGGCGGAGCAGGGAGGCCGGCTCTGTAAGGGGCTGAGGAGCCAGGGCGGCCCCGCTGGGAGTGGGGACCCTGGAAGCTTCTTCATGGGGAGTAACTGGCTTTTAGACAGTTTTTTTTTTTTCTTTTGTCTTTTTGCCTTTATATAGACCCACACCTGTGGCATATGGAGGTTCCCAGGCTAGGGGTCTAACAGGAGCTGCAGCCGCCGGCCTTCGCCACAGCCGCAGCAACGCGGGATCCGAGCCGCATCTGCGACCTACACCACAGCTCACAGCAATGCCGGATCCTTAACCCACTGAGCAAGGCCAGGGATCGAACCCGCAACCTCATGGTTCTTAGTCGGATTCGATAACCACTGAGCCACGAAGGGAACTCCTAAACAGTTTTATTGAGGTGACATCCATGGACTATACAACTCATCCACTTACATTCAGCAACTCAGTCATCTGTGCAGAGTCGCGTGGCCATCCCTCCAGCTGATTTTAGACACCTGCAGCCCCGGCCGTGCCCTGAAACTGTCACTCCCCATTCCCCACGTCCACCCCAGCCTCCTCCGTCTCTGCGGATTTGCCTGTCGCCACCAATTTTGGCGGCTGGAGCCACGCCTTTTGTGCCCGGCTTTCCCATTTCTTGTGTCTGCACTGTCCGTCATGCTGCAGGGTGTCGGTCCTGTGACCCGTCGTCTCCACGTGATGTTCCATGGTGCTGGCTGGACCGCGTTTGCTTAGCCTTTCAGCGGTTGGTGGATGTTGGTGTTCCTTCCTCTCTCTCTCTCTCTCTCTCTCTCTCTCTCTCTTTTTCTCTTTCTTTCTTTGTCTTTCTAGGGCCGCACCCACGGCATATGGAGGTTCCCAGGCTAGGGGTCTAATTGGAGCTCTAGCCACTGGCCTGCACCGCAGCCACAGCAATGCCAGACCCCAGATGCATCTGCGACCTACACCCCAGCTCACGGCAACACCGGATCCTTAACCCACTGAGCAAGGCCAGGGATTGAACCTGCGTCCTCATGGGTGCTAGTCAGATTCGTCTCCCCTGAGCCATGACGGGGACTCCTGCTTCCACTTTCTGGCTCTTGTGAAAGGTGCTGCGGGGTGATGTTTACAGGCCATGGAACTGGCCTCTGACTACACCTCTTGGCTGAGTCCAGGACAGTTGGAGGGGACATGGTGAGGAACAAGCACTGTTAGGTGGTTTGTCTCTGGAGATGGTTTTCCAACCTCTGGATGTGGAATCTTGTGTTTTAGCTAAAAGCCCCTGCAGAACCCGTGTATAAAACAGACAAAATGGAGCTACCCCTGACAGGTGTGTGGAAGGCGTGGAGTCTGAGCTCCCACCTCCCTCTTTCATGGGGCTGAGGGGGGGTTTCCTTTTTGAAAATGGCCCCAAGTTGGTCACAAAGAGCGGTTTTCCCGTGGGCAAAGTGGGCGGAGGAGGAGGGCGAGACGGGCAAGATGAAATGGAGAGCTGGAGAGAAGCCGAGCACAGGAGCTGACGGCAGAGAGAGTGGCGTGTCGGGATTTTTTTTGTGTGTGAAGGTGAGGGTGCTGGATAAGGAACCCGGGGAGTGTGAGGTGGGGGAGCTGGGGGGGCCTTGACCAGAAACAGTGTTGCCCGGCTGGCGGTGACGCTTGGGCCAGAGGCTGTGACAAGGGACCCTGTGGAGGTCAAAGGGGCAGAAGATGTTGTGGTGCGCTGGGGATGCGGAGAGGGAGGGAAGCGGGAGGTGGGCGGTCGGGTACAGCAGAGTGGAGGTTCTGTGCAGGGGACCTAGGAGGAGCGGCGGCTGAAGGCAGGGCAGGGGGAGGCTGGTATTGGAAGAGGGCTCTTTTCCATGTGTGTGCGCGCGCATGTGCGTGTAGTGTTTGGGACTGGTCCTCCACTGATGACCTGCGTCTCTGCCTGGCTTAGACCACTTGCTGGACCGCAGGAACCCCTTGGCTGCGAGGCTGGTGGGATGGGCTGCCTGAAAGTTTCCCCTGGAGCTGGGAGGATGGGAGGCAGCCCAGTGGGCTTCCTGCTTCATGGCAGCAGCAGGCAGGACTGGGGGGGTGGGAGTGGGTTTCTCTCCCAACAGCCCCTCTCCGGAAGCAGCCTGCTACGATCTGACTGAAAGCAGTGCTCCCTCCTCTGCATCCTCGGTGTAAGATAAGCCCTTAAACCCAGCGCTCCTCCGAGCGGCAGGTGCCTGGGTCTGTGACAAGGCAGGGTCTGTAACAAACCCCTGGGTCTGTGACAAGGCAGGTTCAGATACTGCAGGTCTGCTTTTCAGCTGCTCCCGGGAGGTGCTTGGAGGCTTTTGGAGCAGTGAAGGACCAGCCCTTTTCCCACACAGGATGTTGCTACCCAGTCCCTCTGTTTTGGTGTCTGGATGTGGGAATCTGGAAAGCAGAGGGAAGCCGAATAACCAGAGTGGCTTGGCCATAATGTTGTCAAGTCTTTTTTGGACTTTTTTTTTTGCCTAAGAACATCGATGACAGCACCCAGTGGGGATAAAACAGGTCTTTCTCCAGTGCAGGGCGGTGCTGATGTGTTAGGAGAAGCACCTGCACTGTCCTGGGTCTGCCTGGTTACAGGTATATTTCGAGGAAGAAGAGTCACAAGGGTTAGGCGGCTCTGAGCCTTGCTTCTGCTCTCTCACTTCATTGTTAGCCAGCTTCCCCTTGGGAGGCGAGACATCTCCTGAAAATGCAGTCGTGGCTGATGACAGAGATCTCTCTGGCTGGTGGAGCAGCTCTTGTTTGTACCGAAACTACAACAGAAGCTTTTATAAATCATTTCCTCCCACACAAAGGCTTCATGAGAGTATCCTGGTGGCTTGCTGACACTTCTTAGAAGTAAATAGCAGGGACGACAAACAGTAGATTTCCAAGAAAGTTTGCCCACTGTGTTCCTGGCTCCTTGTGGGGTGTTTACATGTGGGTTCTGAGGCTGGACAGGCTTAGGGGTGCCTGGAACTGAGAGTTTAATTAAATTCAAAGAAGTGTCACAATAACACTACTAAAGAGCACTTCGTTTTCTGACCGGCTACATACTTGAGAATTTTAAGTTTGTGATCAGCAGTTTTTTTCTCTTTAGATACTCTGTTTAGAGGCAAGTCAGATTGTTGGGAGTGTCTGGGCAAAGCAGTGGCTGAAAATAAGGTGTTGTCACTCATGTGTATTCTTTTTGCTTTTTTTTTTTTTTTTGTCTTTTTAGGGTTGCCCCTGCAGCATATGGGGAAGTTCCCAGATTAGAGGTCGAGTTGGAGCTGCAGCCACTGGCCTACACCATAGCTCACAGCAACACCGGATCCTTAACCCACTGAGCAAGGCCAGGGATTGAACCTGCTTCCTTGTGGATACCAGTTGGGTTCTTTACCATTGAGCCATGACAGAACTCCACTCGTGTGTTCTAAAAATGTTTATTGCATAGTATCTGATAGCTGAGAAGGAATGTGTATAACACGTGTGTGTGTAACGTGTGTAAAAGGCACAAGGTTAAGGTGAGCACCCAAGTCTCAGCCTCCCATTTTTAAGCCCAGAGCCGCAGCCAGGGGCCTTCTTGGTCCCCGCTCACAGCCCCGCCACCCCGCCCAGAGACACCCCTTCCAGCGTTTTGTGTTGGTCACCCGTCCCTGTCTCCCAGACAGCTTCAGCACGTGTGTGTCTCGTTGAGGGCTTGTCAGCCAGGTCCCTCTGTGTGTGTCTCCTGTACTCGCTCTCTTCTGTCACCTCAGCCTTGTCGTGGGGCCGCTCATGTTTTAACACCCTCCGCCCCGGGACAGGCCCTCACAGCTGAATGTGTACTGCTCCCCAGAACTTACTCTTTTTTTGATTGGTGAAGAGGTGGGAATTCTAGGTTTTGATGACTGCAGCCATAAATTTTCCATTGCAACACCTCAAACGGTAAATCGTTCTGTAAGGAACGTCTCATAATTTATATTTAAATTGTCTTTTTCTGTGAACGTGTAGATTGCTCCAAGTTTTACTGTTACAGGAACCAAGGCATTGACCCTTTGGCGTGTATCTTTGTGCACTAAGCCACTTATTTTCCACAAGGTAAATCCCAGGAGGTGAAATTTCTGGGTCAATGCGCATATACTTAGTTCTTTGAAATGTGCTTGGCCAGATTGCACCCCTAAAGTCCAGTTTTACCATCACCAAAATATAGTACTTCTTTTCTTAAAGGCTTGTGAAGGCTGGGAATTATCATTATTTAATCCTTTTCAGCTTGATGAATCATAAATTATTTCTCATTGTTTTTATTTGCATCAATTTAATCGCTAGTGATTTTCATATGCATATTAGGTATTTGCATTTCTTCTCATTAAAAATTGCTTATGAATCTGAATTTTAGATCCTGAGAAGTTTGATTAATTTCTTGTTTGCATTTCATATTTTCTTCACCCATTGGTTTTGGGACTTGTAAAACTTGAGACCGTTTCCATTGTTACTCTCTTAAGAGGTTGGAGTTCTTCTGTGAGTGATTTATTTGTGCTTTTTTTAAAGCATGGGAAACGCTGAATAGTCGTGAGTTTGGGAACGTCCTGGTTGATACGGGATGTTTGGGTTGCCTTTTTTTTTTTTTAAACTTTTTAGGGCTGCACCTGCAGCACATGGAAGTTCCCAGGCTAGAGGTCTGATTGGAGCTGTGGCTGCCGGCCTGTGCCCAGCGACAGCAACATGGGATCCGAGCCACGTCTGCGACCTACACCACAGCTCACGGCAACACCAGATCCTTAACCCACTGAGCAAAGCCAGGGGTTGAACCCGCATCCTCATGGATGCTAGTTGGGCTCGTTATTCTTAAACCACAGGAACTCCCTGCATATTGTCTTTTCCTCTCAGTATTGGATGGATTACATGAATTAATTTTTCTGAATCATTAATTTTCTTCCATAGTGTTGGATCTGTTAAGTAGATCCACCGTATTTCTTAAGTAAATTTTAAATTGCTTATTATGTGCATCATTAAAAACCATGTGGTACATAAAGACCTGTAATGAAAAATCACCTTTTCTGCCTATTTTTCCTCATCCTTATCCTCTTCCCCATAAGCAAGTTCCTCGAACATCTTTTTTTTTTTTTGTCTTTTTGTGTTTCCTAGAGCTGCCCCTGCGGCATATGGAGGTTCCCAGGCTAGGGGTCTAATCGGAGCTGTAGCCACCACCCTACACCACAGCCACAGCAACGCAGGATCCAAGCCGTGTCTGCAACCTACATCACAGCTCACGGCAACGCCGATCCTTAACCCACTGAGTGAGGCCAGGGATCGAACCCGCAACCTCATGGTTCCTAGTCGAATTCGTTAACAACTGAGCCACGACAGGAACTCCCCTTGAACATCTTTTAAGCTGTTTCTTTGGATACTTTCCGCCTCTGTCCCTATGTAATGAACTTTTACTGTTTCTTGGTGAATTCCATTCTGACCTTATGTATTTCCTGCTACTGTTGATGGGAGTTAGCACATTTCACTCCGAACCGTCTCAACCTTTTCAGTGTTATGATGTCATTTTAATTTCTTCGTGAAGTCTTGCTGGAAGTGCCACGTTTTATCCTCCTGCTCCAGACCTGTATCCCAGGCCTTCTCTCTAGACGCCCTTCTGTGGGACACACCCTCCGAAGCCCCCTCCTGGCCTGCTCCGCGGTGGACAGGCGGTCCCCCTGCCACTGAGCATCCTGGCCTTGATTTCTCCCCCAAGTCATGTGCGCTGTTTTTCTGGGTCCCACGCCTTCCTCTCTTCTGGATTATTGTTATTTTGCACAAGAATTCATCCTTGTTCCAGATCTGCTCTGTTGGCATTTGTACAAAAATATAAGACCAAGTGGGGCAGAGAAAAGGTCTCCCCTCCGGTTTTTAAGAATCATGCAAACTGAAGAAACATTTTGAATCGTTTAAAGAACACTGTTCGTTTAAAATGCTTGTGAACAGTTTTCTGTTACCAATTACGCATTGGAATACCCAAATTGTTCTAGTGTCTCCTTAAACTTTGCTACGACTCATGATTGTTAACCAGACATGTGCCAATAGCGAGCTCGATGTAGGCTCAGGTTGAAGGTGGATGTTGACTTAAGGAGGTGCCTGTTATTTCTGCCTGGAATGGGCACGTGCACACAGGCCGGGAGAGGAAGGGGAGCCGATGACTCGGCCCGTGGAGTCGGGAAAGGCCGGACTCTGGCCTCCCGAATGCCAGGGCCTCTGCTTCTTTTTCGGTGGAGGGTAAATGGTTGCTTGCCGTCCATTACTCTCAAAATTTTACCGTTAGCCCTCATCGAGGGAAGAGCCCAGGCCTCGGTGTGATAAAGGTTTGGAACGCGGTAGAAATGCAGTTGCTATCTTGTTGCCCAGTGTGGGTAGGGAGGGGAGGGCAACAGTAAAAATCCTGGCTGCTAGAATATGCAGTTTGCCACATATATTGTGGGTGACCAGTCTTCTGTATGTCATGAAATGTCACAGGGCTGTCCCTTACCTCTCAGCGCCTTGAGCGGGGATGGAGTCCTAAACACCCCTGTCGTCCTGCAGTGTCCAGTGCCGTGACCAGCGTGCCAGCCAACGTAGGTACTGGTTAACAAAGGGCCGGTGACAAACTAGTTACGCGTAACGAACGAGCACACTAAACTGTGGCTTATTTCAAAGCATTTAAAATACTTCTGGTTTGGGTCCCCGTGAAGTGATTTTGGTTTTGGTCCAGGTAGTCCGTTTAGGAAGTCTTCCCGGGAATCGAGACGGGGAGGGGGAGCCTGCAAAGGGCGTGTCAGTGACCCCTGGGTGTCCGCGGGACCGCGTAGAACACACCTCACAGCTGGCACAGCGTTGCGCGAGGAGCTGGAAGGGAACCCTCAGATCTCACTTCCTACCTCCCCTCTAGAAGTCCCCTCTCCGATGCTCCTGTCCCACCCCACCCCTGCCAGCCGCATCTTCAGGCAGCAGGTGCAGGGGCTCGGGCTGCAGGCAGCTGTCCATTGACACTGCAGGTGACTTCTGGACTGGGGGCACAGTGGGCCCTGACAGCCTCTGCCACGGTGGCCAACCTGGAAGGTACGAGGGCAGCTGCACTGGTAGAGAAACACTCGCCTGAGCTGACCTCGATCCCGTGATGGCCTAAGACCAGCCTCCACCGAGCCGCTCCAGCGTGTGCCTGTGGCGCAGGGAAGGGCAGGGGACACAGCTGAATAAGAATAATGCAAAAGACGGCCCAACGCCCCCCTCACCCACCACTTTGGCATGCCTAAGAGGGTTTTTTTGTAAACAATGGGGAATCAGAAAATAAAATTAGCTTGCACGATTTCAGATGGGTGCAGATGCCTGCTTCCCCGGCTTTTTTTTTTCCTTTTTTAATTCCCACAAAAACCTCAAGCTGAGTTAATAATGTATGAAAATTCGTTACCATGTGTGTACTTTGCTTCGTAATGTTTTCATTAAGCAGCCAGTTGATTTAAAAATAACGCAACACGACAGTTGACATAATGGCAGGCGCTTCGGTGTGTACGGAAACATCCTCTCTGACTGCATGTCAGATTTTCCATTACGCAAGGACAGTCTTTTTAAAAGACGCTTTTAGAATTATCACATAATAGGAAATTATATCAGGTTACCCTGCGATAAAACAACTTGCCCAGATACACATTGCGATTGCTTTTTAAGGAATGGCTTAGCCGGCTAGAGGTAGTCCGTGGAAGTAGGTTTCTACAGATTGCTTGTAATTCCATCGTAGATTCACACTTCCGCCTTCTCGAAGTTTTGCCCTTTCCGTTTGCTGATTAGAATTTGCTTTCTCCTCCGTCCCTTCCCACCCTCTGCCCTGCTGGCCTGTCCGTAGCAGGAAAAGAAACAGGGAGAAGCACAAGGTCACGGGCCCAGGAGTTTCCAGGAGTTTAAGGTGTCCCGCTGCTGAGGGCAGCGTGGGCTGATGCCGGGCGTTGGACTCGTGGCGGGCAGGGGTTGCTGGGGGGGTGGCGCCCTGTCCTGGAGTTTGAGCCCTGACCTCTGTCATTCCCCACAGCATCCACTCCTGAAGTCCCCGCCTGACGTGGAAGGGCAGGGGCCCACTCTGGTCGCTCTTGCAGGCCCTGGGGCTTTACCGCCTCCACCGTGGTGCTGGAAGGCTGCCTCCGGGCTGCATGGTCCAGCAGAGAGAGCACAGGGGTGCAGGAGGTCCACTGGTTCCACCTAAATCCCCCGGGGGAGGGGGTTCGCTGTCGTTGGGCTGCTTCTGTCTGTGTAGCCGAAAACATGGCCTCTGTGCACCGGCGCCAGTTAAGTCTTCAAGACAGAGTTTTGGGTGAAGCAGGAAGAACAGCTTTATTGCTCTGCCAGGCACAGGCAGCCACAGCCAGCTCACGCCTTTAAAACTGTGCCCTGCCTTGAGAGGGGATAGCAAGTTTTATAGGTTTAGCTCGGAAGACAGGGTTATTGATTAAGGTGCCTGTATTTTTCTCCCTCCATAGATCATTTCAGAGCCATCAAGCCTGGTGTCAGTGGGTCCGGTGATGATTTCTGACTGTCTTCAGGGTTATCGTTCCTTGACCTTTTCTCTGGAAAGAAGATTGTTTACGGGGAAGGACTTTAGGGAGTGTTCCAATTACAGAAGAAAATTCTAGGTGCAATTTAACTCTAACTAGGAAGTAACAATTAGTAAAAGAAAGCAATTAAGTAAGGAAGAGATCATTTGTAAAAAGCCAGTTAGAGTAAGTTTGTGGGCCAAGGCATGGCGTAGTGTTATGGAGATTGTTTTAACTAGTTCTTAGCTGCATCAGTATTTCCTCAGCCTTTTAAGACTGAGGGGAGACCTGGGAGGCTAAAGGAAAAAGCCTTTTCGTTCGAAACACAAGGACTTAGGACCTGGTACAAGGTTGCATTTGCTATGGCGTGTTTTACTTATTCCCTTGAATGCATTAAGTTAGTCCACAAACAACGATCTGGTGTCAGCTCCTTTTGTTTATCTGCTGGGCGCGAGGATGGTCACACAGGCTGGTTTAAGTGACTCAGCACTGTCAGGGCATCTATTCCTGGTGGTTGGAGCTGGTAGACACAGGAAAGAGGGAGCGTCGTGGAGTGAAGGTTCTAAGGCTATCAAAGGGTTCATAGGCTGACGTGCTTGGGGCATTTTGTCCTTTAACTCCCGTCCTTAGTTCTGCGGGGATGTGCCAGGCGTGTCCTTCCTTTGCACTTCCTGTGATGGCCCGCTTGTGCCTCCTGACGTCGGCAGGGCCGCAGGTGTGGGCCGGCACCTCAGAGTTCTCTTACCGTGTGCTGTTAAAATGTAATTGCCAAGGAGACATTTGATCTTTATGACTTGTACCAGAAGACTTTCTTGGAATCTTTGCAAGGGGCGGTTGGAACAGAACTTTTCCATCTATACCACGGTCTATAAAAATCCTAGTAGCTGACTTCATGGGGCTTGGGCTTCTCTTTTGTTATTTTCTTCACTCTCTAATTAGATTTTGCTCATGTGCGGGACCGAGCAGCCTGGCAGGACATAACCGGCATTAAAATAACTCAAAGGCAGGGCTGTCCCTGGCATTGCTCTAGCAAGAACAGAGTGGGCTCGGCTGCCCCGGACCTGTGGCTAACCTCAGAAGCCCTGTCCAGGTGAGGCCAGGAGTTTGGAGGCCTGGCATCCTTCCCAGCCTGGCTGCTGCCTGGACGTGGCCTTGAGCGTGCTTTCGCAACTGACTCCACCTCCATGGCCCTCAGAAGCAATCTGGGCATAATAATATCTGCTTTTGGTGTCTCAGAATGCTCAAGGTGACAAATTGGTTGTCACAAGCTAAGGGGTCACTTATTTCCCTAATGTGAAGACAGACTTTAAAAGGCTGTCTGAGACTTCAGGAATGTTCATGAGCCCTTTGGGGAAGGAGATGCTGCTTTTAGTCAGCTGTAGTCTTAAAAAGGGAGTAGAGAAAGACCTGAAATGGTTGTCATGGGACTCAGGATGTACACAAACGTCTACAGAAAGCTGTTGATTTTTCACGCCATTTCTCCAAATCATGTTGGCAGCAGGTCTGACACCATCTCACTCCGAGTGACCCTTACATGAGAGATGCCTGGGCACCTGTTTTGTTCTGAAACGATTGCAGAGAAATCACTTTTCTAGAACCCTACAGAACTGCTTCTAGTGCCTGTTGGTCTGGTGGTTTGGATGCTCCCGAGAGAGGCAGGTGCTGGCAACGGCAGACACAAATCTCTCTGCCGCTTCTTCGGAGCCCTTCCAGCCTGGATGGACGTTACCAGTTGCAGAGCAGAAGCCTCGCCTGAGCTCCTCCTGAAGGAATGGAATCTTCGGGAAGCCCAGAGTCCGACTGTGCACGGAGCGTGGAGCTCACCGATTTCCTCATCAGGGTCCCTAGGAGCTCACTGGGGTCTGGGAAGCCTGGGGGTGCTGCTTCATGACATGTTTTATGTCATCGCCCAGTGGATCCTGCCGCACTGTGAAGGGATCTGTCTTTAAAGATGCTTCAGAAGCGCTGTTCTGAGTGTGAAGGACCAGGAGGGCGGGAGTGACGCACACGCCTCAGAGCACCAGCCTCACAGCCTCCTGGGCAGGTGATGGCCCGTCATTTACAGAAAATCAGATGATGCACGCAGGGTAAACGGCCTGCCTGAGGGTCTCGGTGACTCTTTCCAGTGACCTGCCACAGCTTAAGAGGTGAACGCTCCTGTCCCGGGAGCAGGTCCCTCCCCTGAGCTCCCCTGTCGTGCCCCCACAGGGTGCGCTGCTGTGTGGACCCTGCCACTGGTTCCTTGTCCTGTGCTGGTGACAGAGGCAAAGCCTGAGTCCCCCACTCAGGCTGTCACAGGTCACTCCGTCATCCCTACACACCTTCATCCATGTTTCATGAGCACCGCACCGTGGTCTGCCTTTTACCGTCTTTGTTACTGGGGAGCCTGGGAGAGGTTTGTTCGCCTTGGCTGCTCCGCGCCCCAGGCTTTGTGATGGTTGCCCCGGCAACTCCACCTGTCTTGCCTCAGATGCTGCACCCCCTGGCCACGCTCCCTTCCCTCTTCTGGCTTTTTCTGGCTTGGCTCCGACTTCTCTTGGCCTCTCGTGTCTCGGCCTCCTCTTGGGCAGCCCTTGATCTGGTTCAGTCACCTCTGCTTGTCACCTTTTTTTTTTTTTTTTTTTGCTTTTTAGGGCCACACCCACGGCATATGGAAGTTCCAGGGCTAGGGGTTGGATCAGAGCTACAGCCACGGCAATACCAGATCCGAGCCATGTCTGTGACCTACACCACAGCTCACGGCAACACCAGATCCTTAATCCGCTAAGTGATGCCAGGGATTGAACCTGCATCTTCATGTTTACTAGTCAGGTTCATTACCACTGAGCCACAGTGAGAACTCCTGCCTGTTGCCTTCTGCTCAGGCGGCCTGCACGGCCTGTGCTCTCCTCGCCGTGCCAGCGGGAGGAGTGAACACACAGAGGCCGGGGCTGGTCCTTGGGATGGGCACACCTTCTCCTCCCTCCACCTGGACGCCCACCCCACCCTCAGCCCTGCTTTCATCAGCCCTCCCTGACCTGCCTCTACCAGCTTCTCCCAACCTCCCTGAACTTGCCGCCACCTCGGACGGACCCCACACTGGCCATCTTGTGTTCATGCTGTGATGCTCTGATGCTGACTGCTTTCTTGGGCAGCCCTCTGCTCGTGGTGGTCCCTTATCACCTCACCCCCTCTGCCCCTCCACTGCCATGGACCCCCCGCAGGGCCTTTCCCCGGGTGGGGACTAGGCCCTCCTTGCCTTTGGGGCTTCCCCGTCCTGCCTTGTTTCGGCTCATTTAAGGTGAATGGTTGTTGCAATTGCTTCTCCTCCTATCAGGGTAGCAACATTAACAGTTGCACTGAGGTCCTGCAGCAGCTTGATGCTAAACCATCAAGGAGCAGGATCTGTATCAGGGCTGGTTTCTTTTTAATTTGGCAAAGGGAGGTGGCCCTAAGTTTCCTGCACGTTCTCTCTCAGGACAAGCACAGAGAGCGGTGATGGCTTGGGTGATCCAGGCAGAGTGGGGTTGCCAGCACCCTCAGCTCCTCCACTTCAAAACAAGGATGATCATAGTACCCTTCGTATGTGCCAAGGGCTGAGAACAGGGCCTGGCTGATAAGTGGAGATCGCTGAGTGTTTGTGTGGTGGACAGTCAGCTTCTCCTGTGTCCTTGGCCCCCAGAACAGGACACAGTGTAGCCAGGGCCCAGTAAATATCTCTTAAAGGAAATTAGAAGATGAAGGAAGAAGGGCCTGTGTCCCCCTGGAAGGAATACAGAGTTGGGTGTCTGAGACCTGGTGTTTGGTCCCCTCTCTGCCACTTGGACGCTGTGAACGATGTCCTGAGCAAGCCCCGACCTTCTGAAGGTCTGTTTTTCAGCTGCAGTTGCTCCGGACCTGCCTGAGTGTGGCTGAAACAGTAAGGAGCTCAGTGACCTCCCCTAGCCGACGACCGATTCCTCCTGCTCGGCCCTACCTTTCTCCAGAGGCTTCTGTGTACCACCGGAGGCCCCCTCCTGGTTTTGAGAGCTGCCACCACTGCAGAGCTCCTTGTCCGCCCCCAGGTCTCCACGCGCCTGTGTTCATTTGGGAGAGACACCTTTCTCAGCAGCCCACCTGGAGGGCCTGGTGGCTGTGAATTCTGTCTCCTGCCCATGTGATCGCAGGCTTAGGCAGTGCCACTTCTGAACCTGAAAGGCTGCTTGTGCCAGCAGGGATGAGGACGGAGTCAGGAGGATGACTCTGGTGCACGCAGCCGACAGCGGTTTCTCCGTGGGATGCTGCTGGGAACACGAGTGTTACTGGGTTGTTCAGAGCAAACGGGATCACGTAGGCCGAAGAGCAGAGCAGGGTACCTACCGGAGGGCCTTGTCTGTCCCGGTGATATTACCTTTGTCCAGATGCGTGTGTAAAAAAAAAAAATGTGAAGGCTCTGGTAGGGCATGGGGTGGGGCGGGGAGGCTTGTGCTCTCCGGGGGCCGCAGTCTTCACTGTGCCCTGATGTCTTATACATAGTTATTACTTCACTCATTTTACTTCTGCCTGGTTCCTCTGGGCATTAACTTTGCAGACCCTGTGGAAGAGCTTTGTAACATCTGTGTTCACCTGGTTTATGTGTACATTAGGCAATTAGAGCATGATCATCTCAATTAAAAAGAAATTTTTTTTGTCTTTTTTTAGGGCCACACCTGCGGCATATGGAGGTTCCTAGGCTAGGGGCTGAATTGGAGCTACAGCGCTGGCCTCTGCCACGGCCACAGAAATGCCAGATCCGAGCCAGATCTGCGACCTACACTGTAGCTCACGGCAGTGCCAAATCCTTAACCTAGTGAGCGAGGCCAGGGATAGAACCTGCGTCCTCATGGATACTAGTCAAATGTATTTCCGCTGAGCCACGACGGTAACTCCTTTTTATTTTCTTAAGCATGAGTTAGAGAGGTTTGGATCCAGGTGTTCTAGTCCCCCTGCATTGGGCACACCCTTTTCAGAGATCCACCACGAGCAGCCCGGGCTGGCCATGGGACAGTTCCCTGGCCCCAGGCTGTGTCGTGTGCCCAGAGCTGCCTTTGGAAGCTTTGGGTTTCTCTTTAAGGCACTAGAGCTTGTATGATTTGGACACTGTCTCCTTTGCAATATGGACACTCTCATCAGTTGATTATAAAACAAGCAAATAAAACAAGCAAATAAAACCCCGAAAGTACTCCATTTTGCTGTTTGTAAGTCCTGTGTTCACAGACCTGTAGTGGTTTATATTCTTGACTTGCGTCTCCTTGGTAACTTGAAAGCCATTGAAGTTCTGCATGAGTCCATATGCAGTACCAATTTCTTCTTTTTCTTTCTCATTTGTTTCCTCCAAAGAAAAAAAAAATCCAACTGCTTTCTTGCCTTGAGATGTAAATTCCACATTTTGGCTCCATAGGGTTCCAAGTTTTCTGAGAAAAGGCTTAAATTTATTAGGTTAGTTCACAGTGTTCTCGCAAAGAACTTTAACTTTGAGGCATGAAGCCATATGTGGTTGGGGTTGTTTTAAGATAAATAATGGAAGAGAATCAGCATTACATCGTTTACAGAAACTTGGAATGCGCCTGTCACTTAAATAATTATCACACGTGATTTACAAGCTGGGTCCGTTGGGGACGGGGCTGAGGTGGAAGGTCACGCGGAGGCGGCTACAGTTTTGCTCAGTGCTGGTGGCGCCTCAGTCCGTGCGGAATCGGGTGGGCACTGCCGGGCCGGAGCAGCCGCCGGGAAGCCTGCTGCCACTGGGAATTGCTCCCATCGCCCTCCCAGGATCTGGCTCCTCAGCAGCGTTAAAGAGTAGAAAGTGAGTAACAGGCTGGATCACAAACAAGCCTTTGCGTGAGATTGAATCTTAGCAGTTGGGGGAGCTTTGCTTTGGCTCTGTCACTGGTTATAGTCACATTTTTTAGTATTTAACTCTAAAGAAGGGAAACAACTTAGAGGGCCTCTGCTTAAACTAAAATCATGTTTTCTCAGTGTTTGACTCTGAACATGTTCACGATTATATATGTGTATGTGTATAAGTATTTCTGTCTGCAGGTATGTATATAATACATGTGTAAACACACATGCAGACACTGGCGTGAATATGCACACGTGTAAACACATACACTGGTGTGAAAGTGTGTGAATGTATGTGATACACATATGTAATCACACATAGACACTGATGTGAATTATGTGAATGTATATAAAACACAGACACTGATGTGAGAATGTAATACGCACATGTATAAACACGTAAGACACTGATGTGAATTACGTGCATAAATGTAATACACACATGTGCAAACACACACTGATGTGAATTGTGTGAATGTATGTAACACACATGTGCAAACATATACGTATAATTGATGTGAATTATGTGAATATATGTAATACATTTAAACACACAGGCACTGATGTGAATTATGTGAATGTATGTAACACACGTGTGTAAACACACAGGCACTGATGTGAATTGTGTGAATGTATGTGATACACACACGTGTAAACACGCGTACGGACACCAGTGTGAATATACACTGCTGGCAGCAGAAGGCAACTTATCACAGTCCCCTGCCGAACACTGACTTCCAGATGTTTGGATTTCATGAACTAGGAAAACAGGAAGGGGGTCCAGCATGGATTGCCAACTTCTTATTTCCCAAGATCATTAAAAACATTTTTTTTGGTGATGGATGTTAGCAAGACTTATTGTAGCAATCATTTTGCAAGATATACAAATATTGAATCATTACGGTGTACACCTAAAATTAATATAATGTTATGTGTCAGTTATATGTATATATGTGTGTGTGTGTGTGTGTGTGTGTGTGTGTGTGTGTGTGTGTATATATATATATATCTTTTTTTTTTGCCTTTTGTCATTTTAGGGCTACACCCGCAGCATGTGGAGGTTGCTAGGCTAGGGGTCTAATCGGAGCTGTAGCCGCCAGCCTACGCCACAGCAACGCAGAATCCAAGCCGCATCTGCAACCTACACCACAGCTCATGGCAACGCCAGATCGTTAACCCACTGAGCAAGGCCAGGGATTGAACCCGCAACCTCATGGTTCCAGTCGGATTCGTTAACCGCTGCACCATGACGGGAACTCCCAATTATATCTTAATACAGTTTTTTTGGCCACACCCACAGCATGTGGAAGTTCTCAGGCCAGGGACTGAACCCACATATTTGTGATCTGTTCCACAGCTGCAGCAATGCTGGATCCTTAGCCCTCTGTACAAGAAGGGACTCTCCAGTACAAAGTTTTTAATTGTAAAATACACGTAAGATAAAATTTACCATCCTACCCCTTTTTTTTCTTTTGGTCTTTTTAAGGCTGCTCTCGTGGCATGTGTAGGTTCCCAGGTTAGGGGTCAAATCGGAGCTGCAGCTGCTGGCCTACACCACAGCCATAGCAATGCAGGATCCAAGCCGCATCTGCGACCTGCACCACGGCTCACAGCAATGTCGGATCCTTAACCCATGAGCAAGACCAGGGATCGAACCTATGTCCTCATGGATGCTAATCAGATTCGTTTCTGCTGAGCCACGACAGAAATTCCTCATCCTACCCATTTTTAAGCATGCAGTTCAATAAGGTACATTCATATCATAAAATCCAGGATCTTTCTGCGAGAAAAAGAGCAAGACAGAGGGGATCCCCCCCCATTTACTATCCTAGTCGTTCCGTGGAAGAAAGAGCATTTTAACACCGAAAGGCAAGTAAAGAGGGAAAGCTGGCATCTTATGTGGAGGAAATTCCTCCCAAATCTGTGGTAGAATAGCATAGAGAAAAATAATCATTCATGGAAAAAATAATAGTGTGGAGAGAAACGTAGCAAGGAGATCTGTGTAGCCATTACTCAGATATTTAAAATGCTAAGCTTTTCATTTTAAAGTGTCAGATCATTATGTTGTACATCTGAAACCAATATGATGTCTGCCAATTACATCTCAATTAAAAACATGCTAACATTTAGTCATCTTTGCTTAAGATCATTCCTGCCCTCGGGGCCGAGTCGTGAGCTCTTTGTTACCAGGCCTGGCAAGTTGGGGAGCTCGGCCGGAAGGAGCTTGGCTTTGCCACTAAGCACACAGTTCAGTGGTGATGCTTTTTCACAGCGACTCTGCTGACAAAGGAAGCTGCGTGTTGATTTACATCCTGACACGTTAGTCTTCTTGCCTGTGGTCCGAGAGCCAGGAGCAAATGCCTCACATCTGGCGGTGGTCAGCAGTCTGGTTCTAGATCTGGTTTTGTTTTTATAGCAGTTAAAGCTGCCGGTTGTGGTTGGAGCCCTGCAGATTCATCCCACTGTGACCTGCTTCTCTTCTCTTTTCCCTGAAGTCACCTAGTGAACTGATGGTTGATGCTCCCAGGCCACCTGACCCCTCCCCCTTTGCAACAGGTAGTGTTGTGTGCAAATGGAGTCCTCTCATTATGGCCTCTGAAACTTGATTTGGTTTGTGTGAGGTGGGTTTAAAGACTTAAGCCATTTGGGTTCAGGTTGGTCTGCTCTGGCATGGCTCTGTGTGACTGTGCCACATGGTGGTCACCTGTTCTCCAGTCATTGCGCATGTGGGTTGTTTCTAGGGTCTTGCTGATACACGCAACACCGTAGTGCACATTCTTCTGCACTGGATACACTGTGAGGACTTCATCCAGGACAGTTATCTGGGTCAAAGGGGAAGTGTGAAGTCTTCACTCACAAAATCCAATTAGCATGTTAACCAACCCAGTTGTGATCACAGCTGTTCAGATACAGAGGGTATGGGAAAGATGTCAACTATTAATAGATTTTTTTTCTTTTTAATGGCTACATCCAGGATATATGGAAGATTCTGGCCTGGGGATAATCTGAACCACAGCTGTGACCTGTGCTGCAGCCGTGGCAACGCTAGATCCTTTACTTTTTTTAATTTTTCATTTATTTTATTTATTATTTTTTTTTTTAGGGCTACATCCACAGCATATGGAAGTTCCCAGGCTGGGGGTTGAATTGGAGCTACAACTGCCTGCCTACACCACAGCCACAGCCACGTCTGCGACCCACACAATAGCTCATGGCAACACCGGATCCTTAACTCACAGAGCGAGGCCAGGGGTTGAACCCACATCCTCATGGATAGTAGTTGGGTCCGTAACCTGCTGAGCCACAACAGAAACTCTCAATGCCAGATCCTTTAACCCACTGTGCCGGGCTGGGATGTAACCCACACCTCAGGTGGCTGGAGCCGCTGTAGTCAGGTTCCTAACCCACCATGCCACGGCGGGAACTCCCAATAAATGTGCTTATCTGGACCAAATCGAAAGCAGCTGATTATTGGTCTATCTAAAGGTTTAGCTCCAAGTCTGACTATAGTACAGTGATGATCCGGATAGAGACCAGGAGGGAGGAGCCAGCCCCTCCTTAAGTGTCCCCCTCTTTTGACTTAAATGAGAAAATATCTTCAGACTTGGTCTGGGACGCACATAAAACTGGGTGTTGCTATCTGTCTGGCTGTGTTACATACGGCTTTTCTGGTCCAGGAAAATTCCCAGGTCCTAACTTGTTCCTTCTCCTCTGATGAGCTTCTTTGAGGAGCGGCCGTGCCGTTGCTGAGTGTCAGCTGATCTCTCTTCACACTATCTGGTCTGTGGTCTCTGAGCAAGTTGGGGACATCTCCAGGGAAGAAGTGGACCCGGGGCCTTTGGGGCTGGCTGTCAGAAGCGTGTCCCCAGGGTGGCCTGGAGGAAGTCTGCGAAGGCCCTATTTCCGTGTCCCTGTAGCCACCACACAGCCGCTGGGAGCACTCGTGGTTTGGGCTGTGAAGACATCAGGCTCCAGTCTCAGAACAAACCAAGAGCCGAGACAATGTCTAGATGTGCTTCGTGTACTTTATTTGAAGCCTCCTCTGTTATCTTCAGGACATAGTGCGGCGTTTTGATCACTCTTTAGAAACCGGTTAGTGGGAAGACAGCTCCGTGAAGAAAAGCTATAGAGACATCAAAGAAAAAATAACAGACTAACGGTCTTTACATTTATAGCGTCTGCTCAGCCTGCCAAAGCAGCCTGTTTGTGGACCCTCCCAAATACGCCGTGACAGGCTGAGTCGCTGTGGGGGATGTCACTCCTCAAATACTCCATGACAGGAATTCCCATTGTGTCTCAGTGGTTTAAGAACCCAGGTAGTATCCACGAGGATGCGGGTTCAATTCCTGGCCTTGCTCAGTGGGTTAAGGTCACAGGCACGGCTCGGATCCCACATTGCTGTGGCTGTGGTGTAGGCCAGCGGCTGCAGCTCTGATTTAACCCCTAGCCTGGGAACCTCCATATGCCGTGGGTGCAGCTCTATATTCCATGACAGGCTGAGTTGTAGGGGCCATTCCCCAAATACCGCCTGACTGTCCAAGTTGTGGGGGAGAGTCTGACAGGGGTCACAGGTATGACACGTCTGTGTTAAGGATTCCGGTGCCCAGCACACGGGCACCACGGTGATGTGCCAGGTTATCAGACAAAAAGCCTTCTCAGCGGTTGCGTGTGAGGTCTTCGGTATTTTGCACATACAGACATGTGACATTTGTAAAAGAAATCTTCTTGTTTCTTATAACCAGCTGTCCAAGCTTGAGAAACAACAGCAGAGGAAAGAAAAGACCAGAGCCAAAGGGCCTTCTGAATCGAGCAAAGAAAGAAGCACTCCTCGCAAAGAAGACCGCAGCGCCAGCAGCGGGGCCGAGGGTGACGTGTCCTCGGAGCGGGAGCCGTAGGCCTGGGGCGCAGCTCAGGTAGGAGCCCCCTGCGTGGCGTCTTCGTCTTCCCACATTCAGGCAAAGAGGAACCAACCACGGACAAAATAGCGTTTGAGACAGTTTGTTTATGGTCATTCATTCAGGGCTTCCCGACAGCGCTGCCTTCCGAGATGGAGAGACGAGTGTGGCGGGTGGGTAGGGGGTCCCCAGGTCCCGTCGCGGAGGCTCTGGGTGCCCGTGTTCGCCAACCACCGCTGCTGCTCTTAGTGTTTCTCGAATGTTCACGGGCATGTGATCCAGGTGGGAGCCCCACTCAGATCCCTCTTCTCTGCTGCAGCTCAGCCGCACAGCGCAGGCCACCGTCAGCATCGCCTCTTGTCTCCATTCCCGCTTCCTGTTTGTACCCCTTCCTTCGCCCCACGTGGCGTTACGGTTCACTTTTCCTGAAGCAGGGTTTCCTTCTCGCCAGGAGTCACCCCGGGTCACTAGTGGTGAGCCACCTCCCGGCCTGAAAAATCAGAGGCCTCTGAAGCTGTTCCCAGCCTTCTGACAGCCCTTTGCTCAAGTTCGTCCCCCCGCCGGACACATTATGGAGAGCCTCCTCCTACCAGAGTTCACAGGTTTAGGGAAAAGCGGAGAACTAATCACCCAGCACGTGGTGCCGCGTGGTGGTGGGAATGTGGGTTGGCGGCAGAGGACGTCAGGGAGGCCCCGGGAAAGGGGGTTCTGGAACGCGACCTCGAAGGACGTGTAGGGACCAGGAGATGGGGGCGAGGGCAGCGAGCTGCTTCAGCCGAGAGGAGAGCAGGTGCGCGCCTTGTGGGGGAGGGTCCGGGCCGGTGAGTTCAGAGCGGAGGCGGCAGAGAACCGCACGCGTGGGCCCTTATCCAGGGAGCTTCTCTAGAGGTGGAGGAAGGACGGGTCTGGGTCATCAGGGGTCTGGTGTACAGCTCTGAGAAGTCTGTCTTTCATCCCGGGGTGATGGGGAGCCTTTAGAAGCTTTCGTGTGTACACGTGACAGATCCGAGGTTTAACCATCACTCCAACAGTCATGGGGTGGGGAGTGGGCTGGAAACAATGGGCCACGTACAAGGCAGTTGCCAAAATCAAGGGAATGAGAGCTTGTGGACTGTGGCTCAAATCAGGTTAGCCTTCAGGTTTGGCCTGGAGATGCCAGATTGCAAGAGGGAGCATTCGTAGGATGAAGTCTGGCTCCTGAGGGGCGTGGGGGGTTAGGGGTCTACCTGGGAGATGTCCTTTAGGACACACGCCACCAGATACCGAGACGTGTCGCGGAGCCCCCCGTGGTCCAGTGGAACCGGCTTGCAACCGTGGACAGAGCAAAGACAGGACGGAGGCCTTGAAAAGAAGGGTTGCCGAGTCACAGTTTGAAGGGGTTGTGCTGGATTGTAAATCCCGTAATGTCCGGTTGACTTTTCCCCCCGGTCACTGGGATTTTGCCTGCATGTCGCCACGGGGATCTGACAGCCGTGTTTGCTGCTCAGGGCTTCACAGGAAGGTGGAGCCGGAATTGGGAAAGTCCCTTCACACTCGGCCTCATTTGTCACTGTCACAGACCCCACCTTTTTCTTGATCTTGTTGCTCCAGCCTAAAGCCATCGGTTTTTATTCATGAACTGAAACGGTTGGTAAGAGTTAAGAGTCTTTTGAATGTGTTATTCGGTATGTAAATAACATTAAATACTCATGAGTAGGTAGCAGCATTTTATATGTCATTTTGTCACATAAAACTTCCATTCCTACCCCCTTCCAGACTTGATGAGGCTTAAGCATCATTGATATGGTCAGTTTTGTCATCAGAAATATTGCCAGTGCTTCTGATTTGCGCCCGGTCCGGAAATCCTAAATCTAGGCTGAAACGTGCTGCATGCAGACAGTGCACAGGCGGCTCTCTTGCTTTTCCGTTATGCTCAGTAAGCGGGTCTGGCAGTAAACGCAGAAACTCAGCAGGTTCTTATTTTCATCCTCCCAGTTTCTGTGTGACAGTAAGTCATGTAATTTCTGAGTCCTTGATTTTTCTTCTGTTGGCTAAGCGAGTAACACTCATCTCCTTCAGTGGTGCTGGGATAGGCGGGCCTGTAGAAGCCGTAACGCCCCGCAGACTTGGGTGGGAGGTGAAGCGGGGAGACCCGTGGAAGGGGGACAGCTGGGCAGGTGCTGCCGGGTCTCCACGTAGCCAAGGTGCAGCGAAGGGCTCGCCTGCCCTGTAGCTGCCTTGGGGTCTGTTGGGTCGGCCATGGGTCTTGGTGGAAGGGGTGAGGTGACCCCAGAGGCTGTGAGGGGCCCACTTCATCCAGGAGGCCAGAGTCACGGCCTCAGCCCTGAAGTTAGCACTGACGGTCCCTGCAGCTCTCAGCCATGACCTCTACCTGTCCTCTGGGTGAGACCTGAGGGTCTGTTGTGGTGCAGCGCCCAGGTGAGGCCAGGTCAGTGGGGGGACCCTCTGGGCCCTGCAGTTGTGCGTCCCTGTGCAGGGCTGGTTGCTGAGCCAGGGGAGCCACTGAGGACGTGGCCGAGTTGACACCAGGGCGAGACAGCTTTCCTGTGGCTTCAGGATCCCGCCCACTGCTGCTCAGTGGGAAGGAGGCTCACAAGGACGTCTGGATAGGCCCGAGAAAATGCAGAAGCCTTGTTATCTTTGCACATTTGTCTGTAGTACCATCCGGGCTTTGGACCTGGAGCACGAAGGGACAGTTGAAGGCAGAGGTCCTGTTGCAGTTCTTCACACCAGAGATGGCAGCATAAGCCTGGGGGCCGGCGCAGGTGCGCAGGCCTGGCTGGAAGTGAGAGTCCGAGGAGATTGTCACCGCCATTGAGGACCGGGCCGGGCTCGGTTAGCCTTGCCCTGGGGTTTGCAGACCTGGAAGGGTTAGACTACAAAGCAGCTGCTGCTCCACAGGGATATTTGAGGGTTTTGCAGCCTGTGGGCCTTTGTTGCCCCTTCTACTGGAATTTGTCATCCCCAAAACCACCCCCCAGAATTCACATATCTATAAAGCTGAGTTAGGTAGTGACAGACAGAAGGTGACCTCGGCATTTGCTGTATTCCACAGAAAAACAGCAGCCCCTCAGCCCCTCCATGAGCTGCAGTTTTCATTTTCTTTTCTCTCTCTCTCTCTCTGTGTGTGTGTGTGTGTGTGTCTTTAGGGCCACACCCGCAGTATATGGAGGTTCTCAGACTATCGCTTAGCCACCATGGGAACTCTTTTATTTGCTTTTCTTTAAAAAACAGAAAGAGCCCTCGGAGCTTCACAGGCCCGAATGGGGGCAGCTTTGAGTTTCCAAGGCTTAAGAGAGAAATAAAAGGCAAAAGAAAATGGAAGGAGAAACTGCACAGTCTTGGGCGTATGTTTCTTTGAAAATGAGCCCCGGAGTTCCCATCGTGGCTCAGTGGAAACAAATCTGACTAGCATCCATGAGGATGCGCATTTGATCCCTGGCCTCGCTCAGTGGGTTAAGGTTCTGGCGTTGCTGTGAGCTGTGGCGTAGGTCACAGACACAGCTCGGATCGCGAGTGGCTGTGGTGCAGACTAGTGGCTAAAGCTCCGGTTCAACCCCTAGCCTGAGAAGCTCCATATGCCACAGATGCAGCCCTAAAACATACAAAAAAAAAAAAAAAAGGGAAAGAAAATGAGTCCCAAGCCTCCTTGGTTCAGAGGACATACCTGGGGTGTCAACATTTCTCTGTGACATCGACAACATTTCTTAGTTTCTCAAATTGACATTAAACTGCTAAACTTAACTTCTCCTTTTTCCTCTGTCTCATTCCTTTGGGCTTCTCCCCTTGCTGGGAGGACTCAAGGTTTTCTTTGAAGCTGCAACTCAGAGCCCCCTTTTCTGGCCCGTATCTAAAAACCCTGGGGCCACTTCTCACTAAAGAAGAGTGTGGTTTCTGCTTCTGATTGCGGATTCCAGTACTGACCTCACTGCCATCATTAAGGTGTGCATGAGAGGGGCGTGCTCCCAACCAGCACCCTAGGTTTCAGTCCTCAGGGGAGCACTAGAAACTAACACGGAAAGTGTTTTGGGAGCTGCCCTCTATTTGCTTTTTCAACCTGACCTCTGAAGAGTGAGACGTGTTCCGGCTGATTACATCTCTGCCTAATAAGCTGGAGTAGGTGTGTGTGTGTGTGTATGTGTGTGTGTGGCGGGGGGGTGGGGTATGTATTCTGTGAGCACATTTCTGCCTAATGGGCTGGAGCAGGTGTGTGTGTGTTCTGTTCAAGGGGTACTCGATCCCATTTCTTTTCCTTGTAGAGGCAGGATCTCTTTCATCCCCAGAGCTTTACCTGGCTCCCATATAAACATTCATATCATTTTCCCAGTCCCTATGCCAGTGTCTCATAGTATAAAACTCACTGTGCCTCCAAGGTAGTGTTTTTATTTTTTTAACTTTAAACAACCTTTTTTTTAGTGACAGCCCTAGAGTTTGCAACATGCTTTTTTTTTTGGTTGGTTTTGTTTTGCTTTTTAGGGCTCCACTCATGGCATATGTTTGTTCCCAGGCTAGGGGTAGAATCAGAGCCACAGCTGCCAGCCAACGCCACAGCCATAGTAACGCAGGGTCCAAATTGCATCTGCAACCTACATCACAGCTCATGGCAGCACCAGATCCTTAACCTACTGAGTGAGGCCAGGGATCGGACCCGCAGCCTCATGGTTCCTAGTCAGATTCGTTTCTGCTGCGCCACTACGGAAACTCCTACAGTATGCGTTTTTAACTAATCTGAGCCCACCTTCAAACAGCCTAGTCACGTCATGCATGCAGGTGCCTCATGACAGAGTTCCTCCCTCATGTTTCTTGTGACACTGTGTCACTTACGTCATTTCCATGTGCCGTCCAACCCAATACATTGTTACATTATCGTTTTATGAATAGATTTTTTTAGATTAAGAATAAGAAAAAGAAAAGATCTTATGTTACCTTAATTTCATCTTTGGTGCTCTTCCCTTTCATTATGTGGATACAAGTTTCTGACCTGTACCACCTTCCTTCTGCCTGAGGAACTTCTTTTAGCATTTCTTGAAGCTGAGAGAAAGTCTTTATTTCTCCTTCACTTTTGAAGGATAGTTTTGCTGGTGTAGAATTTTAGATTGGTGGGGGTTTTTTTGAGGGGAGGTGTTTAATATTTTAAATATTTTATTCCATTCTCTTCTTGCTGGCATAGTTTATTCTGAGACGCCCTCCATAACTCTTGGCCTTGTTCTGCTACAGGTGACCTGGATTCACAGCCATGTGCCCCTCCTCCCACTCCACCCCCAGCTTCTTTGAAGACTTTCTCTTTGGTTTTTTTTTTTTTTTACCTTTTTTTCCCCTGCCTTTTTCTAGGGCTGCACTCGCAGCATATGGCGGTTCCCAGGCTAGGGGTCTAATCGGAGCTATAGCCACCTACTGACGCCACAGCCACAGCAGCGTGGGATCTGAGCCGCGTCTGCAACCTGCACTACAGCTCACAGCAATACCGGATCCTTAACCCACTGAGCAAGGCCAGGGATCAAACCCGCAACCTCATTGTTCCTAGTCAGATTCGTTAACCACTGAGCCACGACGGGAACTCCTTTATTTGCGGTTTGAATGTGCCTTGCTCAGGTGTGATTCCTGGTTGGTGTTCTCTGAGCCTCCGGGATCTGGGATTTGGTGTCACCTGTCACTAAGCTTAGATAGTCCTTGGCCTTTATTATTCTCTGCTCTCTCTCTCGTCCCCTCTGATACTCCCTTTTAACAGTTGCCCCACTGTTCTTGGCTGGTCTGTTCCTCCCCTCCCCGCAATCCTTCTCTTTCTGCATTTCGGTTTGGGAAGTTTGTACTGACCTGTCTTCAAGGCCACTGCTTCATCCCCTGTCTGTGTCCAGTCTGCTGATGAGCATTCTCCATTTCCTTTCGATTCTTTCCTGGAGTTTCCATCTCTCTGCTGACGTTATCCATCTGTTCTTAAATATCTAAGTCTAGTTCTGATGATTGCTGTGGGTTTTCTGAGCTTCTGGAATCTATAAATGTATATCTTTCAGTACATTTGGGAAATTTTAAGCAGCATTTCTTCCAGCGTTATTTTCTGCCCTGTTCTCTCTCATCTCACCGGGAGGAGGTTACTGTTCCCAAACCGCTAAGTGTTGTTCTGGCCTCTGTTGTGCGTGGGTGACCTGCTTTCTCACTGATTCAGAGTCAGCACATTGCGTTACTCTGCCAGTAGTGGTGCTGGATTTGCTCCATGCCCAGGCTTGCTCTGTAATTGCCTTATTTATTGAAAAGAAGTTGGCAAGAATCTGCCCACAATTAGCAATTCTGTTTATTGCTGAAATATAGAGCTGAGCTTACTGATAACATAGAATATAATAACACAGTAGGTACTACCTGTGTGTGGGTATTTAAATGTAAATTAATTAAAAGTAAATAAAATTTAATTTCCTCAGTCACAGTAGCTACAGTTCCTGTGCTCATTCAGCTGGTGGCTGCCGTCCTGGACTGAGCTGATAGATAACAACATATCACTGAGGAAAGGTCCCTTGGAGGCCACTGGCCTGGAGGGCTTGCATCTACGTCTTGAGACCATCATCTGAACCACTGTAGGTTTGGTCAGACTAACGTGGTTAGGAGTTCCTGCTGTGGTGCAACCGGATCGGTGGTGTTTTGGGAGCACTGAGATGCAGGCTCGATTCCTGACCCAGCACGGTGGGTTAAGGATCTGGTGTTGCTGCAGTTGCAGTGAAGCACATGTCACAACTGTGGCTCGGATCTGAACCCTGCATATGCTATAGGGTGGCCAAAAAGCCAAAAAGACTGACGTGGTTAAATCTATACAAATGGACATTAGAAATACACGGGGGTAGAATTTAAGCCAAAAAATAAAAACTAACGACTGCCAGAGTTTGTTCCTTCCTGATCAGGTGACATCAGTTGTTTTTTTTTTTTTCCCTGCTTTATTAGTTCACTCCAAGCTTTCTTTTCTCAGTGAGAAAGCACATCGCTGCCCCCATGTTCTCATTGCCGCATCAGGACCACCAGCACTAGTGCACAGGATGGGTCTCTACTCTGACAGTTCAGTGGAGGCTCACTGGGGTTTCCGATGTCTAGTAGGGCTGAGTGAATCCATTACTGATAACATCGACTTTCCCAGCAACTTTTGTTTTTGCATGTTTTTCAAGGCTGCCAGATCCTTAACCCACTGAGCAAGACTAGGGATCAAACCTGCAACCTCATGGTTCCTAGTTGGATTCGTTTCCACTGAGCCACAACGGGAACTCCTGGGTTAACATCTTGATTAAAATGTAGGAGCAAATGGGTTGCTTTTCTTGACTTTAAATAAGCTCGTGTTAGATTCCCAGCCATAATCTGAAACAAATAAATAAAACTCGGTTCTTTTGACAGTGGTTTGGGGAGCAGGTCTGTGGTATGCGTACCCTGACTTACATCTTCAGTTGCTCGAATGGTCTGAAGCCAGAAACAGATCAGCCGAAGTCAGCATCTTTGAGAGACTCAGTGTTTAAACAGGATGTTGAGGTTTTCCTTGCTTTTGTTCCCCACTGCCCCCAGCTTTTGAAGCAGTAGATGAGAACAGCCCTGCATCCTCTTTTTTTCTTTTTAGGGCAGCACCTGCGGCATATGGAAGTTCCCAGGGTACGGGTTGAATCAGAGCTACAGCCGCGGGCCTACACCACAGTCACAGCAACGCAGGATCCGAGCTTCATCTGTAGCCTGCACCAGAGCTCATGGCAACACTGGATCCCTGACCGACTGAGCAAGGCCAGGGATCGAACACGCATTCTCATGGATACTAGTCGGATTCGTTTCCACTGCACCACGGTGGAAACTCCAGCACCCTCTTTCATAAGGCCATGAAATAGTGGTGCCAAGTTATCAGACACTTCTTAGGGCCTTATAACATTTTCTCTAAGCAGATAATTCATTGTCTCTCTGATTTTACAAAGGTAGAGACATACTCTTTGTATAATGTTACCTTTTATCGTGGAACAGAGTATCATGAACATTTTCTAGAGCATGTCTTCTTCTGTAATAAACTTTGTCATTTCCATCTGCACATCAGACATTTGAAGCGTAAATTTATCATCACAATTAATTAAAAATTTGTGGAGTGTTTAATTGGAGTAAATATGAAAGACTAATGTATTCGAGCAGGATCCCAAAGCTCATTTTAAGTTCGAAAACAAAGGTTTTAATCTATGCCAAGAGGATAGAGTTCTTCAAAGGCAGAACATGGGAACCAGTTTCAGGACGTTAGTTATTAGTATTACAGGTGAGGAAAGAGGTATTAAAAGGCCCAGCTTCTTAAGTTTGGATTACCATCTTGAGAAAATTATAGGAACAAATGGGTTGCTTTTCTTAACTTTAAAATGTAAGTATTATGGTCTCCGGGATTTAGGCTGTGTATTCCCCTGGTGGTTTTTCAGATATCTCTTAGGATGTAGTGCAGTGGGTTTCAGAGTCTGGGGGTGGGTCTGGGGGACATTTTGATCCCTTGTGTGGGTCCAGGTAGAATAGAACCAAACATCACGGACAAGCTACAGTTCCACTAGCCTTTCTTGTGTGGACCCAAGGGACCTCGGTGCTGAGCTGGGCTCGGGAATGAAAAGCTGATAATTCCATGGAGGCACCTGCTCACCGTACGACCCTTTCTTAAGAATGTGACCTGAGTTGCATGCATCTGGAAGCAGGTGCACAGATGTAGCATCACCATATGCAAATCACTGTAATGTTTTGCTTTTATTTAAGTTCATCTGATTAGAATTTAGATGTGTGAGAATAGAAACTGCTCTGTTAAGTTTGGGATTTACAAATGAGATTTCAAACATGCATAACAATACATGCCTCACAAATCTTGGCAAGACCAACTGGCTTTTGCTGTGGGCTCAGAATTGCAAAGGGATACTCAAGACCCTTGGACATTTTATATCAAAGAATCTGTTATACTTTGATAGTAAAAATATCCCAAGAACTAGCATTTAGTTTGTACCCCGTCCCTTTCAGGCTCCATGTCCTCTGCCTCCGTCTTTGTTAAAAGGATTTAGAAATGAGACTTTTGTATTTTTTTCAAGGGACTTGTCCATTTTATCCATATCTAATTTGTGGGTATAAGGTTATATTCCCTTTTTGTTCTTTTAATGTCTGTGAAATCTGTACTGCCTCTTTTTAAAAAATACTTAATGAATTTTATTACATTTATAGGTGTACAGCAATGATCACAACCAAATTTTACAGCATTTCCATCCCAAACCCTCAGTGTATCCCCCCACCCCCCAACCGGTCTCATCTGGAAACCATAAGTTTTTCAAAGTCTGTGAGTCAGTATCTGATCTGCAAAGGAGTTCGTTGTGTCCTTTTTTTGTTTTTTTGATTCCACATGTAAGTGATAGAAATTGATGCTGGTGTCTCATTGTCTGACTGACTTCACTTAGCATGATAATTTCTCGGTCCATCCATGTTGCTGTAAATGCTGTTATTTCTTTCCCTTTAATGGCTGAGTAATATTCCATTGTATATACATGTACCACATCTTCTTTATCCATTCCTCTGTCTATGGACATTTAGGTTGTTTCCATGTCTTGGCTATTGTATAGAGTTGTACTGCTTCTTGATTCCTGATATTCATAACTTTTTTCTTCTCTTTTTTTCTTGGTACATCTGGCAAGAAATTTATTGATTTTATTGATCTTTTCACTTGTTTTCTTTTTTGTTTTTGTTTGAAATTTCATTGCTTCCTGCCCTTATTCCCCTCCTCCTGCTTGTTTTGGGTTTACTTTGCTTTTATTCTTTTAATTCCATAAGGCAGAAACTTAGCTTATTGACTTGAAAGCTTTCTTCTTTTTCTAATGTAAGCATTTAATGCTATGAATTTCTCTCCAAGCACTGCCGTTGGTGAATGTCACAAATTTTGATGTTTGTATTTTCATTTTCATTCTCTTTAAAATATTTTCTAATTTGCCATGTGCTTTTTCTTTGATGCAGAGGCCATTTATAAGTGTGTTGTTTAATTCCCAGATGTTTGGTTGGGTCTTTTTGAGCTCTGAGAGTGAAGTTCTAATAAATTGGTGTCTCTTTGGTGAGAAGGTATTTGGATTTATACATGGTAACACCGCAGATTTTTCACAATAAAATGAAATACTGTCATTCTCTTGTCTTTGTATGAACTGGAAAGGATATCTCTAGCTATTTTGTCACGCATGGTCATATATGTTAATAGGATTTGAAGGCCAAACTTTGGGACCCTTCTGAGTAATGTGTCTTATCTTTGTTTTTTTTAGTGCATTATCATTGGGCAGAACTGGATCCTGAAAAATTCATGAAAGATGCTAGGCACCTACACTACTTTAAGGATTTGGAACTGAATCCTGAAAAGGAAGATGGAAATAAAAAACTTGGAACCTGAATAGCCCTACAGAAAACAAAAGCAAAAGCAAAACAAAACAAAAAACACCAAAGGAGCATTACCACTTTCTGTTGTTGCTGTGGTTTAATACAGGAAGTGGGTGCTGCCTCCCCCTTCCCCCCTAGGAAAGGCTGTGTTGGTTCCTCTGATATCTTGGCTTCTTTCAAAACAGGCTGGCCCAGCATCATTCGTCACTGAGCCCTCCTTTCACAGTGTGGTTGGTGTATTTCTGCGTGTCTGTGACGGGTCCCAAATGCATTCACGCGCTCCATGTTTTTCCCAACAGTGGCTCAGCCAGGGCACATGTGAAGATGTAGAGAGAACCGTCATCATTGATAATGTTACTATGTGAGACCTTTGCATCTTGTAAATTTTCTCTCTTTTTCTAAAAAAGAAATAAACTCCAAAGCTCAACAGACCACTTTATTCTTAAACAAATCCTGCGCTATTTCTTTTTAAGGATTTTGTCTGTAGAAATACAGCGTGTCTGACCCCTCTCTGTGTATATACACTTCTTTTCAAATAACCCTTTTGCAGGGAGCCTTCCCTGAGTGTTCCACATGGACCCCTGATGCTGCAGTGTGTCTGACCCCTCTCTGTGTATATACACTTCATTTCAAATAACCCTTTTGCATGGAACCCTGATGCTACACTGACAGCTTATCTGTGGTTATTTATAGTTGATGCCATTTTCCTTGGACATGGTGGCAGGAGAGGGGAGTGTCCGGGGGAATCCCGTTTTAGAAAGGACGGAAGACTGACACCACTTGTGGCTGCCACATCTGTATATCCACCTGTTGGACTGTACAGATGCCCCTTTTTCTAGGAGCTGCTTGTTTGTAATATGTCCAAGTCAGGATCCCCACAGTTATGGTAAGATAGAACCATGTTCTGCCAAAGAGTTCTTTCAGTTAATTTTAATCGAGTGGCATAACAGTAGTGGTCATTTTTATTTTTTTTTTAATATTTATTTATTTATTTTGTCTTTTCTAGGGCCACACCTGCAGCATATGGAGGTTCCCAGGCTAGGGGTCTAACAGGAGCTGTAGCTGCCGGCCTTCGCCACAGCCACAGCAACGCGGGATCCGAGCCGCGTCTGTGACTTACACCATGGCTCACAGCAACACTGGATCCTTAACCCACTGAGCGAGGCCAGGGATTAAACCCACAACCTCATGGTTCCTAGTCAGATTCGTTAACCACTGAGCCACAGCGGGAACTCCACTAATTGTCATTTTTAGACATTATATGATGTCAGTAGTAATATATTATTATATACAATGTACATTTATGTGACATATCTATAATACAAAATGCTTATATAAAGAGTTATTCTGGAGTTCCCATCGTGGTTCAGTGGTAATGAACCCATGAGGATGCAGGTTCAATCCCTGACCTTGCTCAGTGGGTTAAGGATCTGGTGTGGCCGTGAGCTGTAGTGTAGGTTGCAGACGTGGCTTGGATCCTGCGTTGCTGTGGCTGTGGAATAAGCTGGCAGCTATAGCTCCAGTTTGACCCCTAGCCTGGGAACTTCCATATGCCGCAGGTGTGGCCTTAAAAAAAAAAAAAGGCACGCGTTATCCTGTCTTGAAATGCTTCTTGCCTAACTATAGAAAAGAAATCTGGAGTTTCCATTGTGGCTCAGCTGGTTAAGAACCCAGCATAGTGTGCCTGAGGATACAGGTTCGATCCCTGGCCTTACTCAGGAGGTTAAGGTGTTGACACAAGCTGTGGTATAGGTTACGAATACAGCTCAGATCCCGTGTTGCTATGGCTGTGGCATAGGCTCCAGCTGCAGTTTTGATTCGACCCCTAGCCCAGGAGTTTCCATATGCTGCAAGTGTGACCATAAAAAGAAAAGGAAAAAAAAAAGGGACATCCTTATTTGGCATGTTTGTAATACTGAAACTTTATCTATGACCTTCATAATAATTTCCGAGTCCCTCTAGTGTGACCCAGTTGTCTATGTCAAATAAAAACGTAGTTAGAAAATATGAAGGGAAAAAAGCTCAAATCGCATCTCCACTGTGCATTCAAGCTCCTGGAGTATAGAGTTGGAAGGGGGCTGGCCGAATTTGCTGTTTTCTGACCTGATGCGGATGGTCCAGGAGAATCCACGACGGCCTAAACCTCTGGGTGTGAAATCACGACATCCCGGATGCTGATCCCTGGTTGGCACCCCCAGCTCATGACCAGGGAGTTCCAGGCAGCTCTCAAAGTCAGCTTTTACAGAGTGAGTTCAGATTCACTTGATTCAAGCTGCTTGACTCTCCGGTTTTGTAAACTCAGCTGTGGGGTCGTGGATTTGCTGAACGGACTCATCAGATGTGTCCCTGCGACAGCATTTGATCGCCTCCAGTTCGTGCTGGTTGAACAACTGCAGCCTGTCCGTGGCGCGACGGGCGAGGGGGTGCACAGAGAGGGGCCCACATACTCGACGTTTGGACGGTCTTGAAACAGTAAGAGGCTTGTCGCTCACAACCAGTTCCCAGAGCCCGTTTCAAAGGGACTTAGACAAATCAGAGTGTGACTAGCAGCCTGTGGTCAACTTGCTGAAGGGTCTAGAAACCATAAAGGGAGATGAGCTGAAAAACCAAAACTCTGCATATCCGAAAGACTCAGGGGGAGATGCTGAGTCAGAGACAAAACTAGGAGCAGTGGGTATAACTGCCGAAACAGCGATGCTGACTTGATACATGGAGCAACAACACATTTCAGCAGTGGATGGCGATGCTGAGAAAGTTGAGCAGAAAGCTCTGCGCCTGTGGACTGAGGAGATCTTTTATTTAGTGTGATCACAGTCCCAGACCTCCTGTGGATACCCAAGTCCGCAGGTGCTCAAGTCCCTTATTTAAAATGACATAGTTCGAGTCTGCAGGTTCGGAGCCTACACGTATGGAGGACAAGCCGTGATTTCCACGTCTTCCCTCCGTGGCAGTGTGCGGGAACATGCAAATGTCAGAAATTGTTTGCTGCTTTTGTAGCACTGGATGGAAGGGAGCTTTTCCATCATCCTAAAGGTTACTTTCAACTCCTAGCAGCAGAAGAAGCCGTGCATACACCCAAGACTGGCTGAAGAGGGTCCGATCTAACCACAGGGCAAGGTTATAAATGTAGGAAAGCTCAAGAAGGAACCCCATGGCATCCACAGTTGCATCAAAGAGGCAGTTAACTTCTGCCTTCCTCCAGCCCCTTCACTCGCCTTCCGAAGGTCGTCTCCAACTCTTACTGTGGGACAAATGGCTAAAATTAGACTTGGGGTTCTGCTTGTGGAGTATAAAACTCCTCATCGCCGTGTTCCTCCCAGCATCTCCAGCTCCTCCTTTCTGCTTATTTATAAAGCTTGCTGTTTATTGTCCATTAAAACATCATTTGCTTGTGGATGGGAGAGAACCGTACCATGTATGGCTTTTCTGTGCAGTCTTGGCAGACGCCAGGCCCGGGACTTTAAACAGAGCACCGCCCAGTGACACTGGGTAGCAGCGCCGTTTAATCTTTGCCTCTCGTGGTTTACTTTACAGGAGACCAAGCTCTTTTGGAGACACAGAACACAGACCAAATAAAGACGCCTCCTGGGCTGGACACTCCACAGCGTCGCCCTGGGCATGGTGGGCCTCGGGAAGGCGTCTTCTCTGCCAGGCTGCGTCCTGAGTGGAGGTGGGCGCCAACTGGCAGAGAGAAGAGATAAACTGCGCCGAGGTCACACAGCAGGTCGGCAGCACAGCCTGGAGCCAACCCTGAGTCTGCTGAGACCAGGACGCTGCTGTTAGCAGATCTGCACTCATTATCAAGGTCACAGTCAAGGCCGTGTCACATGAGCAGCTACTGAAGAACTAGAACAGATCGGCCTGGAGAAGGTGGGCAGACCTGAGATGAGGCCTGAATGCATGGCCGTGACTTACCAGGCCTGTTGCTGCTTACCACCACTGTCCTTTCTGCCCAGGTCCCTCACGTGTCCCCTCCCTCAGCCCAGCCTTAGCAGTGTCTTAACCTCCCCTTCTCTCCCACCTTGAGGTGCTGCTTCTCCTGCCCATCCCACCATGTCCTGTGCACCTCAGCTCCTCTGGAAGGTGATCCAGGCCCACCTCCCAGCTGATGCTCTTCCCACAGACACCCCAGTACCTCTTCTGCTCCACAGCGGAGCCTCTAAGCCAACACCTTTCAAGCAAAAGTCAGTATTATTTGTAGCAGAAGAATTATGAAGATGAAATATATTAGCAAAAATTAATTTAACAAATTTGAAATACCATCACTAAAAGATACTTTGCTAATGAGAATTTAAGGTTTGGTTTTCCAGACCCTCTGAAGTTTGAATGCACCAGCATCTAAATGAAAACATCAGCAACACTGCCAGAGGCCGACTGCCCTCCACACTGATTTTCCATCTTCATCTCTAACACCATCGATGGGAGGCTCTGCCTTTGATACTATTCCGCATCTTCTGAGGTGAGGTTCTTTATTCTTAAAAGACCTGAATCAGCAATGAATTGCAAGTAAAAAATTCTTAAAGGGCCTGGTGGAAAAGGGCAGAAATCAGACAAATCAGAAAGTTCGCCTCTCTGGTTTTGGACTTAAAGTTTCTTTGTTCTCTGAGCTTCCGCCCCATTCACGCCCTCCTGGAGCATGGGTGTCAGGGTTAAAGGTGAGAGGTACACCAGGTGTTCAGCACCACACCTCATGGTGACGCCCACCCGGCAGGTCACAGGTGATGTAGCGCCCTGTGATGGAAGCTGCAGGAAGCAACTGCTGCGTCCCTTCTTTGACTCGTCCCAAGCCAGCAGGCAGCTAAAACCCTGTGGGCTCCGTATAACCCTTGTGGCCTGTGACTGCCCCAGAGGAAGAATTGCGTTGTGATCCTGTGGGGCTCCATCCTCTTGGGTCAAATGTCATGCCGGCTACGCCTCCAGCTTTGTGTCACCTTCAGACATGGTTTCTCTGTCTTTATCCAGGTCTTGGCTAAACGTGATGCACAGGACAGAGTTGGCTCCTGCTAGAAATCTTACAGATCAGCAGAGGCATCGTTTGTAGTCGCTCAGCCCACCTTCCTCCTTCCCACGTCCCTGTTCTAGCTGAAATCGGGCTCTACTAGTTCCACAGTATTTTGGTGATTAATCCAGTGATGCTGTCCCAAAACATTAGCACAGCACAATGCGTTACGCGTGAACTCGTGCTGCCTTCCAATGATCACTGTGTTCTTTTCCACAGGCTCCCAAGCCATCTGTTTAATTATCGGTTCTAGAATGTTTTCAGGAATGCACCTACAACTGGCCTGATGTGTCTGGAACCCTTCTTTTTGAAACTGGGATTTTGGACATGTTTGGTTTTCTGTCCCCTCTCTTCTTTTCGGAATATTTTTCAAAGTGGTCAGTGGTAAGTCTGTTTCCTCATCACGTCTTTTTTTTTTTGTCTTTTTAGGGCCGTACCCGCGGCATATGGAGGTTCCCAGGCTAGGGGTCTAACAGGAGCTGTAGCCGCCGGCCTTCGCCACAGCCACAGCAATGCGGGATTCGAGCCGCGTCTGCAACCTATACCACAGCCACAGCAACGCCAGATCCGATCTGAGTCTGTGACCTAGCACCACAGCTCACGGCAACACTGGATCCTTGACCCACTGAGCAAGGCCAGGGATCGAACCCGCAACTTCATGGTTCCTAGTTGGATTTGTTTCCACTGTGCCACAGCGGGAACTCCTATTTCCTCATCACATCTTTAAGTTAATTCAGTTCTTCACTTTATTCAGAGAACCTAGTGAGTCTGTGTCCCTTCACCTACCACGGGCTCTGAGTCCCTTTTTATGATGTTTGTTTTGCCTTTTCTGAGTTAGGAACAAATAACTCCCTTAAATACAGTGTTTCCCAATGACCAAAGCTAATCTAAGCCTGTCACGCGTGTCACCTCTTGTAATCATCGCAGCCCTTTTATTACTCCCCTCTTACAGTTGAGCAGGTGAGACTCGGAGAGGCGAGGGGGCTTGCAGAGCTGTGAAGGGCACAAAGTGTTACCTGTTTATAGGAACAAGGTAGCCTGCCATGGTGTCCTGGCTGTGGCAGAGCTCAGGAGACCCCGGGTCAGAGACAGCAGTGGGGGAAGCTGGAGTCAGCCCTCCATGCCCGCTCCGTGAACCCCACTTTCCCGGGTGATGCATCACACGGAGCGGGTCCCTTACTCACCGACTCGCTCCAAATGTCGCTGGTCACTCGTGTTCTACCTCCCCCCCACCTGCTCTCATTCCATCCTGTCTGCCCATCCAGACACCCTCTCCGCCCTGCTCTTCCTGGAGGCTGCCTTCCGCGCACCTGCTCCCCGCTGCCTGGGGGGTTTGGACGGGAGGAGGCGTCTGTGGATGATCTGAGGGCTGGCTGAGGACACCCTGCGGAAGAGGAACTTCCCTCTGTGGAGGCGAAGGCTTCCTTCGGTTCTTTTTTTTTTTTTTTTTTTTAAGTGATATAAAATAGTTCAATTTCATTTTTTTTTTATTTCATGTGGTTTTCCAGTTTTCCCAGCACCATTTGTTGAAGAGACATTCTTTTCCCCATTGAATATTCTTGGCTCTCATGTCAGTATTAGTTGAACATAATTTATAAACATAAACAGAAATTAGGTTTATTTCTGGGCTCTCAGTTCTCTTCCATTGGTCTATGTGTCTGTTTTTAAGCCAGTATCATGCCATTCTACTTACTTTCTAATGTAGTTTGAAATCAGGAAGTATGATGCTTCTCGTCCCCCCCCCCTCAGGATTCCTTTGATTCTTTGGGGTCTTTTGTGGTTCCATGTGAATTTTAGGGTTGTTTTTCCTATTTCTGTGAAAAATGCCAGTGGAATTTTACGTTGAATCTATTGATGGCTTTGGGTAGTATGGACAGTTTGAAAATCATAATTCTTCCAATCCGTTAACATGGCATGTTTATCCAGTTACTCGTGTCTTCCTTAATTTCTTCCATCAGTGTCTTACAGTTTGAATGTATAGTAGGTCTTTTGCCTACCTGGGTTAAATTTATTCCTAAGTATTTTCTCATTTGGATACTATTATAAATATAATAGTTTTCCTAATTTTTCTTTTTATTAGCTTTGTTGTTATTGTATAGAAAGACAACTGATTTTTGCATATTCTGTAACTTTACTGAATTTGTTTATTAGTTCTAATAGTTTTTTGTTGACATATCTAGGGTTTTCTGTATGTAAGTTCACATCCTCTGCAGAGACAACTTTGCTTCTTTTCTGATCTGGATGCATTGTATTTCTTTTTCTTGCCCAATTGCTCTGGCTAGGACTTCAAGTACTGTGCTGAATAGAAGTGGCAGGAGTGGGCACCCTCATTTCTGATTCTGATCATTGAATATGATGTTAACTGTGAGTTTACCGAATATATGGCCTTTATTATGTTGAGGTACATTCCTTTTTTCCATAATTTGTTGAGAGCTTTTATCATAAAAGTATGTTGAATTTTGTCAAATGCTTTTTCTGTATTTATTAAGGTAATATGACTTTTATCCTTCATTATGTTAATGTGATGTATCCCATTTCTTGATTTGTGCATATTGAATCATCCTTCAGCCCACGAGTAATTCCAGCTTGATCATGGTGTACGATCCTTTTAATGTGATGTTGAATTCTGTTTGCTAGTATTTGGTTGAGGATCTCTCTATATTCATCAGGATATTGGCCGTTACTTTCATTTTCTTGTGGTTTGGTGTCAGGGTAATGCTAGTCTCATAAAATGAGTTTGGAAGTGTTTTCTCCTCAGCAGTTTTTTGGGGAAGAGTTTGAGAAGGATTGGTATTAATTTTTAAGTGTTTGGTAGAATTCACCAATAAAGCCATTAGGTCCTGGGCTTTCCTTTTGCAGGAGGATTTTAATTACTGATTCAGTCTCCTTGTTATTGGTCTGTTTAGTTTTTCTACATTTTCTTTCCTTTTTTTTGTCTTTTTGCCTTTTCTAGGGCCACACGTGTGGCATATGGAGGTTCCCAGGCTAGGGGTCTAATTGGAGTTGTAGCTGCCGGCCTACACCACAGCCACAGCAAAGCAGGATCTGAGCTACGTCTGCAACCTACACCACAGTTCATGGCAATGCTGGATCCTTAACCCACTGAGCGAGGCTGGGGATCAAACCTGCAACCTCATGGTTCCTAGTCGGATTCACTAACCACTGAGCCATGACAGGAACTCCAGTTTTTCTACATTTTCATGATTCAGTCTTGGTAGGTTGTGTATTTCTAGGAATTTGTTCATTTCTTCTAGGTCGTCCAATTTTCTGGTGTATAATTATTGATCATAGTTAGGGTCCTTTGTATTTCTGTGGTATACAAAAGTTATTAAAGTCTCCTCTTTCATTTCTGATTTTGTTTGAGTCTTCTTTCTTTTCTCTTTGTCTACCTAAAGGTTTGTCAATTTTGCTTATCTTTTCAGAAAACCAGCTCTGACTTTCGTTGATATTTTCTGGTCTTTATTTCATTTATTTCCATTCTGACCTTTGTTATTTCCTTCCTTCTGCTAATTTTAGGCTTAGTTTTCCCCCTGGTTCCTTGAGGTATAAAGTTAGGTTCATTTGAGATCCTTCTTTTTTTTCTTAAGTAGGCATTTATTGCCATGAACTTCCATGTTAGAACTGCTTTTATTACATCTCATACATTTTGGTATGTTGTGTTTCATTTTCACTTGTTTTGAGTTTTAAAAAGATTTTCCTTTTTATTTCTTTGACCTGCCATTTTGTTTAGGAGTGTGTTAATTACATTTCTACATATTTGTGAATTTTCTTTCCTCCTGTTACTGATTATTAGTTTCATACCATTGTGGTTGGGAAAGATACTTGGCATGATTTCAATTTTAAATTTGTTAATACTCGTTCTATGACCTAACATATGATCTATCCTGGAGAACATTTTTATGGGCTTGAGAAGAATGTATAGTCTGATGCTATTGGATGGAATTTTCTGTATATGTCTATTAGGTTCACTGTATCCAAAGTGTAGGTTAAGTCTAATGTTTCCTTACTGACTTTCTACCTGAATGATATCACAAGAAAGTAAATGACGTGAATTTTTTTTGGTTTCCCAGTGCATGGAAAAGTTCTGTTTATGCTACACTGTAGTCTTTTAAGTATACCATAGCATTATATCTAAAAAAGCACATTCCTTCATTAAAAAATGCTTTATTGCTAAAAAATGCCAACTGTCACCCGAGTCTTCAGCCAAGTTGTAATCTTTTTGTTTATAGAGGCCAGGGATCGAACCCACAAGCTCATGGTTCCTAGTCGGATTCGTTAACCGCTGTGCCATAACAGGAACTCCGAATGATGAATTTCTTAATGGCATCTTGAATGGTGACTCCTTTCCAGAAGATTTTCAATTGGCTTTGCCCAGATCCATCAGAGGAATTATTATCTATAGCAGCTATGGCCTTATGAAATGTGTTTCTTTTTCTTTTCTTTTCTTTTCTTTTCTTTTTCAGGGCCACACCCACAGCATATGGAAGTTCCCAGGCTAGGGGTCAGATCAGAGCTCCATTTGCTGGCTTACATCACAGCCACAGCAATGCAGGATCCAAGCTATGTCTGCGACCTACACCACAGCTCACAGCAACACCAGATCCTTTAACCCACTGAGCGAGGCCAGGGATCAAACCCATATCCTCATGGGTACTAGTCAGGTTCGTTACCACTGAGCCACAAAAGGAACTCCTGAAATGTGTTTCTTAATAATAAGACTTTAAAGTTGAAATTGCTCCTTGATCCAGGGGCTGCAGAGTGGATGTTATGCTGGCAGGCATTAAAACAATATTGATCTCGCTGTATATCTTCATTAGCGCTCCAAGGTGACCAAATGCATTGTCAATAATCAGTGACATTTTGAAGGGAATCTTTTTTTTTTTTTTTCCTAGCAGAAGATCTCAACAGTGAGCTTAAAATATTTGGTAAACTTCTTTCCAGCTATTAAAGTCCTGGATGGCATCTTCTAAGAAGGCCATTTTATCTACATGGAAAATCTGTTGTTTATTCACCTTCATTAATAATCTGGGCTAGATCTTCTGGATGACTTGCTTCTGCTTCCATGTCAGCACTGGCTGTTTCACCTTCCATTTTTATGTCATGGAGATGGTTTTTTTTGTTTAAACCCCATGAACCAGCCTCTGCTAGCCTCCAGCCTTTCTTCATTTCTTCTGTAGCTTCCTCACTTTTCTTAGCCTTCATAGGATTTAAGAGAGTTAAGGCTTTGCTCTGGATGAGGCTCAGGCTTAAGGGAAGGTTGGAGCTGGCTTGATCTTCTATCCAGACCACTCAGACGTTCTCTGTGTCAGCATCAAGGCTGTTTCTGTTATTTGCGTGCCCCCTGATTCCTGGGCCATTCAGGTTTAGGCGTGTGCCCAGTTGGCTCTGAAGCTTTGGCTCTGCCCCTGTTTGCTGTCTTCTCTCCACCTCCATTGCCACTGGTCCAAGTTGCTTCCACCGGGACGATGACCACTTCTGACCGTTTCCTGCTTTCCCTGCCCAATCTCTTTGGTCTGTTGTGTACACATTGAATGACAAGAAATAGACCACTTCTTGACTTAAAACTTTTAGTGGCTTCAGCTCCAGGCTCTTTATCGAGATCTATAAAGTCTGAAGTATCTTGTGCGCACCCAGTTTTTTGGCCTCGTCTTCCCCACACTCCACCCCCTGCTCCATTCCTCCTCTCTGACCTCATCTCCAGCATGACTGGTGTGATCTCGTTGGTTCAGGTCTTTCCTGGTCTTAGCACTGAACGTCTGACATCGCAGGAAACAGGCTTGGTTGGTCAGCCTACGTCACCTCCAGCTGCTCTCAGACCTCGCCCACCACCTCTCCCCTTGCACAGAGACCTTTGTTTTCCACAGTTGAGCCAAGCTCCCTCTTGCCTCAGGGCCTTTGCACATGCCGTTTCCCTGCTGGTGTTCTACTCCCTGTTCTAAGCTAGGTTTTCTCACACTTCGTGCCCCTGCTCCGTGGCAGCTGTTCTCAGAGGGCTTGTGAGCACCAGGAGGATCCCTGCCTCTCCCGGCCATCTCTGTTTTCAGAGCACTCTGCTCTCCTTGCTAGTGCCCAGCACTGCTGAACAGTCCACCTCCCTGGCGTGTTGGCCTGGTTGCTGCCAGGTTCTTCCACTGAACCGGAGGCTCCTCAGTTGCAATTGCATCTGTCTGGTTCAACATGAAGCCCCAGCCCCTGGCCAGGGCATGTGTGGAGAGAGTGCATGTGTCTGTTGAGTAAATGAATTAATGTACATGGGGATGGTCACCTGCTGAGGAAGTCATTTCTATCTCAACTAGTATTTCTAGTCTTCTTAGAAAAACAGGTAATTTTCTATTACTTAAACTAATTAAAAAATATTCCAAAGTTCCCATTATGGTTCAGTGGGTTAATAAGATCCAGACATAGTGTCCATGAAGATGCGGGTTTGACCCCTGGCCTTGTTCAGTGGGCTCAGGGTCTGGCTTTGCCATGAGCTGTGGCGTGGGTCACACAAGCGGCTTGGATCTGGTGTTGCTGTGGCTGTAGTATAGGCCAGTAGCTGCAGCTTCGATTCGACTTATAGCCTGGGAACTTCCATATGTTGTAGATGCAGCTGTAAGAAAAATAAGTTTCTTATCATGATCCTCATTCTGTTAGGATTTCCTCAGACCTGCAGATAAGTCATGTGGCTATTTCTTTTTTTTCTTTTTTCTTTTTTTTTGCCTTTTCTAGGGCCGCACTTGTGGCCTATGGAGGTTCCCAGGCTAGGGGTCAAATCGGAGCTGTAGCCGCCGGCCTTCGCCACAGCCACAGCAACGCGGGATCCAAGCTGCGTCTGCAACCTACACCACAGCTCACCGAAACACTGGGTCCTTAACCCACTGAGCAAGGCCAGGGATTGAACCCGCAACCTCATGGTTCCTCGTCGGATTCGTTAACCGCTGAGCCATGATGGGAACTCCTCATGTGGGTATTTCTATTTGCTCCATCATCCTTCTGATATTCCTACTAAGAGTGAAGAGCGTAATAGTGTATTCTAGTGACAAAGTGATCTGTCTGGGCCTTTTCTCTGTCACGTGGAGGGCACGAAGGTGACTGGTTTCCAAGGCTGCATTCCAGGGGCAGGATCAAGGGCCAAAAACCCCTGTCATGTACTCAGGCCCCCTCCTGGCAGGTGCAGGCACACCCCAAATGCAGGTGGCTCTTGAAGGACACTGGTTTGAACTTCGAGGATCCACTTATACGTGGAGTAAATACTAGAACCACATGATCTGTGGTTGATTGAGTCCATGGATGCAGATCTCAGACACGGAGGGCTGACTCTAGTTATATGGGGTTATTCAGCTGTGCAGAGGTTGGCACCCCAACCCTGTCATTGTTCAGAGTCAACTGTACATCATTCGGAGTGGGCATGTGGGTGGTTTTCCATCTGAGGCTTCAGGGCTGCCCTCTTTTTATTAAACAGACAAGAAGAGACTCACCTGTCTTCTTGGCCTCTGCTTTCTGTGGAGCAGGACAGTGTTCCCTGCAGCTCTGGGACAGCACAGACTAGAATCAGGCGCCGGAGAGGTTCTCAAACCTGCCTGCTGGCCACAGTCACTTGTCGAGTTGGTTAAAAACAGATCCCAGGAGGCAGTTCCCTGGTGGCCGAGCAGGTTCATGATCTGGAGTTGTCATCGCAGCAGCTTGGGTCACTGCTGTGGCATGGGTTCAGTCCCTGGCCCTGGAATTTCTGCTTGCCATGAGTGTGGCAAAACAAAATAGAGCAAAACCCCAAAACCAAAATACAGATCCCAGGAGGGCACTTTAGCAGCCTGCAGTGGCACGTGGTTTAAAAAATTCTACAGGTGATTTTGATTTGGGAATTGCTTCTCTAACCAAGTGGTTCTCAAAGTGGGGTCCCCAGAGTCGAAGAATCAGCACCCCCTGGGAGCCTGTTAGAAATGCAGATTCTCAGGCTCCACTCTCACCTGCTGAATTGGAAATTAGGGGTGTGACCCTACAGTCTGTGTTAACCAGCCTGCTGCTGACGCTGATGTAGCTGAGCTTTCAGCACCACTGCCCTCACCTCTTCCAGGTGGGAGCCTGAGTGGCCCCCACCAGGGTAACAAGCATCAACTCTCTGGAGCTATCAGAGGCTCTTGGTCTAAGCTGCTAGAACAGTCACCTGGGGAGTTTTTAAAAATCCTGCTGCCCAGGCTGCATCCCAAGCCAGTGATGTCCCCCAGCTGATTCCAGTGAGCAGTGAGGCTGAGAACCAGCAGTGCAGATCTTACAATGCTCTTCTCCCTACAAAGCTCCTTAACTGCACTCTTCTTCCCTTAAACTATCAAGATAATGCACAGGGGGTAGTATCTTACATTTAAAAATGCATTTGCACCAAGACATGGAAACAACCTAAATGTCCATCTACAGAGAAGTGGATAAAGAAGATGTGGTACTTATACACAATGGAATATTACTCAGCCATTAAAAGGGTCGAAATAATAGCATTTGCAGCAACATGGATGGACCTCGAAATTATCATGCTAAGTGAAGTCAAACAGTGAGACAACAACATCAAACCCTATCACTTATATGTGGAATCTAAACAGGACACAATGAACTTTGCAGAACAGATACTGACTCACAGATTTTGAAAAACTGAGTTTCCAAATGAGACAGGTTGGGGGGTGGGGGAGTGCACTGAGAGTTTGGGATGGAAATGCTCTAAAAATTTGGTTGTGATGATTGTTGTATACCTATAAATGTAGTAAAATTCATTAAGTAATAAAAAAATAAGTAAAAATGCTTTTGCGGACATACCTCTGTGCTGGAACAACTTTGTGCTATATCCGGAATTAAATCATCACCATTATGCAGATGGGGCCGCCAAGAAAGAAAGGGATTTGCTCAAGATCAAAGAGGAGAGACTGGGCCCTGGCTTGAGCCTAAGGCCCTGACTCTTGAGCCTTGTTGTTCGTTCCTTCATTTGTTCATTCGTTCGTTTGTTCATTCATTCATTCATTCGTTCGTTCATTCATTCATTCATTCATTCATTCGTTCGTTCGTTCATTCAGCAGTGCATATCAGCTACCGTGCTAGTTGCCAGGCACACAAAGATGATGTAGCTGAACGCTGATCCCAGCCTGCTGAGAAAATGGATAGACTGGCAGACCGGTGAGCACAGCAGTGAGTACTTCGGTACAGGTGGCAACAAGGCCCTCGGGAGAAGGCTGAGCAAGCATTCCGGAGCATTCGGGGGAAGTGACCTTTGAGGGGAATTGCCCAGGCAGGTTGGTTGCTGGCCTGGGACGTGCAGGGAACCCTCAGGCCGCAGCAGCCAGCATCTCAGAGGTGCCGCTGGAGAACGAAGCTGGAGAAACACGGAGCATCCTGGGAACCTCGGGGAGATTTAATATCCGACAGACGGCTCCATTCAAGGCCTTGCGAGCCTTTCCCACCTGAGTCTTCCTGTGACCATTAGAAAAATTCAGTAAAATCGGGGTCATGTGTTGAGGGCAACACCAGCACTCCAGGTTGTGGCCCATTTTCGGTGGAGTTCGGAGGAAATGAACTTTGGTCTCAGAGCCTTGTCTCTTATCTGGGCCAATCACAGAGGAAGCCCTGCCTGCCTTGTGGCCTAATGAGAGGGTCCTCTCCTGGAGCTCAGGGCAGGCAGGGCGAAGAGCCGACAGTGGCCCAGAGCTGGGCGTTTGCAGAAGGTGGAGCAGAAAGAGCAAGAAGCGCCAGGTCTGGCTTCCCGTCCTGAGGATATTCTTTGAGGTCACATCTTGGTCAAGCCCTTTGATCTTGGAGGCTCGTTCTCCACCGAGCAGTGGCCGCGCCTCCCATGTGGCATCAAGGTGATGATGCCCAACGGGTGTGGCGTCTGCAGCCACTGGGAGTGGGGATCGGGAGTGGAGGACGGGTGCTGGGCTCCGATCAGGAGCCGAGGGCATGAGAGGCCTGCAGGGGTCTCCGGTTCTGGGTTTCCTCCTGGCAAACGTGGACGTGACTCTAATTGTTGCTGCTCAAGGAAAACAAATACCGCATGGACAGCTGACAGCGAAGAATGTTCTCCCAGCATTTCTCAGTATTTCCTGAAGATGGGATGCTTCCAAATAAGGGCGGGGCTAGAGAAGGCCATCCCTGCTGGGAGCCGAGTCCCAGGACCATTTGCTTCCGAACAGAGCTGGGGTCATTTCCTCTTAGTGTTTCTGACCCCCTCTCTCCCTCTCACCCCAAGATGATGATAACCCCTTTTAGAAAACTCACCTCTCCGAAAAGCAGTCTGTGTTAACAAAAAAACGAACTTTATTTTGGCATTTGGGGCCGATGATATGAAGACACTCGAAATAACGGAGAAAAGATTCCTGGATTTCCAGGAATGTATGATTACAACCTATTGTAGTAAAGGGTTTAAAGGATTACACTTTAAACCCCTTATTTGGAAATAATTTCAAACTTAGAGGAAAGTGCAAGAGGAGTGCAGAAAATACCTTTCTGTCCTGTATCCAGGTTTGCCTGTCGCTCCATTTGCATTGTCATTCTCCCCTGCCCGCCCTGCATAGGTGACGCTTTTTCCCCTGAGCTTTTCTAGGGTAATTACAATTGCATTTGAGTATCAGGTCCACACTTCGTAGCCCTTCCCTTGAGTACTTCACCGTGTGTTCCCTGAAAAGGGGGGACTTTTGCTCACAGAGCCCCGCACAGCTGCCAGCCTCAGTGGCTTTCCGCTTATTGTCCTTATTCTAACCCAGGGAAAGTTGTGCTCCCCAATTCTGATTCGTGTGGGCACCAGGGGGTTTCCCACACCAACAGAGCAATTCTCAGACACCGCCTGGAGGTCTTACAACTTAACTCTGACACTTTACTGCATCACGCTGTTGGTCCCATGAGTTAAGGCTCAGTCCTAATCCCCTCTGCTTCACCGCCTGCCTCTCATCACTTCGGGCACTGGTTGCAAGTCTAGGTGTGGCCTGTGCTGCCGACGGACTGGCCGTAGATCAGAGTTTCCAATAACCACCCCTTGGGTTCTGTGAACCTGCTAGAGTGGCTCAGAGAACTCAGAGGAATATTTAACTCACAACGTTGCCAGCTGATTATGAAAGCATAAACGTCAGGAAGAGCCAGATGGAAGAGACTCATAGGGCCAGGTGTGGGGAAACGGCCGGAAGCTTCTACCCTTTCTCCGTTCACCGACCCAGAGGCTCTCCAAATGCTGTCCTTTGGGGGTTTATGCAGGCTTCACTACTTAGGCGCAGTTGATTAAATCATTGGCTACTAGCATTTTGTGCAAACACCAGCCTCCCCCACCCCCTTAAGATCCTCAAGTGAGATCCAAATGTCAACTCGTTAACATAAAAAAAGACACTTCTGTTGCTCTTAGCACTTGGGAAATTCCAAGGGTTTTAGGAGTTCTGTGCTGAAGACTACATAGGTATTTATAGATCACAGCATCTCACCCAGTCATGTCCTTTGTTGCTACATTTTTACTCTGGATTCAGTCTAGGATCAGGCTGCCTTTCTGCAGTTTCTTTCTCTTCCAGACTAGCCCAGGAGCAAATCCCTTCCCTGCTGTGGGCCGTAGTCTCACTCGTAAGATGCCGAGGTCCAGGTAGCAGATACCCGAATTCTGTGATGATCTGATGGCCTGGGGTGCCCAGCACAGTGCTTTACGTGCTAGGTGTTTTTTAGATGTTTAATTGCAGTCCTGCTTTCTAGAGGGTTGGGAATATCTTTCTATTTGAGGGAGCTTACATCTCACCTCTCTCTCTGAACCAAAATTGCTGGCACTGGGGCCGATCTAAAGACTGTCCTGATCTCCAAGAGATCTCAAAGGTACCTGTTGAAAGGACTAATAGTAACAATGCATTTAGCAGTTATAGCATATGGATAAGTGAAATGAATGACATGGTGTCACCAGGCTGGGAGGAAGCAACTGGGAGGTAGCTCTATCAGGAGGCACCTGCACTACCTGCAAGTGGTATAGTGTTAATTTAAAGGTGGGTTGAGATTAGTTTCAACTGTATATTTTAAACTCTAGGGCAAGTACTCTATGTTTTCTCTAAGAAGCCCATTTTAAATATAAAGACTCTGATAGTTTAAAAGGGATGGAGGAAGATATACCTTGGTAACCCTAAGCAAAAAGCTGGAGTAGCTGTGTTCATTTTTCCAGAAGAGGAAAATTATTATGGATGGAGAAGGGCAGTACCTAGTTCATAGGTGGGTCAGCTCTCCAAGAAGACATTACAGTGTACGCACCTAACAACAGATAATCTGAACATGGGAGGTGGGAAGGGATAGAGCTAAAGAGAGAGGAGTTCCCGTCGTGGCACAGTGGAAACGAATCCGACTAGGAACCATGAGGTTGCGGGTTCGATCCCTGGCCTTGCTTAGTGGGTTATGGATCCGGCGTTGCCCTAAGCTGTGGTGTAGGTGGCAGACGCGGCTTGGATCTGGCATTGCTGTGGCTGTGGCGTAGGCCGGCAGCAACAGTTCCAATTAGACCCCAAGCCTGGGAACCTCCACATGCCGCAGGTACGGCCGTCAAAAGACTAAATAAATAAATAAATAAATAGAGAAATAGGCCTGCCATTGTGGTTGGGGACTTCCACATTCCCCTCTTGGCAACTGACAGATCAAGCTGGCAGAAAAATCAATGGGGATAGAGTTGCCCTGAACAGCACTATCAATCAACTTGATCTAATTGACAGCTATAGAATACTCTAGCCACCAACAGCAGAATACACATTTTGCTTAAGCTCACATAGATCATTCATCAGGATAGACCACACGCTAGGTCATGATACACATCTTAACAAATTTAAATGACTAACGATCATACAAAGTCAGTTCTCAGACCACAGTGGATGAAACTAGGCATCAGTAACAGAAAAAACATTTAGCAAACTCTCAAATATTTGAAGATGATACCACATACTTCTGAATGATTCATGGGTCCAAGAAGCCTTTTAAAATATTTTGAATAAGTGAAAATGAACATGCAGTTTATTAAAATTTGTGAGAGGAAGCAAAATGCGGTGCTTTGAAGGAAATTTATAGCATTATAGTACCATACAATATAGTTTCACTGCCCCCCAAGTCTGCTGGGCTCCACCAGCTCATTCCTCTCTCCCCCTAACCCCTGACAACCACTGACCATTTTCACCATCTCCATAGTTTTGCCTTTTCTAGAATGTCACATAGTTGGAATCATAGAGTTTGTGGCCTTTTCAGATTGGGTTCTTTCACTTAGTGAAATGCATGTAAGTTTCCTCCAAGTCCTTTCATGGCTTGATCATTTCTATTTAGTGCTCAGTAATATTCCATTGTATTGGTAGACCTACTGAAAGACATCTTTGTTGCTCTGAGTTTGGGCAGTCATGAATAAAGCTGCGATAAATACCTGCGTGAGATCTTTATGTGAATGAGGTTTTCAACTCATTTGGGTAAATACCAAGGAGCATAATAGCTGGATCCTATGGTAAGAGTATGTTTAGTTTTGCAAGAAACTGCCAAACTGTCTTCTAAAGTGGCTGAACCATTTTGCGTTTCCAGGCAATGATGAATGACAGTTCCTGTTCCTCCACATCCTTGCCAGCATTAGGTGTTGTCGGTGTTTTGGATTTTGGCTACTCTAATAGGCATGTAGAAGTAACACACGTTTCATTTTTTAAGGATGTGTGGGTTGTCTAGATGGCTCTTCTCACACGGGCTGCTCAGCTGGGGCTGGGTGGTCCAGGCATCTCAGTTCTACTTCTGGGCCTTGGCTGGAGGTGGCTGGTGTGGTCTCTCATCCTTCAGCAGGCTAGCCCAGGCTTCCTCACATATTTATGCACCCCCCGCCCCCCGCACCACCTATCATGATCTATCCCAAGAGACTGGATATAGTTCCCAGGCTGTAGAGCAGGACCTCATTGCTTATCCATTCTAAGTAATAGTTTGCATCTGCTAACCCGAAAAACCCAGTCCATCCCATTCTTTCCCCCCATCGCTTTGGCAATCACAGGTCTGTTCTCTTGTCTGTGTGGACTCCACTTCTTGATGGGCAGAGCTGAAAACTGCTGTGTCCACATTTCCTCCACCTGTAGCAACTGGTGACTGGGACCTGACTCAGCAACGGGATAACCTCTGAGAGTGCATTCAAAACCTCTAAATCTCCATCTTAGGGTCACTTGGAAAAGCCGCTTCTTGTTGATGCAGGGAAATGGAATAGGAAGGACATTAGATACTCTCATTCTTCTTTTCTAATTACCCACTTGGTTTTGTTCCAAAGGAGCAGTCATATCTTCTTGGATCCATTAGGAACTCAAATCCCCTGATCTCAATGCTCCAAAAGAAGAGCCACACATTTATTCTTGTCTTCATTTCTCTTCTTTTTTTTTTTTTTTTTTTGCTTTTTAGGGCCGTACCTGGGGCATATTGAGGTTCCTGGGCTAGGGGTCGATTCGGAGCTACAGCTGCTGGCCTACACCACAGCCACAGCAACACGGGATCTGAGCTGCATCTATGGCCTACATCACAGCTCATGGCAATGCCGGACCCCCGACCCACTGAGCAAAGCCTGGGATCAAACCCACATCCTCATGGATACTAGTTGGATTCATTTCTGCTCTGCAACGATAGGAACTTCCCTTGTCTTCATTCTTTACTGCTAAGGAAGATGTTGTTGAGGTTTAAGGGGTGCTATTAGTCATACATCATCCCCTTCCATATTTGGAATCAGCTGATAAATATATGCAAGCATTGGGAATTGGAGGTAAAAACAGTACTTCTGTTGCTGGCAGTCCTGGACCATAGAATGAGGTTTGGGCTACAGCCAGACAGGGCTCGCTGCTTCGTCCCCTCAAGACTTGGGATGCCTATGATAGCGGTACCTGTGTCTTCAGAGCAGGTCCCCTGGCCTGGCCAGACAAAGGAGAAGGGTTGCTGCTCAGATTTCAGGTCATAGCAGTCAATACAGAGGGATCAGTGTTCCCTGGTGGCTCAGGGGGTTAAGGATCTGGCATTGTCATTGCTGTGGCTCAGGTCACTGCTGCAGCACAGGTTCGATCCCTGGCCTGGGAAATTCCACATGCCATGAGCATGGCCCAAAAAAGAGGGATCAGAGCAAGGCTGGGGAGCAAGGGAAAAGGGGCCACCCAGGCTCTATGTGACTGTGGCTCCTTCTGTCTTCTCACCACCAGCCAGCTGCGGCCCTGCCTTTCCCATGGGAGGAGTCAGGAGGGAGAGGATGGAAGGTTAGATGGACACTTTCCTCCAGCACTTTCTGTTCAGACTTTCGGACAGTTTTTCTGTATGCGCATGTATTTAAAACCTCTCACCGAAGCACATAAACCTATAGAGAAGAGCACACGTCTTATGCCTCAATACATTTTCTAAATTGAAAACACTCATGGAAAACATTCAGATCAAGAATTAAAAAATTACTAGCACTTTAGAAGCTGTATGAACTATTTTTGGGGGGCGGGGGGTGGAGAGTCTGGCTTTTTTTGTTTAAAACTATGATTGTGGCATTCCCATTGTGGCTCAGTGAGTTAACAACCCAACTAGTATCCATGAGGACGCAGGTTTGATCCCTGGCCCCACTCAGTGGGTTAAGGATCTGGTGGCTGCAGATGCAGTTCCGATCCAGTGTTGCCATGACTGTGATGTAGCCCGGCAGCTGCAGCTCAGATTCAGCCGCTAGCCTGGGAACTTCCATATGCCGCAGGTGCGGCCCTAAAAAGAAAAACTATGATTGTAAGTTTCACTATGTTGTATGCAGACGTAGATTGTTAATTCCCACTACTGTTTCATATCCTGCTCTGTGAATACCCTGTAATTTATTTATCCATTCTACTGTTGATGGGCCTATGTGCAGTTGCCAGATTTGGCTTATTACAACCATTCTACTACATGTCTTTTATGAAAAAAAAAAAAATGCAAGTCCTTCTGTTTGATATAGCCCTAGAAATATCCCCTGGGGTCCAGCAATTGCATTTCTAGAGGTATAGCCAACAAAAATGCCTAGCGATTTGAGACACTGAAAGCTGTTTTCCAGAGTGGAACTGTTGGGCGCTTCTGCTGGCCACCTCTTTGCCTCCTAATACCCTGGGAAAGGCAGATGTTCCTGTTCTACAGATGAGGGCGAAATATTAAGAGAGGAAGAAAATGAGTCCCCTGGTAATTGAAAAGGGAAAATGAAAAAAAAAAAAACAACTAAAAGGCACCAATCCCCCCCCCTTTTTTTTGCTTTTTAGGGCCACACCCGCAGCATATGGAGGTTCCCAGGCTAGGGGTCTAATCGGAGCTGTAGCCGCCGGTCTTCGCCACAGCCACAGCAACGCCAGATCCGAGCCGCGTTTGCGACCTACACCACAGCTCACGGCAACGCCGGATCCTTAACCCACTGAGCAAGGCCAGGGATCGAACCCACAACCTCATGGTTCCTAGTCGGATTCGTTAACCACTGTGCCATGACGGGAACTCCAATCCTTCTTATTTTTTGGAGGCATTTCAAAATAGGTTGCAGACAATTAGCAGATGGGATCTTTTTAGGGGGCAACACCACCCCGCCAGCAGGACAGTGATTTATGATCTAACTGGAGACACTCAAGATGACAGAGTCTCACCTAGTAATATGGAGGAAGGAAGGGTTTTGCGGACGAAACGTTCTCTGCACAGAAATTGTGATAAAGCACCCATTAGTGACTACAGCAGTGAAGTGGGAGTGTTTAACCTTTCAGGCGTGCCAGCGTCGCGCTCCTTCATTTGCAAATAGGGTACAAAGTGTTAGCAAGTGAAGAATAGTAATCGTTCATCACTCAGTTTGACATTTCTCCGCGGAGGCGAGGCAAGGGAGCCTCTCTGCTCCGTTTATTCTGCCTTTCGTCTGCCTTCTCTGAGCAAGGACCAGATGCTCTAATGAGGGGTACCAGACACTGAACATATCTGGAGATCAGGAGAAAACATGCTGACAGCTTTCCCCTCGAGAAGACTGCCTTGCCTCCAGCTCTTCGGGGCACTCCATATGCATTAGCCAGCAGCAAGGCTTATTAGCTCCTTTTGCAAAGGGGAGAAAAGTGGTGCAGGGGGACTAAAGAGGCTCGCTGGAGGCTCTAGGGGAAGCCAAATGTTCAGCTCAAAATAGAAAGTGAGAGCTCTGGGAAAATCAGACAGCCTGAGAGCGTCCTTTCATCTCTGGACCCTTCTGTGTCTTTGTAGACAATAAGCCTTCCCTTGAACGAGTCCCCCCACCCCCCACCTTCACCCCCACCCCGCCACGATAGCTGCCAGCTCTCCTCCAGGATGCTGTAAAAAGGTGACATTTAACAGTGGAAATTGAAACTGTAATTGACTCCTCCTAAAGCTGAGAAACGAGTGCCCTATCTCCCTTCTCTTGGCCTGATATCTGAAACTGCCTTTTGGGGTTTTACCTCCAGGGCAGCTGAGGAGCCCGAATAGAACAGTCCGCTGGGACTGGTGTAGTCGCACACTCAAGGTTTGTTTTTACCGCGCAGTGGAAGCGGTGGAGAGGCCATCCAAGCAGACAGCGGTTTCACGTTACTAAACCCCGGGACCAAAGCAGGCCCAGAGTCTCCTGTAGTGATAAATAAAGAGCTGGAGGTAAATCTTCCATTTCCAGATCGGAGGGTTTGGGGGCCTGTGATTATTGGATTAGTGTGTTACTTGCTTTGGCTCATGGAATTTTAGCAGAAATGGGAGGAAAGTCATGACATATACTCGTGCAGGAGGTCCTGCCTTCTTGTGTTACAGTCTTCATCATGCGAAGAACACGCCTCAGGGGCCTCTGGTCAAGCAGAATGAGAGACACATGGGGCCTGGAGCCCAGCCCAGCGGAGCCCCGCCTAGATTGGCCAACCCCTAGCCTCTTTGCAAACATGAAGCAAGAAATAAGTGCTTATTGGAGTTCCCATTGTGGCTCAGCGACTAGTATCCATGAGGGTGTGGGTTCGATCCCTGCCCCGCTCAGTGGGTTAAGGATCCAGCGTTGCTGTGAGTTGTGGTGTAGGTCACAGATGAGGCCCAAATCTGGAGTTGCTGCGGCTGTGACGTGGGTCTGCAGCTGCAGTTCCAATTCAACGGCTAGCCTGGGAACTTCCATATGCTGCAGGTATGGTCCTAAAAAAAGGCATAAGGAAGGAAGAAAGAAAGGAAGAAAGAAAGAAAGAAAGAAAGAAAGGAAAGAAATTAGTGCTTGTTGTGAGCCTCTGATTTTTGTGGTTTGTTACACAGCACATTGTTATCGGTGACTGATACAGGGCCATTGAATGGAGAATAGAGATTCTTAGTGTGCTGTGGACACAGTTGGCCAAAGTGTTCAGTTTAGAATCGTCACATAGCAAGCACCTAGTAACTGTGAGAAGAAGGGAATTCAACAGGGTGAGTGTATCTCATGTATTTTAAAAACGAATAATATGAACCATACTTTGTGTTCTGAATGTCTGGTCTGCCTTTGATATTTTCCTTTTAATTGACAGTAACTTTTACGAATCCTTTTTTAATGGTTTCTCCCCCATCTCTTCTCCTGTCAATATGTTGGCGTCTACAGTTTAATACTAGGCTAAAGCCTGAACACTCATATACTTACCACCTGGGTTCTACAATTAACATTTTGCTGTATTTGTTTTGTTACATGCCTATCTATCCATCCTTCTATCCAGCCAGCCATTTTATTTTTTAATGCATTTTGAAACAAGTTCCAGATATCATTATACTTTATACCACAGAGAACTCTGTAAATTAAAGTATAGCTGATTTACATCCATGGAGAATTTTGACAAATGTGTATACCCATTGCCTCCGAAAATTTCTTTCTTTTTTTTCTTTTGGCCTCACCCACGGTATATGGAAGTTCCCTGGCCAGGTCTCAGATCTGAGCTGCAGCTGTGACCTATGTCACAGCTGAGGCAATGCTGGATCCTTAACCCACTGTGCCACAGTGGGAACTCCCGCCATCACTCCTGAAAGTTTTGATTTTTTTTCCATTATAGATTAGTTTTGCCAGTTTTAGAACTTTGTATAAATGGAATTACACACTAGTCTTTTTTTTTTAGGGCCACATCTGTGGCATATGGAGGTTTACAGGCTAGGGATTGAATTGGAGCTACAGCCGGCAGCCTACGCCACAGCCACAGCAAAGCCAGATCCGAGCCACATCTGCAGCCTACACTACAGTTCACAGCAATGACGGATCCTTAATTCACTGAGCAGGGCAGGTATTGAAACTGCAACCTCGTGGATACTAGTTGGGATCTTTACCGCTGAGGAACTCCTACTCTATTTTAGAAGTTTTCTTTCTCTCTCTCTTTCTTTCTCCCTTCCTTCCTTCCCTCCTTCCTTCCTTCCTTCTTTCTTTCTTTCTTTCACATTTTTGACATTTGTTTGTGTTGTGTCTATCAGTAAGGGCCCTCATTTTATTTTTTAATTTTTAATTTTTTGATCACCCCCACAGTATATGGAGTTCCCTGGCCAGGGATCAGATCCGAGCCACAGTTGCAACCTATGCCATCCTGTGACAACACACAGAGCCTTAACCCACTATGCCAGGAGGGGATCAAACCTGCATCACAGCATTCCAAAGGCACTGCTTATCCCATTGCACCACAGCAGGATCTCCAGGGTCCTCATTTTAAAGTGAATAATTAGAGAAGATATTTTCAAACTCTCTTTACCTTCAAAATTTGAGCTTCTGTGATGTGTATATGGTCACAGTAAACACTGTTAAATAATAGGCTTGTACCAAACATCCTTCTGAAACAGGTTCTCTCTCCTGCTTGTCTGTCAGAGACTTGTTCTTTGGTTTCCACTCTCGCCCCACTCCCATTTTAGGGTTGGTAAAGCTTTCAAAACTGTGGAGGGAAATTAACAAGATTTGTCCCATAGGCACAGTGCTTTTGATTTACTGAGTTCAGTAAGATGTAGGGGCTGATCCAGCTCTTAGAATTAATTGCATCTGACTTTTCTCTAGGGGGTCGTCAGCAGTTTATCCTTCACAGGCCTCACAAGAATGTGTCAAAACTGGGCATTAGTGGGAATGATGTTTCCATCAGCATCTTTGGACGTGGGAAGCTGCCCTTTGCTCAGCTCCGGTTGGGTGACCAGAATCCATGACAGTGAGTAAGAAAAAAAATGAAAGAAAATAAAGCGACATTTCCTCCACAATAGCTAAATGCCAGTGCTCAGCCTATTCGATCGCTTTAACACTTGAGGTTCTGATTACGCCTGTTTCTAAAAATCAAAGCCACGCTCACTGTGACTCCCGGCTTCGCTCCTTGGGTGGGGTGGGTGGTTAGTGAAGCTGAAACTACATTTCCCAAAATTCCTCTCCCCAGAGTCGTCCGGTTAGGCGCGAGCTTGGGCCGCCCATGCGCTTTGGAAGGCGGAAGTGACGCACCAGGGAAGCCCAGGTGCTGTTCAACACGAGGGAGCGTCGGTGGCTGCCTGACTTGGCAGGCGTGCGAGGCCTGTGGGGCTGCTGCCCGCTTCCCTGACCTCTGGACCCAGTTGCCTCTCTGCTGCCCACACGTCCGGCCCGCACAGAAGCTGTGTGGCCAGCTTCCTCCCACACGCGTGGAAGACCACATCCCCTAACCAGTCACTGTTCTGTGTCACTCTTGGGGCTGCTGCCTCTGGATTGAATCCTGAGTGGATTCACCCACCTCAGAGGTGCTTCCGTCAACCGGGGGGTTCCTCCTCCTTTTCCCTTCTCACACCAGGATTTGGACCCTCCTACACACGGCCAGGAGATTAGGGAAAGCTGGCAGAGGCTTGTCTCAAAGGTGACTGGGTGAACCTGTTGACTGAAAAAAATGCACAGCCTGAAAGTTGAGAATTACGTTTTATTTGGCGGACAAAACTGAGGACGTAAGCCCGGAAGACATCGTCTCAGCTAGCTCTGATGGTCTGCCCTGATGAGGTAAGGGAGAGTCAAGATATACAGGAGTTTTGCAACAAAAACCAGGTGGTGGAACATAAAGAGATTGCTGTTAATTAAGGAAAACCAGACATCTCCAGTTAATAAATTCAGTGTGTTTTTTTTTTTTTTTTTGGTACGGGAGGATGCAAGAGTGTGGGCTCATTGAAGTCATTCCTTTGATATGCACCTTAACTATCTAGGGCCAGTATCATCCTCTTTCCCATCCTGAGTCCCCTCGGGGCTCACCGGGGCTCACCGCTGGGGGTGGCTGCAGTGGCTCAGGGCTTGCTGGCCGCAACATCTCTGTTTACTGATGTGGCAGGCGGCGTTTTTCATCTGAAAACCTAATCTGTTCCTGGTAAGGGTAATGGACACAGCCCTAGTCAGTGAAAAGGGGGAGAAGGACTTGGGGGAGGATAGGCTCTTCAGGTAAAGAGAGAAATTTGGGAGAAACCAGCTCTTTTTGTTTCTTTTCTACTGGATGTTGCCCCAAAGTGCTGCCGCCCTAAAAGCCAGTTGCCCAGAAAAGGGCATCAGGATGATGGAAGGAGGGCCCTTGGGTTCTTGAAGACTGCTCAAGGGACCAGCCTGGGAGGAGCCAGTTCCTCCCATTTGCCTGGGACTTGCCACTTTAGTACTGAAGGACCTGTGTCCTGGGAAACCCCTCGGTCCTGAGTGTGAGGATGGTTGGTCATTCTAGCCTTGCCTCAGGACCTCTTTAAGCTGTTTGAGTTGTGGCTGTTTTTGGTGCTTGTAGCGGAAAGCTTTGTGAATGGTACAGGGTAGTAAAAGGATGTGTTTTTTGTTTCTGACAGCAGTCATAAAAGAGGTATTCTGAAAGTTGTTTGAGTAATGTCAGCAATACTTTGCTTTTCTTAGAAACTATCTGTTTTTGTTCAAAACCAGTCTCATTAATTTATGGGCAGGTGTAACTTACACATTTTATCTCATTAAAAGAAAGGTTACCACTTGGGCATACATATGACATCTGGAACAATAAGGATAACTGTTCATTTTTAAGTATTTGCCTGTCTTTGGTTCTTTCTTTAGCTTTGTCTTAAAATAGGAGTGTTCTTACTTTGGCCAGTGATGCCTTTGTGAGTGCAGGGAACGGATGATCTCTGTTCTACCTATTTGTGTCTAAAGTAAGTTACTGGAGCTTTAAAAATATATTTGTACTTGAGTTTGGTGTAGTTCAGTGTTTTTTTTTCCAGAAAGAAAGACTCCCAGGGCTTGACACTGACTTCCTGTGGGTGTAGCTGATTAATTGCAATATTGATCTTTGTCCTTTACTGTGTCTACACCTGTTTTTAGTATGGGCCTCTATAGTAAAAATACCACGGACTGGATAGCTAACGAGCAGCAGGTATTTATTTCTCACAGTTGTGGAGTCTGGAGGTCCCAGATCAGGGTGCCAGCCTCTTTTGGGAGCCCTATTCCAAGTTGCAAACTGTCACCTTTTCATTGTATCCTCACATTAGAGAGCAGAGTGGGGAAGCAGGTTCTCCCGTGATTCTTATTAGGGCACTAGTCACATTCATGATGGCTCCACCCTCAAGACCTCATCCAATCCTAATCATCTCCCAAAGGCCCCACCTCCTAATATCATCACTGGGTTTCAGCATGTGAATCTGCAGGTTATACAAACATTCAACCCATACTATTCTGCCCTTGCCCTCCTCCAATTCATGTTCCTCTTCCATGTAAAATACAGTCATTCCATCCCCCAATGCCTCCAAGTGTTAACTTGCTCTAGCATCAGCCCTAAAGTCCGAAGTCTCATCTAAATACCATCTAAATCAGATATGAATGAGACTCAAGATATGATTCATCTTGAGGCAGAATTCCTCTCCAGCTGCAAACCTGTCGAGCTAAACAAGTCATGTGTTTCCAAATCACAACAACAGGACAGGCACAGAATAGACATTTTCTTTGCAAAGGCGAGAAATGGGGGAAAGAAAGAAGGGCAGGATGGGTTCCAAGCAAATCCCGATCCTGGCAAGTGTGAGGTCTTAAGGCTTGAGCACAATGCTTCCTTTTGTGCCACACCTTCCCCTTTAGCTTGACTGGGTGACAGTCCCACTTTCCAGCCCCACTGGGGTAGAGGGACTGTCCCCATAGCTCTGACCCCCAAGGCTCTGTTAGATGACCCCACTTGCACTGATCTGGGCAGATGCCACTTGGCCTGTTGAAAGCAAGGCAGTCACCCCCTTTTTGAAACTAAGGAGGCAGCATTAGTCTCTGGATCGCCTTTAGGAGCATTCTTCCCTTGCTTTGAAGAATGGGGCACTTTCTGGAAATTCCCTTTTTGCACAGCAGGTTAAGTATCAGGCATTGCCACAGCTGTGGTGTAGCTTCGATCCCTGGCAGGGGAACTTCCACAAGCCACCTGTGTGGCTAAAAAAAAAAAAAAAAAAGAACGGGTCACTTTCTTAGCCAAATCTTTAAGCTCTGCCTCCTTAGCCTAACAGTTTTGTCTTGAACTCACTTCTGCCTTCTCCCATATTCTCATGACAGCCAGTCAGGAGGAGCCAAGTCTCACTTTCCACATTGTGCATAGAAATTGCTTCAGCTAAATACCAATTTTATTATTGGCAAGTTCTGCCGTCCACAAAGCTCTAGGACATGACCACAGTTCAGCCAAGTCCTTTGCCACTTTATAACAAGGATGGCTCTTCCTCTGTTTTCCAGGAACATATTCCTGTCTGAGACCACATCAGAATGGCCTTTACAGCCCACGTTTCTACTAATGTTCTGTTCATGACTACTTAGGTATTCGCACAGAAAGTTGAAGCTTTCTCTACAGCTCTCCTTTCTTTCCAAAACCCTTGCCAGAATTGCTCTTAAAGGTCTGTTCACGACCATGTAAGCTTTCCCTAGCATGTATGCCAGAACACTTCCAGCCTCTATCCATTACCTAGTTCCAAAGTTGCTTCCATATTTTTAGGTGTGAATATAGCAGCACCCTCACATCTCAGTGCAATTTTCTGCCTTAGCTCAGGCTGCTGTAACAAAAATCTCATAGACTGAATGGCTTATAAACAATAGGAGTTGATTGCTTGCATTTCTGGAAGCTGGAAGTCTCAGACCAAGGTGCCAACATGATTAGGTTCTGGTGCGGACCCTCTTTTGGGTGGCAGACTGCTGACCTCCTGTTGTATCCTCATACAGAGAGCAGAGAGGGTAACAGTCTATCTTGTGAGTCTTATAAGGGCACTAATCCCATTCGTGAGGGCTCCACCCTCAGGAACTCATGTAGTCGTAATTACTTCCCAAAGGTCCCACACTTGGGGGCGCTTAGAGTTTCACCATGTGAATTTTGGTAGGACACAAACATTCAGTCCGTGACAACACCCTTTGCCATGTACGCTGGTAGTGCCCTCCCACTGTGACCCTGGGATTGTCCCTGTGATGCTCTCTGGCTAGTAGGTGTGAGCAGAGGCTGGAAAAGCACTCACATAGTTGGGATTCTTTGCTCATGCTCTGCCTTCCCCATGACAGTGGGACAAGGTTAGCCTGTGGGAGAATGAGTGTCACATGACCCAGGCACCCTTGCTGACACTCAGGCAACCTCCAGACCTGCAAGTAGACCGGAGGAAACCAGAAGAATCACCTGCTGAACCCATCCTAAATTGCTGGCGCATTAACTCATGAATTAATTAAATGCTTATAAGCCAGTGAGTTTGGGGTGGTTTGTTATGCAGCATTACTGCAGCAATTGATAACTAAGGTAACTTTATCCATTGGGGACAGTTGGTTGGGCTGTAGGAAGGGGTTACATGTGTTCCTTTTATGGGCAATCATACCTTATACAGTTTTACCCAATAATCACCCATTTGGGCATGTATATGTCCTATTAAAAGATAAATGTACCTGTACCATTTTAAGTATATATGTCTGTCTTTAGGCCCTTAGCTTTGTGCAAAACTGGAGTGCCCTCACCTGGACCAGATCCCACCATTGGGAGCTGGTTCTCTGTCCCACGTGTGTAATAGTCTCAAGTGAGTTATTGGGGATTTGCGAATGGATTTTTATATGAGTTTGGTGTAATTCAGTGGTTAAAGATGGGGCAACCTCTAGATACCCGTGTTAACTTCCTTACAACGCTTAGGGTGATGTTGGGTTTGTTTCCCAGGATGGGGAATAATAAAAGGCTATCTGATTTTAAATAGGTGGTATAATTTTAATTAATAAAATTAATTCAGCTCCTCAGTCATTCTAGCCATATGTCAAGTGCTCAATAGCCACAGATGGCTGGTGGCTCCTGCTTTGGACAGCCCAGACACAGAACATATTCATTATCTCAGAAAATCCTTTTGGGCAGTGCTGGTCTCAATGCTTGTGTTTAGATTTCTTATTTACAGAGACTTTTCAGTCTGAACTTCTAGTTTCTGCTGACTACTTGGTTCTGACAGCCTCTCACTCTCTCCCCTCGGGGAAGAATGCGTTATTGTCTAGCTTACCTTATAAAACTCAAGCTATCCTGCTTTGACACCTGTGATGTTAAATATTCTCTTTGTTACAGGTCACAAAGCTAAGCATTAAAGTGGACTCTGTGTTTATTTATGTTTACTGAAAGGGGGGGGGGCGCCCATCCTGCCAGGCAGAGTGAGACTTGGGAGGGAGAGAGGGTAGTGGAGAGACCCTTAGTTTGAGTTGTACAAAGCCCAACACATAATGCGGGGGAAAACGAAGAAAATGCAGCACAAATAGAGAATATCGGGTAAAATCGTACTCCATGGAAATCTCCCCTGAACCTGCCCTCACCCCTATCCACCCCAACGTGAACTAGAGGCCAAGGCCTGTCTCCACTCTCTGGTTCCCTCAAGAACAGATTTTTCTACAAACCCTTTCTCCCCAAATCATTCGTGGCCTCTATTCACCCCTTTACTCACTGGGATTAGGTGACTTTTTGGGGTGGTGAATCTAGGAAGTATAAACTGAACTGTTCCGTGTCCAGAGCTTTCACTGGGTGGGTCCCCCACTACCAGCTACATGGGCAGAGGCCTCCCAGGAAGGTGGCCAGTAGGTAGGTGGGTTTCTCTCTGCCTTGAATTGTGGGGTTTAGTTGGCAGGACCATTGGGGCATCATATTAAGTCCTTTCCTTCATTTATGCTTCTATCAGTGACACAGGCAAGATTTTGGTCCCCACCTGCCATTCATTCTTATTTCTCAGTTTCCTTAGAATTCAGATAGGGAAGAAAAATGCAGTATATTGGATGTTCCCACAGGCCCCACAGTCTTGGTAGAATGTTTTCTGAGGCTTCCCTGTGGTTGATTTGGGCTGTATTTATGCACCTGTCCCCAGTGTAGCATGTTTCTGACCCCCAGAGTTGGAAGTGTATCTGGCTGGATGCTAGTATGGATTCTACTGCATAGTGGCTGGAATGGAGATGTGGTGATGGTGGTGGTGGTGATGGTAGAGGTAGTGATAGTGGTGGTCGTGGTGCTGGTGATGATGAAGATGTTGATAATGGTGACAGTGGTGGTTGTGGTGATGATGGTGATGTTGTTACTGTTGGTGGTGGTGGTGATGGTAGAGGTAGTGGTGGTGGTGTTGGTAATGACGGTCTTGGTAGTGATGGTGATGGTGACCTTGGTGGTGATGGTCATGGTCATGGTGGCTTGATGGAGGCTGACAGAGTTTTAAACTGAAGTTTGAAGGAAAGACAGAGTTTGGACAGAAATAGAGGGCAGGGTACAGAAACTTAGAGGTGGGAAGCTCAAGGAACGATCAGGAGGGAGCGTGAGACCAGCTGGTCCGCAGGGCTCCTGTAGGGACGTGATGAGAGAAAAGTCTGGAGAGACAGATCATCAACTGGTGATATTTCTTGTTGGTTCAGAATCATTCAGCATATTTGCTCATCTTTGTTTTTTCATGCTTTTTTATTTTTAATTTTTAAAATGGAAGTACAGTTGATTTACAACAAAACCATATAACTAAGTGATATTTTATATACATATATATGTATATACATATATATATATATAAATTATTTCAGCTGTGGCACAGTGGGTTGATGATTTGGCTTGTCTCTGTGGAGGCACCAGTTTAATCCCTGGCCCAGAGCAGTGGGTTCAGAATCTGGCATTGCTGTAGCCCTGGCATGGGCTGAGAGTTTGACTTGGATTCGCTCCCCAGCCCAGGAACTTCCATATGCTGTGGGTGCAGCCGAAAAAGAAAACAAAGACAAAAACAAGATATTGAATACAGTTCCTGTGCTATACAGTGAATACTTGTTTATTTTATGTATAGTAGTATCTCTTAATCCCATTCTGCTAATTTATCCCTCCCCACCTTTCCCCTCTGATAACTATTAGTTTGTTTTCTATGTCCGAGAGTCTGTTTCTGTTTTGTAAACAAATTTATTTGTATTATTTTTTAGATTCCACATATAAGTGATGTCATATAATAATTGTCTTTGTCTGACAAGTCACTCAGACAAATACTCTCTAGGTCCATCCATGTTGCTGCAGTTGGCATTGTCTCATTCTTTTTTTATGGCTGAATAATATTCCATTGTGTGTATGTACCACTTAAGTTTTTCTGTGTCTTGGCTATTGTAGATAGTGCTTCTATGAACATAATTTTGTCTTGATATATGCCCAGAAGTGGGATTACTGGATCATATGGTAACTGTTTTAGTTTTTTAAGGGACCTTCATACTATTTTCCATGGTGACTGAACCAACTTACATTCTCACTAGTAGTGTAGGAGGGTTCCCTTCTTTTCTATACCCTCTCCAGCATTTATTATTTGTAGACTTTTTGATCATAGCCATTCTGACTGGCGTGAGGTGGTACCTCATTCTAGTATTGATTTCCATTTCTCTAGTAACTAGCAATGTTGAGCATCTTTTCTTGTCCCTGTTGGCCATCTTTGTGTCTTCTTTGAAGAAATGTCTATTCAGGTCTTCTATCCATTTTTTGATTGGGTTGCTTTTGTTTTTGATAGTTAGTTGTATAAACAGTGTATTTTGGAAATTAACCCCTTATTGGCTGCATCCTTTGCAACTATTTTCTCCCATTCCATAGGTTGTCTTTTCATTTTGTTTATGGTCTCCTTTACTGTACAAAAGCTTTTAAGTTTGATTAGGTCCCACTCATTTATTTTTCTTTTAGTTCTTTTGCCTTAGGATACTGATCTAAGAAAATATTGCTAGGATTTATGTCAGAGAATGTTTTGGGAGTTTTATGGTGTTATGTCTTCTGTTTAGATCTTCAAACCACTTTGAGTTTATTTTTGTATATGGTGTGAGGGAATGTTTTAACTTCATTGATTTACATGAGGCTGTCTAGTTTTCCCAATACCATTTGCTGAAGAGATTTTTTTCCATTGTATATTCTTGCTTTCTTTGTCAAAGATTACTTGACCATAGGTGCATGGTTTTATTTCTGGGTTCTTTATTCTGTTCCATTGATCTATATGTTTGCTTTTGTGTTAATTCCACACTGTTTTGATTACTGTAGCTTTGTAGTATTGTCTGAAGTCTGGGAGGATTATGCTTCAGCTTTGTTCTTTTTTCTCAGGATTGATTTGGCAATTCTGGTTCTTTTGTGTCCCCATATAAGTTTTAGGATTATTTGTTTTAGTTCTGTGAAAAATGTCATGGGTAATTTGATAGAGATTGTATTAAATATGCAGATTGCCTTGGGTAGTATGGCCATTTTAATAACATTAATTCTTCCCATGCATATTTGCTTATCTTTTTAAGTTAAGGTATAATTGACATCATATTAATTCCATATACAACATAATTCAAGTTTTATATATATAGTGAAATGATCATGACAATAAGTTTTGATAACAGCTATCACCAAAGTTTGTGTGTGTGTGAGATGAATCATCATAGTTTTAATTTGCATGTCCCACTTGACTAATGATGATGATGGAAAGAAATACACCTCTCAAGGTGCATATTGGCCATTATATTCATTCTATTAAAAAAAAAAGGAAAGTCATGAGGGGGATATTCATAGGCTGTGGAATTGCATTCCCCTCTGACATGTTGAGGCAGGAGTGGCAGTCCTCTTGAGGACCTGCCTGAACGATTCAGAGACAATCCGCCCTGGAGGAAAAGCAGGTGTGGTGGCCCTGGGGCTCCGTTCTCCATTGGCTGCTCACAGTGAGCTTACTGGGGAAATTGCTTACTGCCCTTTCCTTTTAAACCCTCAGTGCTCCAGTTGTCCATACCTGTGGCCTCAGGTAAAGACTTGGTTTTGGAGCCCATTGGGTTTTGTTTAACTGCTTCATGTTATTAATACAAGCTCATCCATCATGTACCAAAGAAAATGTACTGAAACCCTTTGTATTTTCTGAATTCCTCCCAGAGAGAACAGAGCTACCAGCAACTCCATTAATGTGGCTTCACTTACATAAAAGAGCAGTGTGGTTAGGAAAGGACACTGGCACCAACCTGATGGAGGTCTCAGTGGCCCAATCTGGGACAATCTGAGGAAGAAAATAAATAGTCATCATAATAGATTTTGACCCAGAGAATAAAATAAATATCCACAAGTCCATACAGAAGGGAAAGCTCAGCCTTACAGAAAAATTCCAGGTATTAAATCTGAAAGGAGTACTGGGCATAGAAAATGACCATTTAGTACACATCACACTGATGGGAGGTGAATGGATGCAGAAAGGAGTAGGCCGAACCGTGATATGAAACAGGATATTTGCAGGCTCAAAGTATCTTCCGACAATATACTTATTCATTACAAAGGGAGAAGCAGTACCTATAGGGGAGAGACCCTGGGGACACTACCTTAACCAAGTGATCAAGGACAGCGTCATAATTTTAATTTGCATGACATTGGCATAAAATACCCCCTGATATGATGCACTGAGAAGGCTCAAGAGCACTTCTGTGGTATTCCTGCCAGAACTCCTCAACCTAAAATCGTCAGACAGACTGAAAGTGGGTTCTGGGGTCATTCTACCTCTGTTCAAACCTGGCTGCCCTACCGACTAGCTGTGTGATTTTCTCCTTGCCTCAGTTTCTATAGCTGTAAAATGAGGATTAAACATAGTACCCACCTCAGAAGACTATAATGAAGGTTAAGTGGGTTAATACATGGACAGTGCCTAGAGTAGTGCCTAGAGTCAGACCGAGGGCTGTATTATTATGTGCAGTTGGCATGTGAGACCAGCAGCATCTTTTGCTCATCTTTGTGATGTTTCTTTCTTTTTTCTCACTCTGTCTGTGCTTCTGGAAGCTTTCTGGTGCAGGCCCTGCTGCTGATTCCTCCTCCAAACAGCTGTCTTGCTCCAAAAGCATTTTCCATTCCACCAGCAGGCAGGTAAAGCCCAATCTAGCACCAGAATCTGTGCCTCAAGGATCATCTACTTTTGAAGGAATCAGGATAACTGCTTTCTCAGTTAGAGTTGTTGGAAAGACAGAGCTCATGTCAGCAAAGAACTTTTTGGCGCCAGTTCTTCCTCCCAACATGGGGTGGGGCCACACCTTTCTGGGCTTGTGAGACCTTGTGGTTTGGGGTGGGGGGGGGTGGACCTGCCTCACAATGACCCGTCTGAACCATGACCCCATGTCACATTTTAGCATCTGTTTGGCCAGTAAGACTGCGGCACACACACCAGGTTTATTCTCCACCTGGCCTTGCCTTTGATGTCACAATCTGCCCTTGTGGATATCAGTCTGACCACTGCTGCTCACAAACCAGTGGGCAAGGTCCAGAGGACCAGCACAGTAGTATGTGGAAGAGAATCGACCAGCAGCTCAAGATCAGAGCAGGGGATGGGCCTCAGGCAGGACAGTTCAAGGAGCTGGGTCCAGCTCGGGAACCGACTGTGCCACGTCCTCTAGGGCTGTCAGAATTCCAGAGCATCCCCGTGTTCGAGGACATCAGCCATCACATCAAAGAAATGGGGGCCCAACTGGTAAAGAAAGTCAATGCCGTCTTTCAGCTGGACATCACCAAGGATGGGAAGACCGTCCTGCAGTGGACCATTGATCTGAAGAATGGGTCTGGGGACACATATCCAGGACCTGCCAGGCTCCCAGCGGACACTGTCTTCACAATCCCAGAGCCTGTCTTTATGGAGTTGGTTTTGGGCAAAGTGAACCCTCAGAAGGCTTTCCTTGCCGGCAAGTTCAAAGTGAGCGGCAAAGTTCTGCTTGGCCAGAAACTGGAGAGGGTTTTCAAAGACTGGGCTAAATAATAAGGCTGCAGTAATACCAGGGAAATGATCAGAACTTCTCTCCAATTATAATGTTGAGCGGAAATCACGCTTAAACGGAAGATTAAAACAAAAAGTATTCAATATTTTTACTCAAATTCTTCCTATTCAAGTTTAATTAATTTTCCTGCTGATGTGTAAATCTGGAGTGAGGGTTCTAGAGCAGTAAAGAGTGTTGGAGTGTATCACCTAAAATCTTTGCCTTTTTCTTTTCTTAGATTCAGTTATGCCCTATCATGGTAGGGTGAAAGCTGGAGGTAGAGAAATGGGTGGTTTTGACAGCTGGATTTAAATACTCCAATAGTTGAGTTCTTGGGACTTTTGGTTTGAGTCTGGTGCTTTGGGAAAGAAGTGATAACCATCATTGTGCAGGTCTGCATTCTAATTGGTAGCTTGGTTCTTTGAGGAGATTTTGACATGGGTTGCAGCATTCCAGGGGGGTGGGCCCTACAGCTTTGTGGGTGGAATAAGACAACAGACGGGAGCTCTCTTGATTAGTGTAACTTCTATAGACTTAATTCCAGGGGAGGTCAAAGAGCTTGAAAGATGTTCTAGACCATGCTGGAAGGCTGGCGGAGGCCAGGATTGCTGGAGAGTTTCAACTCCATAGGTCTAGACTGGGGAGGTGTGCATTTCTAACCAGTTCCCAGCTGATGCTCATGGGACACTCCCCTCCCAAGCCTTGCAGACCCTCTGCTGTGGTCCATGTGTGGCTTTCAGGATTGATCATAACTATTCTACGCTAGACCAATAAGATGCTGCCATTATTTGAAGGCTCTTCTGCAGATTGTGTAGCCCTCTTGCAGGCCACTTCTGGAGCATCAGGAGCTTGTGTACTGTGCATTTTATGAAATCAGAGGTCATGCCAGGGGACTTTCCCTCCTGGGCCCCATCTCCACACACTGGGAGGACTAGAATGAAGCAAGCTGCAGCCTGAGGTGGCCTCCTTGGGAGAGAGGATGTGGGTCATATGTTCCCCCGTGACTGGTGTGTACCTCACCTTGTAGGTTAAATACACAGTGTGGACACTCTATAACCCACGTGGAAGCTTTGTTAAAATGGCCATGTGCAAAAACATGCCTTCCAGACAGTCCAACTAGTCCATTCTTAGGTGTTTTCCCAAGAGAAAAGCATATGCATCAGTAAATTTGTACATGAATGTTCAGGGCAGCTGTATTTGTGATTATCCCAAACTATAAACCAAATAGCCATCAATGGTGATGGACAAATTGTGCTCTGTTGTATCCTGGAAAAGGACTCAGCAATAAAAAGAGATGAATTATTAATGTGTGCACAACAACGTGACGGATGTCAGACATGTGCTGAGTGAATGAAGCTGGAGCAAACCAAGTATGTACCATATGATCCTACTCAGCGTTGATTGTAGGGCCTGTGTGGTGTCCGAACTTAATACAGCCTCATATTGAAATGTTACTGTTTCAAAGGTGAAAAAAACTTGTTCCTTTAGCCACCGTCTCTGGTGCATCTTCCAGGAGCAGACTCTGTTGGGATGCCGTGAAGCAGCTCTCCCTCTTGGCCCAAGGAGATGGCATCCCACTGGAAGGGGCTCAGTGGGGCCAAAAGCACACACAGGCCAGGCAGGTGGTAGGAGTGAGGGCAGGGCCTGGGCTTAAAGAGCTTCCCTGGGGCGCTGCCTTCCTCTGCTGAGAGGAGACGTGACTGTGCACTGGGCCTGCTGGGGCTGGAGCAAATGGCTCGTGCCCTGCGGAGGCATCTCTGCAGTTCCCATGCTGGGTGTAGACCAGGTGGAGACTGGGACCCCACCATCTTGAAGCTGGTTTCTCCACTCCTCAGCTGGGAACCGGGCAGCCTCAGCTCCCGCGGGTGGATCTGTTCACACAAGATCTGTTCTGGAGAGTCTGACTTAGGGCAGGTTTTGGTTCTTTAGCAGTGAGCTGCCGGATTTCACTTGTTCATTGACTGACCAATAGATCCATTCATCTAACAAGCACCTACAGCTTCTCTATCATGTGTTGGGCATTACTGATATTAAGCTGGTATATACCATGAGCCCAGGATTCGTCCTGATTGGTCAGACCCTGTTCTAATGTGTTTCTTCTTTGCTACATTCATCATTAGCTTTCAAAGAATCACTGATTTGGGGGACAATGACAAGCAAGCCTAGGGTCCTCTTCTCCCAGAGATTTTATTTTTGGATGAGGGGTATGTGTGGGTGGTGGGGAGACACACAATAAGTGGTAAATAACCAAACATGACTTCAGAAAGTGAGTACTGGAGTTCCCATCATGGCGCAGTGGAAACAAATTCAACTAGGAACCATGAGGTTGCGGGTTCGATCCCTGGTCTTGCTCAGTGGGTTAAGGATCTGGCATTGCCGTGAGCTGTCATATAGGTTACAGATGCGGCTCAGATCCAATGTTGCTATGGCTGTGGTATAGGCTGGCAGCTGTAGCTCTGATTGAACCCCTAGGCTGGGAGCCTCCGTGTGCCGTGGGTATGGCCCTAAAAAAAAAAAAAAGAAGGAATAGAAAGTGAGTACTATGAAAAGAGAAGCAGGTTGGGGGCTGTGGTCGAGGGGAGGTGGGTGGCCAGGGAAGGCCTCCTGAAAGGGGCCGCCTGAGTTATATGCTTCAGGAGCAGACTTAGGGCAAAGATTCGAGTGGCAGCAGTTCATCTGGGAGGTGGTCTTAGAAACACTGGTCAGGGCGTGGGGATGTGAGACTGAGAAGAAAGGAGACTCAGGGTTTGAACTTGAGCAGGCCACCACTGTGGATGGTCCTGGCTCAGGCCCACGGGGTGTTTGGGAAGATTCCAGGGAACGCACCTTTGAGCCATTTCACCAGGGATGACGGGGAGCTGAGGAGCTTTTAAACCGGTCCCCAGGAGGGCAGTCTTTGTGGGGCACTGCTGCTGGGGCGGGCATGTTGGCTCCTAGGCAGAGTGGGCTCCGGACACCTGGGGAAGCCCTCAGGTGGCTGAGGTCAGCTGGAGGAGACAGCAAGACCCAAAGATGGACCATAGCAGGTGCCACCCCAGGATCAATTTGTGGGGGCTGCAGGATGCAGGGGTGGGACCTTGGATGCTTGGGCCAGACTGCCTGGGGCTGGGGCCAGACTTCCTAGCTGTGGGCCCTGGGGCACATTGCTTTTATTCATTTATTTTAAAATATACTTCCTGGAGTTCCTGTTGTGGCTCAGCGGGTTATAAACCTGACTAGTATCCATGAGGATGTGGGTTCAGTCCTTGGCCTCACTCAGTGGGTTAAGGATCCAGCATTGCCGTGAGCTGTGGTGTAAGTTGCAGACGCGGCTCTGATCTGGCGTTGCTGTGACTGTGGCATAGGCTGACAGCTGCAGCTCCAATTTGACCCCTAACCTGGGAACTTCCATATGCCGCAGGTACTGCCTTAAAAAAGCAAAAAAAAAAAAAAAAAAAAATACACTGCCTTGCTTTTCTGCCACATCTGAGCTTAGAGATTCCTGGAAGAGAGGCTCTCAGCTCATTGTGGGTCTAAGCCCAGACTAGCAGGGGAGAGTCTGAAACTAATCACAGGCCGAGGCTGCCATGCTGAAACCCAGAGGAATTATTTTCAGACTTGATTTCTTCCCCAGTACCCTTTACACCCACTGCTATGGCTTCTCTGGAACGATGCTCTCTGTGGCAGGAGGTCTCCTCCCTCCAGGGCTCCAGGGGACTGCGCTGGGCCCTGCAGTCAATAACAGCTAACCCTCTCCCCCAGATGCAGAGATTTACATTAACAACAACAACAGAAATACTCTTTCTATAGAAAGATGAGTGCAGCTCAACAAGATTTCCCAAATGGAGCAGACCCTTGTAACCACTCCTGGCCTGGGAAACAGGACATGAGAAACTGGCCCACACCCCAGGAACCCCCTCTCATGCCCTCTTGGTCTCTCCTCCAGAGTTCCCACTCTTCTGACTTCTAACATCAGAGTGTTGCCTGCTTTTGTACTTGATGTGAATGGCTTCTTCCTCCCAGCATCTTTGTCTTCCCTCTGTGTCTGAGACTTGTGCCTACTGTCAAGGGGCGTTATGGTTCATGCCCTTACTGCTGCGTGGTGTTCTGCGGTATTTGGATTGTTTGCAGTTGGGGGCTATTTCCAGCAGGGCTGCTGTGAACTTCTTGTGCGTCTGTGTGATCCCAAGTCCCTTTCCAGCACTTAGTACGTGTTAGTGTCTTATCCATGTTTGCAGTGACAGCCACCGCATGGCGTCTTGCACCCAGTAGGTGCTCCATGAGTGTTCGTAGCCCGAATGGAGTGGGGAGGGCAAGTCCAGAGGTGGAGAAACAGCTGGTGTTGGGATCAGGAGCCTGTTTCACTTGGCATTTGACCTCCACTTGCTTGGATCCACCTGCTGCGTTTCAGAAGGAAACTCTGACAGCAGGAAGGAATCAAGCCCATGCTTACTCACCTCACAGAGAGCCCCGCAGTGACTGCCAGAGATCCCCTGTTACTTTTCTTGGGAGAAAAACATTCTTCCAGACCTGCGACTTGGTTAATCACAAGAAACATCTGTGACCTCCTAAAAATATCTGCTTCGTGCCATTTTGTGGAGCTCAATATTTATATAGCCCCACAGTGTAATTAAATGGATGTTTAGTTAACGCTTGAAAACAGCTGGAGGCTCCCCAAGCCCAGGATGAGACTTGCAGGTGCCGGGGAAGGAGGCTGGGCAGGGGAACAGGGGCAGGGCGTGGGGGTAGGGGGATGTTCCCCCAGGCTTTTGTGGAGGTCGGACCTGGCAGGCAGGATGCAGAAATGAGGGCCAGTGAGGAATCGATGGAGGGCTGCTTGGCCTGCTGGGCAGCTGGATGGTGGTTATTTCCATGTTTCCATCTGGAAACCTCTGGCACATTTCCGACTGAGGAAAGGTTTTTCCCTTAAAGAACTAATCAGAAAGTGCCTCATCTCCAAGTGGCTTTTGTTGTTGTTGTTGTTTAGTGCCTGAGGAGGTTAAGTGTGGTTAATGGTAGATTTTTTTTTCTGGAGATGTTCATGCTTGCTTCCAGAGAACAGCATGTATTAATCAGGATTCTAGCCAGTACGTGGTGCATGCATTCTCTGTCTCCTCACTGATAAAGAGCATGGCTGAAAACTTTTTTTTTTTGGGCAAAAGAGTCCTCTAGCTTTTCAGCAGAGCAAGTGTGAGTCCCCAGAGGTTTACAAGGCAGGATAGGAGCCAGTGAGAGGCAGTGATCTCAAAACTCTTCTGGAACCTGAGATTTCCCTTCAGATATGGGTGGGTGTTTATTTTTTAGAAGCACATCCATAGCATGAGCTGGTTGGGGGGTGGGATTCTAGGGGACTTTGGGGAGAAGTCTGGAGTTAGGAAGACAGTCCAGGAATAGCACCTCTCTTTGGACTACCCCTTTTGGAATCCTGCTCTTTGCCTGGCAAGCCCTTAAACATGGATTCATTCACTAGCAGTTAAGTCTGAACACCTGCTCTGTACTGGACCTTTGCCCAATATGAAGGGTGCTCTGGTCCTCAGGGAACTTCCAGTGTGGTGCCTGGCCACACACTGTGGTGAGGGCTCAGAAGGAGAAACTAATGGGATCCTTGTGGACTGGATGAGGGTGAAGGTGGGCTTCACAAAGAATGAGATCAAGGGAGTGAGTGGGAGGCAACCTGACGTGGGGCAGAGGTGAGACCATTCCGGGCAGAGGAAACAACGTGTGCAAATGTCCTGTGGCTGGCAGAGCAGGATAAGTTCCAGGAACAGACCAGGCCAGTGGAGCTGAGCACTGCAGTCAGTGGTGGACAGTGTCGGGAGGCTGGACAGGCAAAGACAAAACCTGAACTAAAGGAGCCGGCCAGAGCATGGCCTGGGGATAGGACTAGTCTGAGGCTGGGACTTTGCTTGTCGTCCTCCTATGATCTGAGGTTGGGAAGTCCTTGTGAAGGTCTGGACGCTGTGTTGGCCAGCCTTGTCTTTTTCTGGAAGAGAAGATTGGGTTGAGGGAATGACACTCTCCAAGTTGGGTCTAAAGACGTGAAAAGCTGGGATTTCCAGAAGGATTTAGTTTTTTCTCCTGTCTTGAGATCTGTGACCCCAGACTCCTCTAAGCTCTTATGGTGACCCTCACAATGGAGGTGACTCTATGACATCACTGGAGGAACAGTGACCAAAGGACCTAAACTCCAGACTCTGCTCCAGGAAATTGAGGGCTTCTTCAGTGTCGGTCCAGGCCATGGCCTAACAGGTCCCTAAAGAGGCTCAAGAGGAAAACAGCCAAGGGAAGAAGGACAGCCACACCTTTGTATTCTCAGCAGCAGCATCTTTCCAAGTCTAAAAGTATCTCAAAGCCATGAATGAGTGGGCAGGCTGCTGGCGTGGGGCCATGGGAGGCTGGTTGCAGGATCAGAGGATGCTGAAGGCATCCCGGTTGTACGGCCAGCCAGACCTGAGATGCCATCTTTTCCTGTTCAGTGGGCCTCTTCCTCTTCAACCCCATGATGGCAAACATGACCCGGCTGATCCCCACTTCCCTTGGCTATTTAAACTTCTAAAAAAAGAGGTACTTGGAAGGTAACTGGGAAAGGGGAGGTCACCACAGTAATAACAGAAAGAGGTGGCATTTGGCGCACATTTGTCTATGTGCAAAGTACTGCATTACCTATCACCCCATTTCCTGGCCACCTCTGCTGGGGGAGGTCCTGAAGTTATTCCCACTGCCTTTGGGGGGGTGAAGACCTGCCAGGGGCCAGACCTCAAAGAGATGATGGCGCTTCCTTCAACTCACAGTGCATGTAACTAAAAGTAAAAACTGTGCTAAGCCATAAATCAAGGGCAAGACAGACCATCCAAGCTCTGGATTTTTCTCCATGGTGACTAATTTAATGTCTTTTGAAATGTTATTATATGTAGTTTTGGCAATGTTTATATGGTTTGAATGATGTGATTCTGAAATAGTTTAATGTAAAAATAATAACAGAATCTCTCTTTACTGAGCCAAAGATAAAATGGAGTACTAAGAAATTAAAGGTAGTTAGTTTCTAGGGAATTGCTGTCACCGAGGAACAGTCTGTCATTGTGTTTAAGCTGCTGTCCGTGCCAGGGGGCCACTCTCAGCTGGTAGAGGGAAAACCTACCATCCTTGGTGAAAACTATGGAGAGCTTGGTCTTGACTTTTGAGAGCTGGGGTTTACATGAGGTCTTCAGGAAAGCATCTCTTCAATAAATACAACTGCCATACAGCAAATTGTTTTGGAAAAAAAAAAAAGCTCCAGTGCCTTTGAACTGCTCTGAGTGCCTCTGACTTGCGTGTGGCCATGGCGAGGGCTTGCTCTGCCTCCTGGGTCCTCACGGGAAGCGAGGCCGAGACTCGCACCAGGGGACGAGGTCAGGGTGGAGCTGGGATGTGAGAACGAGGTTGTTTGACCCTAAACATCTCATCAAGAGAGATGGCGTGTCCTTGACCTCCTCCCAGAGAATGGTTTAAAAAAAGTCTAAGAGCTAGACAGGACTTTTGGGCTAACTTGATCCAGGGTTTACCCTTTAGAGTTGAGTATGCTGAAATCCAGAGAAGAACCGAAGGGTGCCAGGCCATGGCTGCTGTGATCCCCTGGGCTTCACCGGTTTTCCAGGGAAACTCCTAAAGGTGGACCAGAGCTCTGTCTCAGGCTGATTTCCAGCCTTGCTCTGTGACCACCAGGAGGTCACTTGCCCTCTCTGGGCTCTAGTCTCTCCTCTCTCAGATGAGTTGGATTACATGTACTCTCACCTTCTTTCAAGATTTATAGCTAACTCGGATTCCAGCCTCTTCTCATTGAGCTACTTCCTGTGTCTCTTAGGAGGAAATTGGGGTGCTGGAAGGGGGCAGGCCCCATAAGGGTGTAAATGAACCAGCAACACAGAAGCAATTGTTTCTCTAAGGAAGGTTATTCAATAAAGAGCAAGTAAAACTGTATTTCCACTCTTTCTCACATCTGCCAGATATTCTTTCTGAAAGGGAGCTGCGGTGTGACTGCTACCTAGAGCAGGTGGTCGTGAGGGACCTTTGATGATAAGAGACGTCTCAGCTTCAGAGCCGTTAAGATGGGAAAAAACAAGTGTGCCTTAGATTCAGTGAAACGCCATGGCCTCAACTGCCTGCAGGTTGGCTCTGCTGTCCACCAGATCCGTGACCAGAGGTCTGCTGTCTGGTTATGGGTTGTAACCTGTGTCTGAACACTTGGTTTTTCTTCGTCTTTCTGGAAATACTGTATGTCCACTGATGACAAGGCTCCACTCCCCAGGCCCCTCTAAAGTAAACCTAGGAACACAACTCAGTGATTTTTCCAGAGCAAAATGAAAAAGTACCATCAGCCTTCAGACCCAGGAGAGCTGTGGGCATGATATGTTCATTATCTAGTCACACACGGGGTTGGGGGGAAGGCATGTGCTGCCTCCTGCTTCCACTCCTGGCCTTCCTAACACTTCCTCTCTTTGCAGGGTGAGCCTCAGGTCCTGACTGACAGGTGCCCAGCTGCGAGGGTTCATTGTCTGCTTGGCTTTCCCCAGTTTGCCCCTGGTTATGCTCTAGCCCTGGTAGATGGATGCTCTGTTCTCTGCTGCTCCATGAAAGCACTGCCTAGAGACCCTTATAAAAAAGTTTGTTTTTTGGACAGGGGTTCATCCATAAAAAAGGGTCAGGCCATTCCCCAGAAGGACTTTCCTGTTTATTTTTTATTGACTTTGGAGCCTGGAAATTCAATATTCATCTCTCTGACTTCAGAGATTGCCCAAGAAGGGTTTGGAGGGTGGAAAGCTGAGGGTTTGTTTTCTCGTTGAGAGTTTCTTCGTGGATGGTTCAGCCACACCCTGGCCACAGACTGAGGGTCTGCCTCTTCTGTGTAGAGGTTTTGCACAAGTTTACTTTCTAAGCCAGCTTCCTAGAGATGTGGAGAGAGAGATCCACTTTCATCGAAGAGATGCTTTGGAAAAGGAAGCACATGCTTCAAGTCTGAACACAAGAGAAACTGTTCAGCTGAGATGAAGGAAGGCTTTTCCAGAAGCCCTGGATACAAAGGCAAAATGGGGAAAGGAAAGGAGGGGGCGGGGGCTGGGGCTGGGGAAGGCAGGAGACCCCCTTGTGGGAGGTGGAGTGATCGATCTCAGTTCTTGCTTCTCCTCTAGGATGTTGACCCACACCTCTGCCACGGTCTCGCAGATGGGGGCCTAAGTGGTCCCGCCAGCTTGGACTTCAGCTCTGCCCGTTTAACTTGATTTGGCCAATGAGGTGTTAGCAGGTGACATGGGAAGAGATGATATGAAATGCTCTGAGGCAGCTCCCTGAGAGGCAGAGATCACCCATTTGACATCCAACCTAAATAAGAAAGGAGCTCAACCCAGGCACCAAAAATATGAGTGTGTTAGTCAGGATGCCCCCTGGAGATATATGTATATATTATCTATCTATCTATCTATCTATCTATCTATCTATCTATCTACCTACCTACCTACCCATCCATCCATCCATCCATCCATCCATCCATCCATCCATGCATCTACCTATCTATCAATGATTTACTTTAAGGAATTGGCTCATATGTTTATGGAGGCTGGCAAGTCCAAAATCTGCAAGGTGGGCCATCAGTCTGGACACTTGGGGACGATCCAGTGTTCCAGTTCAAGTCCAAGAGCATCTGCTGGCAAAATTCCCTCTTGCTGGGGGGAGTAAGTCTTTACTTGTAGTCAGGCCTCCAACTGATTAGACGAGGCCCACCTACATTATGAAGAACAATCTCTTTTATTCAAAGTCCACTGGTTTAAAAGTGAATCTCGGAGTTTCTGTTTTGGAACAGTGGAAACTAATCTGACTAGGAAGCATGAGTTTGCGGGTTTGATCCCTGGCATCACTCAGTGGGTTCAGGATCTGGTGTTGCCATGAGCTGTGGTGTAGGTTGCAGACGCGGCTCAGAACTGGCATTGCTGTGGCTGTGGCGTAGGCCGGCAGCAACAGCTCCGATTAGACTCCCTAGCCTGGGAACCTCCATATGCCACAGGTGCAGCCCTTAAAAAAACAGACAAAAATAAAAAATAAAAAAATAAAAATGAATCTCATCTAGGAGTTCCTATTGTGGCTCAGGGGGTTAAGAACCTGACTGGTATCCATGAGGATGCGGGTTCAATCTCTGGCCTTGCTCAGTGGGTTAGGCTTAAGGATCTGGTGTTGTCACAAGCTGTGGCATGGGTTGCACATGTGGCTCAGATCTGGTGTTGCTGTGGCTGTGGTGTAGGCTGGTGGCTGCAGCTCTGATTTAATCCCTAGCCTGGAACTTCCATGTGCCGCGGGTGCAGCCCTAGCAAGAAAGAAAAAAAAAAGTGAATGTTATCCAAAAACACTAACACAGAAACATTCAAAATAATGTCTGACGACATATCTGGGTGCTATGGCCCAGCCAAGTTGATATATAAAACTGATCATCACAATGGGCTTTAATCTTTCTTTGGCCTCGAGAATAAGAAAACCATTTACTCCACATTGGCAAGCTGTCAGTTACCAGTAAGAAAGCTATTGTCATCCAGCTGCTTTCATTCACCTCTCCTCACATGCCAGTGGAAGCCGAGGGGGACCAATATTGAAATTTCAGATTGGAATTCCCTGAGCTTTGGAAAAATGTCATCTAATGTTCTTTAAAAAATCTTTGACTGAATTATGGCATACATCCACAAAGTGCACAAATCAGAACAGCTGGATGACTTTCACAAAGCAAACCAGCACAAGATCAAAATATAGACCATTGTGAGCCCCCCAGGAACTGGAAGGTCGCTACCCACAGCCTCCCCTTCTAAGACCACAGATTAATTTTGCCTATCCTGTATGTTGTGGTAGGTGTATTTTATAAAGAAGGCGACACTAATATACGTACCTGCCTTCTGAAAATGTGGTGCTGATGTTCCTCCACTGAGAGGCAGAGTCTCTCCCCTCCCCGCTTGAATTCGTGTGGACCTGTGACTGGGGCAGAAGTGACGCCATGTGGCTTCTGGGGCTAAGTTATAAAAGACAATACTACCACTCCCTGATCCTTTTGGGATGCTCACCCTTGGAACCCAGTCCCATGCAAAGCTCTGTGTGTGTTCCAACCACAGCCCCAGCTGAGGTCCCAGCAGACAGGGAGCTTACAGCTTTCCAGCTGCCTTGGAGCAGAGCAAAGATGAGCTGTTCTCCACAGAGCTCTGTCCAAATTCAGATTCATCAGTAAAACAAATACTGTGGTTGCTCAAAGCCACTATCTTTTGGGGTCATTTGTTACACAGCAAGAGATAACTTGTACATATTTTATACAAATGGCATTGTCAGAGCTTCAGTGACAAGGAAAATGCCCATCTTGACACTTTGACAGATCCAGACACAGAGTCACTGAGAAGATCTGATACTTGCTGCAAACTCTTAAAAGAATCAGATAGCTAAGCTGATGGAGGTAAAAAATCACCATGTGCAGTATGTAAAGTTGCCCTCCTGGGTAGGGGTTGTGGCTTAGAGTGATACTCAAAGTGTCGTGTTGTTCAATCCTGACATGCATGCCTCTTCACATGTCACCACCCCTGAAATCAAGGCCACTCTCAGTGGCCTCTTGAGCACTTCTGATGGCCAAGCAGCAATGATGACATGTGTGATCACATGAGCATGTGTGATCTTGGCTATGGTTCCTCATACTGAGATCAGTTCAGTTGTGTATTGTGGTTCTCTGTCAGTTGGGTTTAATTTTCATTTAAAATGTAAACTAAAGGGAGTTTCCATTGTGGCTCAGTGGGTTAAGAACCCAGCATAGTCTCTGTGAGGATGCGGGTGCAATCCCTGGCCTTGCTCAGTGGGTTAAGGATTTGGCGCTGCTGCAAGCTGTGGTGTAGATTGCCAAGTCAGCTCAGATCCTGCATTGCTGTGGCTGTGGCATAAGCCTCAGCTGCAGCTCTGATTCGACTGCTAGCCTGGGAATTTCCATATGCTATAGGTGTGACTGTAAAAAGAAAAAAAAATGTAAACTAAAAAAATAAAACACAAACTAAAGACGACATAAAAGGGCAACCTAGCCTTTCCCCACCTTCACTGGGGTCTTTCTGGACTAATATGATTTAGAGGGTAGAACCTGACTGTGGTGTGTATGTCCGGAATCTTCTTTTTTTTTTTTTCTCTTTTTAGGGCTACACCTGCAGCATATGGAGGTTCCCAGGCTAGGGGTTGAATCCGAGCTTCAGCCACTGGCCTATGCCACAGCCACAGCAATGCCAGATCCAGTCCTCATCTGCGACCTACGCCACAGCTCATAGCAACGCCGGATCTTTAACCCACTGAGCGAGGCAGGGATCAAACTTGCGTCCTCATGGATACCAGATTTGTTTCCACTGAGCCATTATGGGAACTCCAGAAATCTTCTTAATCATGATTCTTATTTTGTCTACAAGACACTTCCTGGGACTGGGGCAATGGTAGATTCCAAAGATAAGGCCAAATTTTGACTTTCATGTGTATTCACAGAAATGTTAAAGAGGAAGAAAAGAGGAATATGAGAAAGGACCACTCCAAGGCTTGTTACACAGGGAGGCTGTTACATTGTACAGATCAATGCTGTTAAGAGTTATGCTCCTTGCAAGCCTGCTGGGTCCTGGAGTTACAGGGCAAATAAATACAGCAGTCCTGATGTAGAGTCTTTTCTAGAGAAAACTAGGACACCTCTGATCTGATGTCTCTCCTGAGGCTGGATCAAACTGCAGAAGATCAGTCCATACATAAGCCCAGGAGACTGCTTTCAATATTTGGTTCAGAAAGAATGTTAGAAAACTTTGTGGAACTGCTGAAGCAGAACAGAGACATACTCTCTGACGTGGCAATTCTAATTCTAGACACATACCCAACGGAAATACATACTATGTTTACCAAAAGATATATGCTAGAATGTCTGGCTTTTATTAATAGCCCCAAACTAGAAACAACTTATATCTGTCAGTAATACAGTGAATGCATAGATTGTATTGTATCCATATGACCACAAACCAAAAAGCAATGAGAATGAGTGTTCCCATCGTGGCTCAGTGGTTAACAAATCCAACTAGGAACCATGAGGTTGCGGGTTTGATTCCTGGCCTCGCTCAGTGGGTTAAGGATACGGAGTTGCCTTGAGCTATAGTGTAGGTTGCAGATGTTGCTTGGCTCCTGCGTTGCTGTGGCTGTGGTGTAGGCTGGCGGCGGCTACAGCTCTGATTAGACCCCTAGCCTGGGAACCTCCATGTGCCGCAGGTGCAGCCCTAGAAAAGGCAAAAAGACCAAAAAAAAAAAAAAAGCAATGAGAATGAACAACCTACAACTCCATGCAACAGCATGGAAGAATCTCAGACACAATGCTGAATGTAAGTAAAGGCAAGTCTTCATACTGCACAAGGCCATTTGGGGTGCTCCTAGGAGGAACTGCATGCTTGCCACCGAAAGCTTGGGTTTTGGGCCTGGAAATCCCCCTCAGGGCTAATCACACCCAGGGAAGCTACTGAGAGGTCCGAGATGAGGACAAAGTGGGGAAGAGAACCAGGGAGTGAAAGGGAGAGAAGGATGGAGAAGGGGGACAATGAGAAAGCAATGGACCAGGGAGGAAGGAAGATGCAAAAGAGGAGAGAAAGCCACACGCGATAAAGTTCAGGGCCCCAGTGGGCTGCTCCTATGTGCTTTGCCCACATAGCACAAAATAATGATCTGGAAGTGTTCACATAAGCCTCAGATTCCTCATCTATAATAAAAATAGGATCGTCACCACCATCTAGCTCCTTGTTATCATGAGGGTTAATTGCAATGATGGCTATGAAGTCCTTATCTCAGCACCCAGGTTGGGGACGGGGGTGGGGAGAGTAAATGTTTGATTAATGTAGTTGAGTGTCAATATTCTACACATATAGGAATCTAGACAGTAAAAAACAAATCTTCCTCTGACAGACAAAAACATTTTTTTCCTCTGGAAAATATTCTGGCCCATCATTTCACATGGTTACATATAAATTATCATTAAATTTTTTTTTGATTGGGAGTTCCTGTAGCAGCTCAGTGGTGATGAACCTGACCAGTATTCAAGAGGACTTGGGTCCAATCCCTGGCCCTATTCATTGGGTTAAGGATCTGGCATTGCCATGAGCTGTGATGTAGGTTGCAGACGTGGCTTGGATCTGGTATTGCCATGAGCTCTGGTGTAGGCTGCAGACATAGCTTGGATCTGGTGTTGCTGTGGCCATGGCGCAGGCTGGCAGCTATAGCTCCAATTGGACCCCTAGCCTGGGAACTTCCATAAGTTGCACGTGCAGCCCTAAAATTTTTTTTAAAAATCAATGTATAGTTGATTTACAGTGTTATATCAGTTCCTACTGTACAGCAGAGTGACTCAGCCATACATATGTATACATTCTTTTTTTTTTTTTTTTTGTATTTTTGCCTTTTCTAGGGCCGCATCGCAGCATATGGAGGTTCTCAGGCTAGGGGTCTAATCGGAGCTGTAGCTGCCAGCCTACGCCACAGCCACAGCAACGCGGGATCTGAGCCACGTCTGCAATCTACACTACAGCTCACGGCAACGCCGGATCCTTAACCCACTGAGCGATGCCAGGGATCGAACCTGCAACCTCATGATTCCTAGTTGGATTTGTTAACCACTGAGCCACAATGGGAACTCCACACATTCTTTTTTTGAAAATTATTTTCCATCGTAGTCTATCTTAGGGGATTGGATATAGTTCCCTGTGCTGCATAGTATAACCTCCTTGCTTATCCATATTCTAAATGTAATAGTCCTCATCTACTAGCCCCACACTCGCCATCCATCCCTCTCCCTCCCCATTTCCCCTTGGTAACTGCAAGTCTGTTCTCCATGTCTGTGTGTCTGTTTTGTAGATAGGTTCATTTGTGCTATATTTTAGATTCTGCATATATATTATATGGTATTTATATTTCTTTTTCTGACTTACTTCACTTAGTATGAGAATCTTTTTTTGTTGTTGTTGTTTTAGGGCCACACCCACAACATATGGAGAAGGCCAGGGGTCGAATCGGAGCTGTAGCCACTGGCCTACACCATAGCCACAACAATGCGGGATCTGAGCCAAGTCTGTGACCTACACCACAGCTCACGGCAATGCTGGATCCTTGACCCATTGAGCAAGGCCAGGGATTGCACCCATGTCCTCATGGATACCAGTCAGGTTCATTAATCACTAAGCCATGATGGGAACTCTAGAATGAGAATCTTTAGTTGCATCCATGTTGCTGCGAATAGCATTATTTCATTCTTTTTTATGGCTGAGTAGTATTCCATTGTATATATGTACCACACCTTCTTAATCTGTTCATCTGTTGATGGACGTTTTGGTTGTCTCCATGTCTTGGCTATTGTGAATAGTGCTGTTGTGAACATAGGGGTGCATATATATTTTGAGGCATATTTTTGTCCAAATACATGCCCAGGAGTGGGATTGCTGGATCTTATGGTAGTTCTATTTTTAGTTTTCTGGGGAACCTCTATACTGTTTTCCATAGTGGTTGTACCAATTTACATTCCCACCAGCAGTGTAGGATGGTTCCCTTTTCTCCACACCCTCTCCAGCATTTGTTATCTGTAGGCTTGTTAATGATGGCTATTCTGACTGGTGTGAGGTGGTACTTCATTGTGACATTGATTTGAATTTCTCTGATAATTAGTAATGTTGAGCATTTTTTTGTGTGCCTGCTGCCCATTCATATGTCTTCTTTGAGGAAATATCTATTTAGGTCTTTTGCCTGTTTTTTGATTAGGTTGTTTGTTTTTTTGTTGTTGAGTTGTAAGAGTTGTTGGTATATTTTGGAGATTAAGCCCTTGCTGGTTGCGTCCTTTGCAACTATTTTCTCCCATTCTGTGGATTGCCTTATCATTTTTTTTTTTTTATGGTTTCCTTTGCCGTGCAAAGTCTTCTAAGTTTGAGTAGCTTCCATTGGTTTATTATTGCTTTTATTTCTATTGCCTTGGGAGACTGACCTAAGAAAACATTTTTATCATTTATGCCTATGTTCTCTTCTAGAAGTTTTATGGTGTTATGTCTTAAGTCTTTAAGCCATTCTGAGTGTTTTAGTGCATGATACGTGGGTGTGTTCTAGTTTCCCTGATTTACATGCAGCTGTCTAGTTTTCCCAGCACCACTTGCTGAAGAGACTGTCTTTTTCCCATTTTATATTCTTGCGTCCTTTTTCGAAGATTGATTGACTTTAGGTGGCTGGGTTTATTTCTGGGCTCTCTGTTCCATTGATCTGTATGTCTGTTTTTGAACTGATACCACACTGTTTTTTTGGGGGGGTGGGAGTTGTCATGTTCTGAAGTGCTTTTTTTAAAGTTTTATTGAAGTGTAGTAGATTTACAATGTTGTGATAATTTCTGCTATACAACAAAGTGACTCAGCCATACACGTACACACATTTGTTCTCTTTCAGATTCTTTTCCCATGTAAGTCACAGACTACTGGGCAGAATTCTCTGTGCTGTACAGCAGGTCCCCACTGGCCAACCATTTCATATACCTCAATGTACCGCACTGTTTGAATCACTGTAGGTTTGTAATTTTGTCTGAAGTCTGGGAGAGTTAGGCCTCTTCCTTTCCCACCACCCCCTCAGGATTGCTTTGGCAGTTCTGGGTCTTTTATACTTCCATATAAATTTTTGGATTATTTGTTCAGTTCTGTGAAAAAGGTCATGGATAATTTGATAGGGATCACATTAAATCTGTAGAGTGCTTTGGGTAGCATGCCATTTTAACAATAATAAGTCTTTCAACCCAGGAGCATGGGATAGCTTTCCATTTCTTTGAATATTCTTTAACTTCCTTTATTAACGTTTCATAGTTCTTAGTATATAAATCTTTCACCTCCTTGGTGAGGTTTATTCCTAGATATTTAATTTTTTGCATGTGATTTTAAAAGATATTATATTTTTTATTCCTTTTTAAATACTTCATTGTTTGTATACAGAGATGTAACTGATTTCTGAAGATTAATATTGTTTCCTGCTACTTTGCTGAATTTGTTTATCAGAGAGAGTAGTTTTTGTGTGGTGTCTTTAGGGTTTTCTATATATAGTATCATGTCATCTGTGTAGAGTGACAATTTTACCTCTTTTCTTCCCATTCATATACTTTTTATTTCTTATTTTTTTGTCTTGATTGCTGAAGCTAGGACTTCCAATACAATGTTAAACAAAAGTGGTAAGAGTGGGCATCTTTGTTATGTTCCATATTTTAGTGGGAAGCCTTTTAGCTTTTCTCCTTTGCGTATTATATTTGCTGTGGGTTTGTCATAAATGGCTTTTACTGTGTTAAGTTATGTTCCCTCTATACCCAGTTTGGTAAGAATTTTTATCATGAATTGATGTTGAATTTTGTCAGATGCATTTTCTGCGTCTATTTGAGGTGATCATGTGGTTTTTGACTTTTTTTGTTAATGTGGTGTATGACGTTGATTGATTTGGGTATATTGAACCATCTTTGTGAACTTGGGATGAATCCCACTTGGTTGAGGTGTATGATCTTTTTGATGTGTTGTTGCATTCACTGGCGAAAATTTTGTTGAGATTTTTTTGCATCTGTATGCATCAAAGATATAGGCCTGTAATTTTCTTTTTTGGTAGTATCTTTGTCTGGTTTTGGTATTAGGGTGATGGTGGCTTAATAGAATGTCTTTGGAAGCGTTTCTTCTTCTTCAGTCTTTTGGAAGAATTTAAGAAGGATTGATATAAATTCTTTGTGTGTTTGGTAGAATTTGCCTGTGAAGACATCTGGTCCTTGACTTTTATTTGTAGGGAGTTGTATTATTATTATTATTATTATTGTTATTATTATTATTATATTCAGTTGCATTTCTAGTGATCAGACTGTTCAAATTATCTATTTCTTCTTAATTTAGTTTAGGTAGACTGTATATTTCTGGAAAGCTGTCCATTTCTTCTAGGTTGTCAAATTTGTTGGCATATAATTGTTCATAGTATACTCTTATGGTTTTTTGTATTTCTGAAGTATCAGTTGAGATTTCTCCTTTTTCGTTTTGTTTATTCAGGTTCTTTCTCTTTTCTTCTTGGTGAGCCTGGCCAGAGGTTTGTCAATTTTTTTTAACCCTTTCAAAGAGCTAACTCTTGGTTTTATTGTTCTATTGTTTTTTAATCTTTGTTTTATTGATTTCCTCTCTGATCGTTATAATTTCCTTCTGCTGACTTTAGTTTTTTTTTTTTTCTTTTTCTAATAAATTATCTTTAAAATTTTTTTTGACTTTTTAGGGCTGCAGCTGCAGCATGCGGAAGTTTCCAGGCTAGGGGTTGAATTGGAGCTGCAGCTGCTGGCTTACTCCACAGCCACATCAACACCAGATGCAAGGCACGTCTGCGACCTATACTGCAGCTCACAGCAATGCTATATCCTTAACCCACTGAGTGAGGCCAGGGGTCAAACCTGCATCCTTATGGTTATTAGCCAGGTTCATTACCGCTGAGCAACAATGGAAATTCCTAAATGATCATTTTTAAAAATAGGCTATTGCCGAGTAAATGTAACTGAAGCAGATGTGATGACAAGAAGACAATTTGGAATCCTCCAGAGCCCCAGGGTACTGTTGGGACCACCATTTGCCACGGGCAGTATGGCCTATTGATCTGAAACTTATGACTTGAGTTCGAATCCTGACGCTGCCATTCACCAACTGTATGACTTTGTGTGAGTCCCTGGAGTCCTCAGAGCCTCAGTTTCTCATCTGTAAAAGGGAAGTAATGAGAGTGTCTGTTATATAAAGTGGTTGTAAGGGCTAAACATGGCCAGTGGGCAGACCCTTAAACAGTGGGGGCACGTAGTTGGCACTCAGTTCTTACCAGCTATCATATTTGCAGTGGATGGGGGTCAGGGGGATTCAAAGGGAACCCTGCTTAGGGAAATGCTGAAAACCATCCACTCCGGGTTAGACCAAAGGGGATGGAATGCACACTCTAAATTCCTGCTTGCTGCCTGCAGGGTCAGCCCTCACTGCCAATGCTGTGTGTTGGGATGGGGTGGAGGATACAGCTGCATCTTGGGAGGTTGTCATGAGCACCCAGGGCGGTTGGGTGGGCAGTGGGAGACAGGTCCCTTTGCCAGGACTTGTTCGACAGAAGCAAGCACTCCTGGAAGATCCACCTCAGGCAAAAGAGGAAGAGTCCTGCCTTCCCAAGGGCTATGTCACCCCAGCAGAACATTGCTGATTACTTTCAGTTCCTTATCTCTCCAGCCAGGTTTCCTTTGAAGGGTGGCTTCTCCCTCCCCGTGTCCCTCCAGCCCACTCCCACCAGTGCACCCTGAGTGACCTCCAGGTGGTGAGGAAGTGAGAAAGAAGCTGGGTTGTAACTCTGGAACCACCATCCCAGGGTCCACTGTCCCTGTGACATCTCAGGGCTGAGGCTTGCACAGAGGCTGTCTGTATGAGCACCATCTCCTTTCTGGTTTTGGAGGATGCTTCATCTTGTTTACCTGGTGGAGCACAGGACCTAACCCCAAAGGCTGGGTGCTAGTGCTCCTGCCCTCCTCTGCAGCCAGGGTGCAGGCATGTGCCTTAGACCCTGCCAACTCACGTCACCACCTCCATTTTGGGACCCTGGTCTGGAAGCTGGTACTGGATGGAAGCCAAAGCTGGGCAGAGTCCATCCTGGAAGGGTAGTGGCAGCAGCAGTGGGACCCATCTCATTCTTTGAGGCCACAGAACCATCATCAGACGGTTCCAGCAGGAGTGTCTGCTGTGGCTGGGGTCACTGACGGGTGGCGGTCAGCAGCAGTGGTGCTGTGCTGTTCACACCCTGCCACTCTTCAGTCCTGATGGACTTCCTGAGGTTGACCAGTGTGGCCACACCACTGGTCTCTCTTGCCTGCTGGCTTCCAGTTGGATTTGGTCACTGGGTGACCCCAGAAGGAAAGAGGACAGAGGTCAAGGCATTTCTTCCCTCCTTCTTGTCTGCTGGGGGCCAAGTGTCTGGAAGGGGCTGTGTCTTCTGTGGCTTTATCTCCGGACCAGTGTCCTCTCCTCCGAGGCCCCAGCACTCTCTGGGCTCCAATTTGGGCCTAGGATGGTGATGACTTCCTGCCTTTTCAAAGTTCTTGATGCATCATTATGCCTTATCTTTATTCCTTTAATCCTTCTCACTTTGATAAATTCCTTTCTTGAGCTTAAAAGATAGTCTCTCTTCACTGTTTTTGTTGAATTCTTAGGACACTTCTCTGCCCAGATTTGGGTCTTGCAAAATTATTATGTCCCAGGTAATGGTGTTGAGATTGAAACACTGTCCCATGGGCATAACAATCAAGGGGTGCCTTGAATTTAAGCCCATGTGGAGGCCACAGAACTGGGGTATTCTTTGACCAAAACCGTTTTATGAAAGATATCTTGAGTCCACTTTCGTAGATCTGGACTCTGTGATAACCAGGCACAGGGTCCCTGTGGCATACTCTAGAAGGCTGGCCAGACTGCAAAAAGGGCAACACTTATTCCTTCCTTGCTGCGTCCCTCTCTTTTGCAGTGTGACTTTCAAGCTCCTCCTGTTAATAGGGGAATCTAGTCCCACACCATTTATTTATTTATTTATTTTAGTTTTAGGGTTGCAACTGGGGCGTATGGAGGTTCCCAGGCTAGGGATCAAATCAGAGCTGCAGCTGCCAGCCTACATCACAGCCACAGCAACACCAGATCTGAGCTGAGTCTGAGACCTACACTGCAGCTCAGGATAGTGCCGGATCCTTAACCTACTGAGCGATGCCAGGGATCCAATCCGCATCCTCATGGATACTAGTCATGTCCTTAACCCACTGAGCCACAGCAGGAACTCCGGCAGTCCTACATCTTTGAATCTGGTGCTTCAACTTGCTTTAGCCATGGAGTGAAGTGGAGGAGATGGGGGCGAGGGTGGAGCAGTCTGGGCCTATGCAAGAGGCCGTGCCACCTTCTACTTGCTTTCTTCAGACACCTGTCCCCCTCTTCCCTACTGTGTGCATCTGCCAGGGCTCACCTCCTGGGGGAGGAGAGCCCTACTGCACCTGAGCCAGGCTTTCTCAGTTGAGACTTGTGCATGCGAGGGAGCCCAGGTATATCGGCAAAGCTCCTTGCAGCTGGCGGCAGACACACAGGGGCATCCAGCTGAGACCAGAGGAACCGTCCCGCTGAGCCTGGCCTAAATTTCTGAGCCACAAAGTTGTGCGCTAAATAAGTTAGAGATATGTGTTGCAGAGCTGTCGCTAATGGCCACACTGACCTTGAATGCCCCTGCAATATCTTCCAAGGGCATGGTGGGTGGGTGTGGCCATTGGCCACATCCAGCTGTTTACAAGCCTCCATCGCTAATCTCATTTCTCATTATAGGGGGGATTGAAGAAAAACTCCTATGTTACAGAGCTGAGTAAGAGACAGAGGACAGTAGCACAGCGGTTTCTTCTGCCCTCCGTGTCTGGCTCTGAGCTGAGAGTCAGAATTAGCAGTTTATCTGGTATCAGAATTCTCTCAGCACTTCTTCCTCCGTCCTGACTTCTCTGTGGCTTTTTCTGTGGACGCAGCTGCCTCCCTGCCTCTGGTGTGTGTGCATCTCAAAGCTCAGACAGGTTCCCGGAAGGCAGACAGCAAAAGCAAAGACTCCTACGTCTTGACTATTAAGCAGGCTTCTGAGCCATCCAGGAAGCAGTGGGAACCTGCCTCCGAGTTGCTCTAAATGGGAACTTAGTAAACACAATATGATAAAATTGCCCCAAATTGAGAGAATTAGCGTAAGGATGTGAGATGGATGGAGGCGAAAACCATAATCAGGAACAAAGCAGGCGATGAATGGAGGGAAATGAGAGCCGCTGGGTGGGCCCAGGCTTGCTGTCCCTCCCCCTCTAGACTCCTGTCCGTGAGGCCTCCCTTGCTGCTGGTTCCTCTGCACCACGTTCCCAGCCACAGGGCTGGGCAAGTCTGCAGAGCGTCCATCCCCCTGTGCTGCAGGGGCCCAGGCCCAGACGTTTCCCCAGGAGAGGGTCGCGCACACCCAGGCGGACTCCCTGCTGGCCGCACCTCCTCCCCAGACGACTCCACCGCTCTTGGAATCCACATCCTGTGTCCACAGGCTATCCTCAGGGTGAATTCAAGGGCACAGGAATGACCTAGGTTGCTGTGCCAATATTTTCTGTTGGACTGGTGAACAAGCAAACTGTTTTATTTTCCTCCGGATTTCGTGACAATTACACATTTATTTCAATTTTTTTTTTTTTTGATTGCCTGTAGGTTCCCTGGAAGCAGGACTGGGTCTCCTGTTTATAGAGGCAACCCCAATAACTGGTACAATACAGGGCTCTTGCCGGGTCACATATATACGCAATATAGATTGTAAGTCAACTATACTTCAATTTCAAAAAAAAAAAGGCAAACTTTTTTTTTTTTTTTTGGCTTTTTAGGGCTGTACCCGCGGCATATGGAAGTTCCCAGACTAGGGGTCCAATCAGAGCTGCAGCCACTGGCCTGCTCCAAGCAGGTCTGAGCCATGTCTTCGACCTACACCACAACTGGATCGTCAAGACCCACCGAGCGAGGGCCAGGGATCAAACCCGCATCCTCGTGGATACTAGTTGGATTGTTTCTGCTGCACCGCAATGGGAACTCCGGCAAACCTGTTTTCAACCTCAACGCTGAGAGGGAGAGAGAGGGGAGAATGAGCAGCCTGCAACCACGGTGACCACAGGAGGGGGTGGGATTGGAGGCAAGCTGGGAGTTCTCTTTGGGCGAATTTCTGTTTTGGGGGAGTCCTGAACTCTGTGACTTTTTAAATTAGGCACCGGGCTCCTCAAGAGGCAGTTTCTTCTGTGCTAATAGTAATTTTAAGGTGAGCCTGGCTACTTGAAGGTCTGTGGATTTGCATCGGGGTGACCACTTGATGGCCCTCAGAGGACCCCAGTGAGGGATTAGCGGATGTGCAAAGACGTGGGGCTCTGATATACCCTCCAGCAGCTCTGCAGAAAGCGTGGTGACTCAAGCTCGGGTCTTCAGGGTGTGTGTGAGGGACCCTTGCCTAGCTCTTCACAGTACAGACATCAGCAGGAAGTGATGGGTGGAGAATGGTCTGTCATATTGGGTCTTCTTCTTTGATGACCAGCCCAAGATGATATACTCATTTTAATATTTGTATTTCTTTTTTGTAAATTATTTATTTGTCTGTTTTTTTTTTTCTCTCTCTCTCTCTCTTTTTTTTTTCTTTTTGTCTTTTTAGGGCTGTACCTGCAGCATATGGAATTTCCCAGGCTAGGGGTCTAATCAGAGCTGTATCTGCTGGCTACACCACAGCCACAGCAATGTGGGATCTGAGCTGTGTCTGTGACCTACACCACACAGCTTGCAGCAACACTGAATCCTTAACTCACTGAGTGAGGCCAGGGTTCGAACCTGTGTCCTCGTGGATACTAGTTGGTTTGTTATTGCTATACCACAATGGGAATTCCTCTCTTGGGGTTTTAATAGCTAATTTTTTTGGAAACCCTAAGTCAATTTTTATTTCAAAATGTCTACAGGAGTTCCCATTGTGGCTCAGCCATTACAAACCTAACTAGTAGCCATGAGGATGCGGGTTCGATCTCTGGGCTAGCTCAGTGGGTTAAGGATCGGCATTGCCGTGAGCTGTGGTATAGGTCACAGATGAGGCTGGGATCCTGCATTGCTGTGGCTGTGATGTAGGCTGACAGCTGCAGCTCTGATCTGACCCTAGCCTGGGAATTTTCGTATGTTGCAAGTTGGGCCCTAAAAATCAAAAAAAGAAAAAAAGTCTACAAAGTTTTAAATCTCTATTATACAAATAATTTTTTACAATTCAAACATTATTCAATATGTCCTGTAGAAAAACAATTGATTTTTAAAGCCTCAGTTTATGTTAGCTGTGATTTTTATACTTCAGGCTACCTCTAATCGGCAGCGCCAATTAACAGGAAACTCTTAATTGTTGGATGATTTTAAGTATTAAAGCCACCAACCAACTCTCTCTTCTCTCTCCTTATACAGCTTTCTTTTTCCTAGATCGAATTTGACTTTCAGCTTCGTATGTGTGGGTTGTTTTCATCATTCAGAAAACTCAAGTTTGATGTAATCAGGTTTATCTTTTCTTTCATAGTTTCTTCTTTTAGTGCCCAGAGAAAACTTCTGTGTCATATGGATCTCTAGTAATTCTATCGTAGTCTTCTCTCTTACATCCAGCTCTTGAAGGCAGCTGGAATTTGTGTGAGAGTCTGTTGTATGGTAGGGACATAACTCTGTTTTTAGGAAATAGCATTTAGATACTTCAGTGGAGTCATAGCCCCACCCCTCCTGGGCAGGCGTCAGGAAAAAGTTGCCCTCCAGCACTTTTGCCTTTGGAGAAGCTGAATCAAATTGAACTCTGTGCTACCTTGGGCCTGGGCTTCCCCCCGGGGGTGGGGCCCAGGTAGAAAGGCTGCTGGTTACCACCAGCATGTTGCCATTCCAGACCATCCCACCAGACAGAGACAGCAGAGAATAGTTCTAGGCAGGATGACCAAGCATTCATCATCCACCCAGGACACTTCTGAAAGCAAAGCAGGCGCCATTAATACTTACGCAAGTATTACAGATGTGAACTGGGATTTCCCCAGGCAAAGCAAAGTGTTTTGTCACCCTTCTTGCGAATGATTCTTTCTCCTCTGATGATAAGGATTGACATCTCCCCTGTACAGTGAAGGTGGCATATGCACTAGTTGTGCCCAGCTTCTGGGTGAGCCGAAGTTGACTGGCCAGACTCTGACAAATAAATATGTCTCTCAAAGAAGAGTCAACATTATGTCTTTTAGGGTGTATATTTGTCCTGGGAGAAAGGAGGCCTTGAATCATGTCATCTTTGGAAGGAAAGGTGGTCAGTGTTAGTTACATAGGAGATCAATGGGCAATTTGATGAACCAGTTTACACACCCACGGATCCCTGCTAGTACTGAGTACAGTAATGCATTTCCTAGGATAAGGATGGCCTCATTTTTCAGGGAAAAGATGATCTAGTTGGTTTTTTAAAATGAGTGATAGCCATGAAGATTTCGCTGCCTCCTGTTTCTCTCTTTTCAGCGCCAGAGCACAGCAGCCCCATGCACAGAGGCGCAGTTGGGTGTTACAGGAAATTCAAACAATATCATACATAGGATTCTTCAAGCTTGTAGGGCGACAGTCCTGCTTGAGTTTTTTCTTGCAGAAATGTTGCTATTGATTGATTGATTGATTGATTGACTTTGTGTGTGTGTATGTATGATTTTGTCCCCTCTGCTTCACTTTTTTGAGAGAAGAAGGGATTGGCAATGGCTTGGCACCATGATAGGGGTGTAAATGAAAACAGAAGCTTGCTTTGAGGACAGGCTTCTGCTTTGAAAGTCACCTGCTGCATCGGGGGGGGGGGGGACAGTTAAAAAGCACCCTTTTGATGGAATCGGAATAAGAAGGACAAGGTGTTTTATGTCATTTGAGTCGGCGAGGGATGTAGATATAGAAGTTAGCTTTGCTTCCCCAAGATACACTGTTTGGGGTTTATTTATTTCTTCAAAGAGGTGTAACTAAAAAGTAAACATCATGTAAAGAGCTGATGACTCTGCAAGGGACAAAGGGTCATATTAGTTTCCAGTGGCTGCTGACAAACCATCACAACTTTAGTGGCTTAAAACAATACAGATTTATTCTCTCATAGTTCTGGAGGTCAGAAGTTGAAATCAGTCTCACTGGGCCAAAGTCAAGGTGTCAGCAGGGCCAGTTCCTTCTGGAAGCTCTGAGGGGAGAGTCTGTCCCTTTGCCTTGTAGACTCTCATGGCCACCTGTGCTCACCATCTTCTCTGACTCTGGCCCTCCCGCTTCCTTCTTGTAAGGACCATTATGATCGCATCCAGATCCACTTAGATAGTCCACAATAACCTCCCCATCTCAAGGGCTTTAGCTTAATCACATCTGCTAAGTCCCTTTTGCTGTGTAAGGTAACATTCATGGTTGTAGGTGTTAAGATGTGACATGTTGCGGGGGGGTCATTGTCCAGCCCACCACAGGGTCTCTTGATCAGCTTTTTGGAAAATAAATTCTACATTCAGTCAAGGCCCGTGGCTCCAAATAGACTCTTTTTCCTGGGACAATGGTGAGGTCTTTGAATTTGGCCATGCATTTGCTAATTTATGAGGGGAAGCCTGGTGGCAGCAAAGCCCCCAGACAAGGCTTCTTGACAGCTCCTAAGAGGTTGAACCCTCTGAGAGCCAGTGGACATAGTGATGGAGGTGGAGGCCATGTGCACAAGCAGATGGAACCATGGGTTCGGAAGAATGCTTACCAAAAACGAACTCTCAAGTGTGTCAGATAAGTCACAGATCACGGACAGAGCAGTGGAAAACAGGGCACAGTGTCCTGGAAGGTATCCCAAGGGAGGCAGCCAGGGGGGGCCCTCAGAGCCAGGGGGCACTTGCTGCTTTTCCCGGGCCTCGGCCGGTGGAGTTTTCAGATCCTCACTGGCTGGTTTCCTCTCCCAGCTCTATACTACCCAAGTTTCTTCTTGCATTCTTTTTTTTTTTTTTTTTTTGTCCTTTTGACTTTTCTAGGGCCGCACCCGCGGCATATGGTGGTCCCCAGGCTAGGGGTCTAACAGGAGCTGTAGCCGCTAGCCTATGCCACAGCCACAGCAACGCGGGATCCTAGCCACGTCTGCGACCTACACCACAGCTCACAGCAACGCCAGATCCTTAACCCACTGAGGAAGGCCAGGGATTGAACCCGCAACCTCATTGTTCTTAGTCGGATTCGTTAACCACTGAGCCACGAAGGGAACTCCGGGATGTTAAATATTAAGTAGGCTTGTAGACTTATTTCGCAGTATATACATAGATCAAATCATTATATTGTACACATGAAACTAATATACTGCTATATGTCAGTTATACCTCAGTTTAGGAAAAAGGATATGTGGTTTGGGCAGCAAGTAAAGCCCCAGGACTTTGAAAATCAAGACTCTGTTTGGGTCATAAAGGAAGAAAATACACAGAAAGTTAACAAAGGATGACTGAGTTGGTGTTCTCATGGTGTTCCATGTCCCCACCAGAAAAACATACCCCACGCACATACACACACACACGGCCCTTTTGACCACCTAGGCGGCCATGATTCAACATCAGGAAAAGATTACTTCCTAAGTAGAGAGTGTGAGAGAGTGAAAGTCTAGGAGATCCGGATTCTGGTCTGAACCAATTTTATTAAGCCCCCACACCTTATGGATAACCTGAGATATAATTGACATATAACCCTTTTTTGGTTTAAGGTGTTTGTTTTTGTTTTTTATGATGTCAGTTTCAAATGGTAGTTAAACCATTCTTTATTTTGAGGAATACTTTTTCGGTAATTGAAATGCTTGCTGTCACCTGAATTGAAATGCAGTAGTTGTAATACTGTTAATACTGTTAATACAGCTGTACTCTGATAACTGCTCTCAATTCTGTATCTCTGCCTCTCTTTCCTTCTTCGGTGTCCTACTTAGAATCTGGAAATCCTGTCCATCCTTAGCTCCTGTGTCACCCAGCCGGTCCCTCCCTCTTCTGAATCTGAAATTTGACGCTTAGCCACATTGAGGAGTATCAGGTCCCTTTTTGTCCAATCTAGTCACCATCGGTGGGTGTACAGCTATTCCTTGATGCCCAGGGGTCCACTTGGAGTGGGCTCTGCCCTGTCAGAGGACCCTGGGGCAGGGAGGGGCTGTCCCGGTTTACTTCTCCCACATAGGCTCGACTTCCTACGCTTTCTATACAATCAAGAGCTCCCTTGAGCTGAGGGAACAAATGGGATTAGCTCATGAAGGCTCTACATTCTTGTTCTCTAGTAAGTCACACCAGGATCTAGGAGAGCCTTTCTCAAAGAGAGTTCGTGTAATTACAAAGTTATGTGGAAAACTTTAAAAACCCATGCCAGCATGCTTCATGACGCCCTTGGAGAGAAGAAAGGAACCTGTTGATTGAATCAGCTTTTCAGGGAGGAGATGAGTTATGACTAAGTTCCTGGCCACCCATTGTTCTGACCCGGGAGAATACATGCAGAGGGTCAGAGCTGCTTTTTTTAAGGTGTTTATGGTGACTTGATATATGTGTATACTGCAAAATGATTACCACAGTAAGTTTAGCTAACAGCCTTCAAATTACAGTTATAATTTTTTTTTTCCAGGCAGCTTTCAAATAGGCAATACAGGATTGTTAACTATAGACACTATGATAAATTACACTTCTAGAACGTATTGGTTTTATAATTGGAAGTTTGTGTCTTTCCAGAAAATAAATTCATGGACTTGGAGAACAGACTGGTAGTTGCCACGGGGGAGGGGGAAGGGGAGGGAGTGGGTTGGACTGAGAGTCTAGGGTTAATAATGCAAACGATTGCATTTGGAGTGGATAAGCAATGGGATCCTGTTGTATAGCACAAGGAACTATATCTGGTCACTTATGATGGAACATGATGAAAGACAATGTGAGAAAATGAATCTGTATATGTGTGACTGGGTCACTTTGCTGAATAGTAGAAATTGACAGCACAGTAAACCAACTATCATGAAAAAAATAAAACTCATTAAAGAAAAAGAAGTTTGTGTCTTTTGACAATCTTCACCCACCCTCCCACCCCTACCTTTGGCAAGCATCAACCTGTTGTCTGTTTCTATGAGTTTGGAATTTTTTAGATTCCACATAAAGTGAATTCATACAGTATTTGTCTTTCCCTGTGTGATCTACTTCACTTTATATAATGCCTTTAGAGTTAGTCCATGTTGCAAATGGCAAGATTTCCTTCTTTTGTGGCTGAATTATATTCCATTTTTTGTTATAAACCACATCTTCTTTATCTATTCATCTGTCAGTGGACACTTAGGTTGTTTCCATGTCTTGGGTATCATGAATGTGCTAATGAACACGAGGTATCTTTTCAAGACGGTGATTTTGTTTCCTTCAGATGCACCTAGAAATGGGATTGCTGGATTATAGGGTAGTTCTATTTTTAGTGTTAGATATAGAACCTCCATACTATTTTCCATAGTGGCTGCACCAGTTTATATTCCCACAAACAGTGCCTAAGCATTCCCTTTTCTCCACATCTGTACTAACACTTGTTATCTCTTGTCTTTTTGATGGTGGCCATTCTAACAGGTGTTTTTTTTTAACTTAATTTTATTGGGATATAGTTGATTTACAATGTTTCAGGTTTACAGCAAAAAGTGAATCAGTCATAAATATAAATATATCCATTCTTTTTTCCCATATAAGCCATTACAAACTATTGATTAGATTTTCCTTGCGTTTGACAAGTCTGTTCTCTATGTCCGTGAGTCTGTTTCTGACCTATAGATAGATTCATTTGTGCTATATTTTAGATTCCATATGTAAGTGATAGCATATGGTATTTGTCTTTCTCTTTATGACTTACTTCACTTGATAATCTCTCATTTGATAATCTAGTGTGAGACTCTCTAGTTCCATCCATGTTGCTGCAAATGGCATTATTTCATTCTTTTTTATGGCTGACTAATATTCCATTGTATATGTGTAACACATCTTATTTATTCTTTCTTCTATTAATGGACATTTAGGTTCCTTCCGTGTCTTGGGTATTGTGAATAGTGCTGCTATGAACCTAGGGGTGCACGTATCTTCTTGAAGCATATTTTTGTCCAAATATATGCCCTGGAGTGGGATGGCTGGATCATATGGCAACTCAAATTTTAGTTTTTTTGAGGAAGCTCCATACTGTTTCTGATGGTGGTTGCACCAGTTTACATTCCCACCAACAGTGTAGGAGGGTCCGTTTTTCTCTATACCCTCTCCAGCATTTACTTGTAGACTTGCTGATGATGGCTAAATGGGCATCTTCTTGCTGTGTCCTCTCATGGAAGAGAGAGAGAGGGAGGGAGGGAAGATAGAGAAGTGTCTCACAAGGGAACTTGTCCCACCATGAGGGCTCTACTCTCATGACCTAATTACCTAATTACAGGCAAATGTCCTGTCTCCACATGCCATCACACTGGGGATTAGGGATTTCAACAGACAGATTTTTAGGAGACACAGTCATTCAGCCTACAGTATCCAAGTTGTTGTGTATATTATTAGGTCCTTCTTTTTGTGGCTGAGGAGGATTCCATTGTTGGGATGGACTGTGGTTTATTCACTTTCCTGTTGGTGGACATCTGGGTTGTGTCTAGATTTTGCCTGTTGTAAATATTCATGTACAGGTGTTTGTGTGGATTAGCCAACCTTTCTTTTGGTAAATGAGGAGTGGGATTGGTGGGTTGTAGTGTGTTTAACTTTATAAGACATGGCTGAGCAGTTTTCTAGAGTAGTTGCACTTACTTCCCTTCCCAGGGCAAGAAATTGCTTCTCTGATTATATCTTGATTCACAGACTCAGTCAACATCAGAACAGATGGTGATCTTGGAGTTTCTCACACTTTTTGACCAAGTACCTCTAGTGTTAGAAAAGAAGAAAAGCGTACTTTGGGCATGGAGAGTGTGGCTTGTGGCTTGATGCAGCCGACTGAGCACCAGTGGGCCTCGTGATTTACCTAAAGGTCCGCCGTTCCCACCCCCTTCCAGCACCTTCCCCCTCCCTGTGGCCAGGTGCTCTGGAGTGAACCTCTGAGGGATTAAAGCCTGTTTATCAATAAACATACATCTAGTCACCATCTTCATTTAATACTCAAGGCACTAAAGTAGCTTCTCTAAGGTGACATAGCTATGGAATGAAATAGCCAATGACTAGAACCCGATTTTCGTTTTCTTTTTCTTTTCTCTTTCTTTCCCTTTCTTTCTTCTTTCCTTCTTTCCTTCTTTCTTTCTTTCCTTCTTCCTTCCTTCCTTCCTTTCTTTCTTTCTTTCTCTTTCATTCATTCATTCATTCGTTCATTCGTTTTAGGGCGGCATCTATGGCACATGGAGGATCCCAGGCTAGGGGTCGGCCTACGCCATAGCCACAGCACAGATCCAGGTTGCATCTGCGACCTGCATCACAGCTCATGGCAACGCCAGATCATTAACCCATTGAACGAAGCCAGGGATCGAACCTAAGTCCTCATGGATGCTAGTCAGATTCATTAACCTCTAAGCCATGATGGGAACTCCCCGATTTTCTTTTCTCTCCCCCCCCCCTCGATTTTCTTAACCAGCAGCCAAGAAAAAGCGAAATTCTACAGAGCTGGGGCCCCTGGTCACTCCTCCTAACTCCTCAGGTAGGGTCAGTGAGTGATTGGCTGGACACCCTCGCCTTTGCCGTGTTTTACACTCCCACCCTGCCTCCCACCAGTGAAGGCATTGCTGCTGGGTCCTCTGAAGGGAGAAAGGGCTGGAGTTTTCTCCAGCAAATCAAACCCCACCTTTCATTTTAAGCAGCTTCAGAATGCAGGCACACAGGGAATTCATTTGGATTAAACTGTTAATATACCAAAGGGGACGCCAGCAAGTGGCAATCGCTATTAGAAGCACAAGCATCAAACTGCGGGAAGCTGCCCAGAAATAGCAGCCTCCTCCAGCCCCCTGGTGGGGAAATGAGCCTGTAAGGAGGAGAGATGACAGTGATGCGGGAGAATGGTGGCTCCGCATTCCTTCTCTTAGCAGAGCGGTGTCTCTTCTTCCTGTTTTATGTGAGAGGTGAGCAGGGAGCGAGCCAGAGCCTAACCTCGGGCAGATTCACGTCATGGCAGCTGTACCAACAGGACTCTGCCATGTAAGGGCTCTGAGCTGGCCCACAGGTGCCTACCCCAGACACCAGCCCTCGGCAGACCCCCTGTGCCATGGGTGAGCGCTGTGCCATGATGGCTTCTTCTCCAAGCATCTTGCGATGGTGGAAAGGGACAAAAGACGAGAATTCTATTCATGAATCTGCCATAAACTGTGTGACTTTAGGCAAGTCATTCCTTCTTTCTGGAAGTGTTTCATCACCTATAAAAGAAAGGGTTGTTTATTTACTCACTTATTCTTTCTCCCCTAAACTCTAAAAAGCTATTGAGCCCTTACTATATGCCTGGACAGAGATAAGCTCTGGGGATACAAAAATGGGTAAGCCACGGCCTCTGACCTCAGGAGCTTGTGTAGACTGGATTAATGCCCCAGCTCTTCATCCCACCCTATGTTTTTTGTTTTTTGGGTTTTTTTTTGTCTTTTTAGGGCCACATCTGCAGCACATGGAGGTTCCCAGGCTAGGGAGAGCACAGCCACAGTAACGTGGGATCTGAACCACGCCTGTGACCTACGCCACAGCTCATGGCAATGCCGGATCTTTAACCTACTGAGCAAGGCCAGGGATCAAACCCGAACCTCATAGTTCCTAGTCGGATTCGTTAACCACTGAGTCACGACGGGAACTCCCCTCACCCCACCCTGTGTCTAATCTACGCCCTTGGCATTTGATTCTGTACCCCCTCCCACTAAAGAAGCGGGGAAGTCCATGTGACTTGCCTGGGCTGGTAGAATGTGCTAGAAATAAGTTCCAGTTCTGAGCCTTAAGAGGCCTTGGCTGGTTGTTCCCTTCTTGCCTCTGCTGCTGCCGTGAAAAACACATGCCCAGGCGCCCTGGTTTCAGGAGGAGGATGGATACGTGGGGAAGAGCCATGCCAGCCAAGGCTAACCCATATCAGCTGACCCCCAGTTAACTCACAGACACAGAAACAAGCCAAGCCCGTTTCTAGCTGACCTGTTTGTTACGCGGCATTATCGTGGCTGTGGTCGGTCACACAGAGCTGTTAAGCGAGCAGACATTTCAGTACAGTGAGATGACTACGTGGGAGACAGGGACTCTGAGGGGGTGGGGTGGGCTGTATAAGGACAGAGAATGGCAGGGAGCCCTGCGTGGGACCCAGAGAAGGGTCCGGTCGCAGGTAAAGCCTTTGTGAAGCCCTGCCAGAGGAACAGAGCTCAGATGGGGTGGCGGGAGGGGAGCTGGACTAGTCAAAGGATCCAACACTGGTTAGATGGTGTGGCGGGAGGGGAGCTGGACTAGTCAAAGGATCCAACACTGGCTTGAAATCTGAATACTATTCACAGTTAATCTTACTTGGCTGGGAGAGCATTTGGGACTTTTTAAATTAGTTAACCAGTATTTTTAAAATGGGACGATTTCATATTAAAATTTAGATTTTACCTTTTCTCAAAAAATTGGGAGACACCGAGTCTCCTTCCCATCTTGGCGAAAACGTCTTGGAGGTGAGCAGTGGCTGCGTCTTTAGAAAGCACATGTCCTCTCCCATTCACTGTAGCCCTGGATCCCTCGGTCGTCCCCCTTCCCTCGTTGTGAGACTTCCTTCTCCCACAGACACCTAAGTCTTCACATCCCGGACTAGGTAATCTTCCTGGACCCTGATGGTTCAAATTCACTAACTCCCTTGACTCCGTCCAGTCCAAGTTGTTCCATCTATCATGTTCTTCCCCATGGCTATATGTTTTATCTCCAGGGTTTTGAATCAGTCTTTATAAAATGCGCATCTCTTCTTATTTGTATCATTTTTTAAAATTAAAATTTTAGTTTTGAGGTGATTGTAGATTCACATGCGGTTGTAGGAAAGGATAGGCAGCCGTCTCGTGCACTCTCTATCTGGTTTCCTTCAATGAGAACATCTTGCAAAATTATGGTCCAAGGTAACAATCAGGATACTGACATCGGTAGAATCCACCTGTCCATCTGGTTTAGATCCCCCCAGTGTTACTTGTACTCATTTGTGTTTAGTTCTCTGCAGTTTTATCACCACATGTAGGCTTGTGTATCTATCACCCTAGTTATGATACAGAGTGTTTCCATCACCATGAAGATCCTTTGTGCTGCCCTTTTATAGCAATTCCATTTTCCTCCCATTCCTCCCTGATGTGCCCCCTTGCCCCACCCGTCCTTAACTCCTGGCAAACACCGGTCCGTTCTCTATTTTTCTAATGGAATGATACAGCGATATAACCTTTGGGACTGGCTTTTTTTTTCCCACTCAATATCATTTCCTAGAGCTTCGTCAGAGTTGGTGTGTGTATCAGTAATTCACTTTTCTTGGAGTTCCCTTCGTGGCTCAGTGGTTAACGAATCTGACTAAGAACCATGAGGTTGCGTGTTAGATCCCTGACCTTGCTCAGTGGGTTAAGGATCCGGCGTTGCCGTGAGCTGTGGTGTAGATTGCAGACGCGGCTCGGATCCCACGTTGCTGTGGCTGTGGCGAAGGCCGGCGGCTACACCTCCTGTTAGACCCCTAGCCTGGGAACCTCCACATGCTGCGGGTGCGGCTCTACATAAAGGCAAAAAGGCCAAAAAAAAAAAAATTCACTCTTCTTTATTGTAAGCATGTTCCATGGTACGGTTGTGCCACAGTTTATGCACCTGTTGAAGGACATCTGGGCTATTTCTAGCTTTTGGCTACGCTGAATAAAGCTGCAATAAACATTCATGCACAGATTTTTGTATGAGCATAAATTTTCATGTCTCTGGGATAAATGCCCGAGAGTTCATTTTCTGGATCATATGGTAATTGTGTGTTTAGTTTTATAAGAAGCTATCAAACTGTTTTCCAGTTTGGATATATCATTTCACATTCCCACCAGCAATGTGGGAGTAATCCAATTTCTCCATGTTATTGCCAACATTTGGTGTTGTCACTCTTTTTTGTTTTAGCCATTTTGATGGCTTTGCAGTGGTGTCTCATTGTGGTTTTGATTTACATTTCCCTGATGCTAAGATGCTGAATGTCTTTCCATCATGGGCCTTTCAGAAATCAGGCGCTTTCATCGGTGCATCCTTTTTGGTCAATTGTCTGCTTTTAAGGTGACTTGATTCAGCTCCTGGAATCAAACTGGATTGAAGTCTTCCTACGTTTGTCAGCCTTAAAAGCCATAATCCCAGGCAGCAGAAGGGTCTTCCTTTTGGGCAACCTACACGGAAACTCCACCCTTGCTCCTGGCTTCGAGCAATGAACCTGGTGTCTTGTGTCAGAACACTTTTGTTCTACTGGGAACACCTTTATTCCAGTTATTCTAGCCGGAGTGTCCTAAACTGCCTGGGAAAGTTCACACTGAGTTCCCTGTATCATCTGGGGCTCTCTGGTTCTTCACCGCACAGCAGTTGAGTCTTTGTTTTCCAGGAGGACATCGAAGTCAGCTCAACCTCAACCTCATGCTTATGTGTGTTTTGTGGGCCCTGGGCCTGACAGCTCTTTGGGTGATGGGTGGCTGGGTGGAGGATGCTCTGCAGGGAGGGCAGGTTGGGACCCTCTAGTAGATGCCATAGGGACCCTGTCTGTATACTCTCAGCCCACCTCAGGTGTCACCTGCAGACATTCTTGTATGTATCATGGCTTCTTATGTTTCTTTGCATTGGGGCTTCAGGCTACAAGATTGTGCTCTGTCCCTAAACAGGACAGCCTCAAAATATTGGAGAGTTAATCTCCCAGAAGCAATTCTCACCAAAAAGGGGAATAAGAATTGGTAGATTAGGAGTTTTCTTTATGGCTCAGCAAGTTAAGGACCTGACATAGTCTCCACGAGGAGGCAGGTTTGATCCCTGGCCTCACTTAGTGGGTTAAGGATCTGGTGTTGCTGTGAGCTGTAGTGTAGTTGACAGATGCAGCTTGGATCTGGCATTGCTGTGGCTGTGGTTTATGTCAGCAGCTGCAGCTCTAATTTGACCCCTGGCCTGGGAACTTCCATATGCCGCAGGTGCGGCCAAAAAAATAAAGAAAAAAGAATTAGTAGATGAATTCCCTGGCTCCTTGACACTCAGTGATACAGTTTTGAGGCAGGTTATACACAGACTCTAAGAGGTTCCCCAGCAGGGCTGAGGATCCTGCCAGCCTTACTCATAAAGGCCCAATGCCCCATGGATCGTACAAAAAAACATTTACCCCAGATATTAAGTTATCCTGTTTGCTGTCTCTCTCTTTCAACCCCGATACTGAAGTGTACATTTGCTAAAGAAACAAACAAACAAAAACCAAGAGAATTCTCTTACATAGTTACAGTACAACTTTCAAAATCAGGAAATTAACATGGATATAATACCGTTGCTAAGCTATAGTTTTTTTTTTTTTTTCTTTTTCTTTTTATAGCCATACCTGCCGCATATGGAAGTTCCCAGGCTAGGGGTCAAATCAGAGCTGCACCTGCCGGCCTATGCCACAGTCACAGCAACGCCAGATCCAAGCCACATCTGTGACCTACACTGCAGCTCATGGCCATGCCAGATCCTTAACCCACAGAGTGAGGCCAGGAATTGAACCCGAATTCTCATGAATATTAGTCAGGCTTGTTACCTCTGAGCCACAATGGGAACTCTGCTGAGTTGTGGATCTTATTCAAATTTTGTCCATTTGTCCATAATAGGTTGTACATCAAAAGACAAAAGACTCTCTGATTCAGGATGCCATCCCAGACTGTGTATTGCATTTAGCTGCTATGTCTCTTTAATCCCCTTTAATCTGCAACAGTTCTTTAAAACTATTTTTAAGGCCAGTTATTTTGCAGGACATTCCTCGGTTTGCGTTTGTTTGATGTTCCTCATGATCAGATTCAGTTGCTGTGTTTTTGGCAGGAACACCCCAGAAGTGATGTATGTCTTTCCTAATGCAGCCTATCAAGAGGCAGTGATGTCCATTCATCCATAATTGGTGGTACGAAGACCGATTGTTTCTTAGAGTAGGCGCTTAGGAGGAAGACATTAAGGAAGATCTCCGTGTCCATTAAGGTTGAGCAAGGATTCACTCAAAACGTGGGCTATGGCCGGGTGGGGTCAGAGTTCCCTTTGGACCTGCTGCTGTGGTTCACCTCCCCAGGTAGAGTACTCGCACCTTGGGGGCAGGGCTTTGAATTGAAAGGTGATGGATTCGCTCATGTCTCAGGCCTGAGCCCTGCCTCTGGAATTGGGGGCAGGGGAATGAGAATTCTGCTTTCTCTCCCAGCCCCTGGGATTCAGAGGAAGCTCAGGAGTGGGGAGGTGGAGTAGAGACCTATGTCCTTGGGCAAAGTCTGTCCAAACAGCTCTGGTCTAGACACATCAGACCCACAAATCTGGTGGGAATTGTGCCCACGTGGGCATCGGCTTCTTCAACCGTAGAGTGGACATCCCAGCTCCTGTGTCTCTGTGTTGTTTTCTTTTCTTTTCTTTTTTAATTGGCTGTGCTTTGGCTTGTGGAAATTCCTGGGTCAAGGATCCAACCTGTGCCACCACAGCGACTGGAACTGCTGCAGTGACAGTGCTGGATCCTGAACCTGCTATGTCACGAGAGATCGCCTGTGTTTGTGTTTTCTTTTTTTTTTTTTTTTTTGCCTTTTGTCATTTTAGGGCCGCATCCGCGGCATGTGGAGGTTCCCAGGCTAGGGGTCTAATCAGAGCTGTAGCTACTGGCCTACGCCACAGCCACAGCAAAGCAGGATCCGAGTCGCGTCTGCGACTTACACCACAGCTCATGGCAACGCCGGATCCTTAACCCCCTGAGCAAGGCCAGGGATCGAACCCGCAGCCTCAGTCGGATTCGTTAACCACTGCGCAATGATGGGAACTCCGTGTTTGTGTTTTCTAATGCAGTGTTGCCCACAACCACTCCTAGCAGAATAGTATGTGGAGTTTGGACAAGTGACTCAAACCCTTCAGTCTCAGTTTCTTCTTCTGTAAAATGGTAATCATAAAACATGCCTTCTAATTGTAATATGAGGATAAAGATGCTAAAACTGATAAAAGGTTCAGGAAGCGCCAGGAACACAAAAATACTCAATAAACACTGTATCTGTTATTGTTAATGATAGTAACTAAAAAGCGGCTCACACTGGGAGTGAGAGAATCTGGCTTTGAATCCCAACTCAGCCTTTTCTGGCCTCCATGACCTTGGCAAGCCTCCTAACCTAGAAGCCTTGATTTTCTTGTCTGTAAACTGAGGATAATTTTTTTTTTTTTTTTGATTTTTAGGGCCACACCTGAGGCATATGAAAGTTCTCAGGCTAGGGGTCGAATTTGACCTGCAGCTGCCAGCCACAGCCGCAGCAACACTGGATGCGAGCCTCGTCTGTGATCTACACTGCAGCTCATGGCAACGCCAGATCCTTAACCCACTGAGCGAGGCCAGGGATCGAACCCATATCCTCATGGTCACTAGTCAGCTTTGTTACTAGTTTGTGGCTTACTGCTGAACCACAACGGAAACTCCTGACTGAGGATAATCTTATCGTCTCTGGCTGCCTCACCGGACTGGAAGGAGGAAATGAGCTACTGTGTGTGGAAGGCGTTTGTCCGGTGAGGGGTTATGTCAGTATGAATGGAGCCTGGCAGACCTCTTCATGGCAGCCTGGGCCATGCTTCCATAAGAAGGGGTCCGGGCTTCCTTAGAAGCAGGGCTGGAGGTGGTCACTGGTCCTAAGGCTCTGCAGGAAAACGCCTGAGCATCCTTCCTTGTCCCTCCCCTGAGCCCCAACTCTTCCTAAGTTTGGCCCCAAATAGCCCTTGGGATGCCTTGGTTACCCTTTGGTGGCTGGCTAGCTCCTCGCTGTGGCATTGTGCCCCTGCAGGCTCACTTCCTGTGCAGGTGGCGGCCAGACCTCAGGGGCGCCTGGGCCCTGTAGATCTCTGCCTCTGCAACTGCCTTGGTTGCTCTGCTGACCCTGGGCTGGAGCAGAGCCTTCTCTTCATCTGTGTCATTGATGCTGTGAAGCTTTGTCACAATTCTTACAGATCCCAAACTTGGCTGCATGCTGGACGTCACCTGGGGATCTGTAGCAAACACTGGGTAGAGCCCAGACGTGAGTCTTTGAAACCTGGCCCAGTGATTAAAGATCGGGAACTACTACTCAAAAGTGTATTTTTCTCCAAGCCAGAATCTTACGGCTGTGGGGGCTCAGAGGCAATCCACGCCCCACATGGCCTTGACTTCTTCCAGTCTGGCTGTAGTTGGACTCTCTGGTGAGCCAGGGACCAGCCAGCATGGCAGAGGAGCAAGACAGTCCTTTTAAGGGCATTGCAAATAGTAAATAACACTTATCGGACTTTAGCCAGTTATGACCCTTCATGATTTTGACCTACTGGCTTGACTTTGGAAACTTCTGTCTATAAAAGTGTAGCTCTGGGAGTTCCTTGGTGGTTCAGTGGGTTAAGGATCCATCGTTGTCACTGCTGTGGCTGTAATTACAGCTGTGGCATGGGTTCAGTTCCTGGCCGGGAACTTCCACATGCTGTGTTCATAGCCAAAAAAAAAAAAAGGTGTAGCTCTGAAGTGCGAAGACTTTTTTTTTTTAATTCTGGCCTCTGTTCTTTCTTTTTTACTTATTTATTTATTTATTTATTTATTTATTTATTAACTTAATGGATTTTATTTCAGTTAAAGTGCAAAGACTTTTAATTTTACATTTCATTCAGTCCCTCCTGTGATCTTATGTGGTGAGAACTCATATAAAACCCACTTAGCAGTTGGAAGGATAGACCCAGGTGGTGCTGAATAGCTCAGCATCACTCACAACTGAGTGGGCATCCTGCCCAAATCTAGGTCCTACGTCTCCAATTTGTTACTCAACTCCTTGTGTCTCCAACTTTTGTGATATTTCCTACAGCTTCTAGTACAGGACTGCAGATGTGGTGGATATTTTATTATGATTGTTAAAAAGCATTTTATCCAAACAGCTGATCTTTATAAAGTATCTTATGGTTTGCAAAGAAAATTCCTATTCATGCTCTTTCTTTCTTTCTTTTTTTTTGTCCTTAGGGCTGCACTCGTGGCATATGGAGGTTCGTTCCTAGGCTAGGGGTTGAATTGGAGCCGCAGCCACCGGCCTACACCACAGCCACAGCAGCACCAGATCCAAGCCACCTTTGTGGAACTTGCCTCCTCATAGATACTAGTTGAATTAGTTTCTGCTGAGCCACAGAGGGAACTCCCTTGCTCTTTCTATTGAAATGCTTGCTGAAGGGTTATGAAAAAGTGCCTGGACACAGTTTTGAAACAGAAGTTGGATGTTTGTATTTACACTCTTTCACACTCCCTGATATTCAGGAGGGCAGTTTCTTGGTCTTTGCCCACAGACAGTTGCATCTCCAGTCTGGTTCAGATCATGCTTTAGGTTCCTCCCTTTTAACGCCCCTCCTTCCCAGCCCCCACCCAGTGACGTCTCACTGAGTGGCAAACTCCATCCTAACTGGCTGCTCAGAACACAGTTGAGTTTGATCTTGTCTCTGGCGCTGATATAATGTGAAGTTGGCTAAGTCATTTCCCTGGGTTTCAGCATCTGCGTGTGAAAAAGGAGCGAGCCGGACTAGGCTGGTGGCACATAGAAGGCCGGTCTGTGTGTCCCTCCTCACCCAGGCACAAGCCAGGCCCTGCTAACTGACAGTGAGCCTTCTCCCCTGCCTTTTTAGGGTGCAGTCTCAGCACCCAGAGTCCAGAATGCCAGGCAGCCATTATTGATTGCCTGGAGATCGCAGCGGGGGGGAAACCTTTCAGCTATCCTGGCACTAGATGGTTTCCGAATTTCCTCCCAGATCTATTATTCTTTGATCTCTGATTTTACGTGGTGGGCACTGTGTGGAGAGCCTCCTGTAAGCTGTCAGGACCCTAAAGAGGGAGCTGGCAGCATAACTGGGGATGCCCAGGGCACTGATGAGGCTCAGAAATTTCTTTAAATCAGTGGTTCCTAGGTTCGACTGCACTTTATTTTTTTTTTTTTTTTTT
>PVHT021183543.1:29225909-29289239 GCA_004024745.2 Catagonus wagneri | reverse complement strand
CGGGTTTATGGCTGCACCCACGGCATGTGGAGGTTCCCAGGCTAGGGGTCTAATCGGAGCTGTGGCCACTGGCCTGCGCCGCAGCCACAGCAACGCTGGATCCGAGCCGCGTCTGCAACCTACACCACAGCTCGCGGCAACGCCGGATCGTTAACCCACTGAGCAAGGGCAGGGATCGAACCCGCAACCTCATGGTTCCCAGTCGGATTCGTTAACCACTGCACCACGACGGGAACTCCTCGACTGCACTTTAGAGTTACCGTGGCAGCTATTTTTTTTTTTTTTGAGGTAGAGGTATATCATACATACAAAAAAGGCCAGTATCTTAGGTGTGCAGCTCAATGAATTTTTACATTTGTGTAACCACTATCCTAATCAAGACAGAACATTTCCAGTACCACTGAAGGAGACCTTATGTCCGTTCGCATTTGTACCCTGGAGGTAACCACTGTTCTATTTTCCGTTACCATAGATTAACCTTACCTGATCTTGAATTTTGTATAAAATGTGTTGTCTTTTCCGTCTGCCTTCTTTTGCTCAACCAAATGCCTTTGAGATTCATTTATGTTGTTGCGGGTGTTCATTTGCGTTGCCGATTAGTATTCTTGCCTGTGAATATGTCACACCTCACTCATTCTCCGGTGGATGGATGTCTAAGGGCTTCCAAGTTTTCACTGTTTGGGGGATTCAGTGCATACTGTTGGGGGAACTCGTACTGTCTTATCTAGCAGTGGAGTGGATTGCTGGGGCAACAGATCCTTTTGGCAAATAGGCAAATCCACAAGACAGAACCTACGGATAATTAGGATGGACAGTGCATCTGCCCATCCTAATTATCCTTAGGTTCTGTATTGTGAATTTGCCTATTTGCCAAAAGGATCTGTTGCCCCAGAAGTCAATACTCAAGCACATTTGCAGTCATGCGGTTGTATGCAGAGGAGAGGAATATATGAGCTGCCCTCCTGGCTGGGGTCAAACAAAGCAATGCTCTGCCTTCTTGTTTGAGCTCTCAGACTGTAAACAACTGTCCTTTTCACTTTGTATATTTAGAGTCACATTTTTTTTTTTTGAATTTTGTGCTTTACTTGGTGATTTCAGTGCTTAAAATGGCCCCAAGCCTGATGCTGAAGTGCTGCCTGAGTTCCTAAGCTTGAGAGGCTGTGATGTGCCTCGTGGAGAAAACATGTGTTAGGTCAGCTTCACTCAGGCATGAGTGATCGTGCCATGGGCCCTGAGTTCAGTGCTAAGGAATCAACTCTATCTGTAAAGTAAGGTGTCTTGAAACAGAAACACACATAAAAGGAGGTTAGGTACCTATCGGCTTGTAGCGGTGTTGTGACCAGAGGCTTGTGGGACCTTAATCCTATATTTCCCCTGGGAACAGGGGCTCAGGAGTCAGGAGGTCAGTATCTGTTGTGACTTCACAGAACAGGACTCTGTATGTCCAACATTTTTTTTTTTTTTGGTCTTTTTAGGGCTGCACCTTCAGCATATGGAAGTTCCCAGGCTAGGGGTCCAACTGGAACTGTAGCTGCTGGCCTACGCCAGAGCCACAGCAACATGGGATCTGAGCCACGTCTTTGACCTACACCACAGCTCACCATAATGCCAGATCCTTAACCCACTGAGCGAGGCCAGGAATTGAAACCGCTTCCTCATGGTTCCTAGTCGGATTCGTTTCCAGTGCGCCACAATGGGAACTCCAACAATGTTTTTTTTTAGTGTAAGTATGTCTCATGTAACAGTTGGGACTAAGTACTAAAAAATTATTATTTAGCTAAAATCCAAATCTAAAGTAATATATTTTTATCAGCATATCTGGTAATTATACAACCCAGACCCATGGAATCTGAAACTCTGGAGTTGGGGCCCAGCCAAGTGTGTTTCAATCAGGTTTCCAGGTGATTCTGATGTGGACTGAAGCTTTAGAACTGCTGCTCTGGTTTCAGCTTCCCCATCTTATGTAGTTGATCTAGGAAAGGATGAACTCTGTAGTCATATCTCAGTGGTTGGATTTTACTAACAAGAGATCTAAGCCCATTTTTTTCCCTCAAATTGGAACTGACTAATTCACTATTTCCCTCTGTTTCACGCTGGGCAGAGCTCTGATTTTAGAGTCTCTCTAGATACAGGTAACTGCGTCAAGGTGCACAGTCCTGGTTTTTGGCGACTGTGTGCTCTGCAGTTTGCTGCTGCCTGGGACCTTGGACCAGACAGCTGGCGAGTCTGCCTGCGTCTGTGCCCCATAGTGAGACTGGGTACAGATCTCTTTCCACCATAGCCCCCGCTTCATTGTAGGAACCTGTTATTACAAACTATCTGAGCAGCATAGGTCCTGGGCAGAATAATCAGAGTCTGAGTAATGGTGAGAACAGTAAAAATAACCAGCATTTACTGAGCACCTACTGTATGTCAGGCACCCTGATAAGTGCATAACATATAACATCTCACTGTGTTTTCATAATAGCATTGTGAATTCAGGACTGTTTCTCTCATTTTAAGATATGGAAGCTGAGATTTTGCAAGGGTGTGTAATTTACCCGTTATCTCTCAACTAGAAAACAGAAGGACTAAGGTTTGAACCCACATTTATACCACTCCACAGCTGTTACTTGTAACCATAATGACCACCGATTTCCTCTTGGGAAACTGATTAAATTAATTAAATGCCACCATGCTGAACATCACATGCATTGGCCCATATTGAGCTCCTCCTATGTTCAGGCGATGTGCCAGGTGCTGTGGGAATAAGAGATGCCTTGTAGTCCCTGTACTGAGAGTCATACATGTATGGTGGAACAGTATGTTTGAAATAATAACCAGTATCTCTCCCCAGTGTATTTAGCCTCCCTTCCTGAGCCAGCCCTCTGCACTCATGGAACGATGAGGGCAGCTGAGACTACAACAGAAAAGAGTCTCTCTTATTGGCTTGTGAACTTTGGAGGCTTGATACTTTGGGGAATGGGAAGGATACCCATCATGGAAAAAGGTTTAGGAAAACACTTAATGGGAGGAGCAAGTAGTTCCCACTCTAGACTAGGAAAGGATTTCTAGAAGAGGGGAGAGGGGCAGTGATGGATTACAGAAGGTGAGGGTTCTTGGTCTTGCCTCTTAGGTCATGTCTTAGGGAGGTAATAGGACTTCCTGGTCTTAGACCCTGTTGCCAGGGAGTGGCTCAGAAAGTCCCCAGGTGATAGAACTTCCTGGATAAGAACAGGGTAGTCTTGGACCCTGCTACCAGGGACTGGCTCAGAAAGTCCCCAGGGTAGAAATGGCCCCACTAGCACTTGGGCAGACCAAACTTTGGATACCCTAGTGGAGTTTCCCGCACTTCAGCATGGCACAGTCCTAGAGGATAAACTTTTAAGTACCTAAAAAAGTTTTTGAAATAGCACCAACCACTTCTACACATAAGGGAATCATTGATGGGAACAAGGGATGTCTCCATGGCAACACGTACAGTCTGATGCCTACCTTACTGAGCTTTAGGATGGAGAGATGATACTGAAGCCCAGATAACCCCTTCTCCGGTAGTGGCACTAGCCTTAACCGCCCCCCAAACTTAAATGTCCCTGGGAGAGAGGAAGTTACCCCAAGTTGACTGAGGTAAAGTTTTCCCTATCTAGGATGAATAGGGATTTAAAATAGAAATGAAAGCAAATGTTAGAAAAAATAGAAAATTATCTGCTCAGCTGTACCAGGAAAAATTAGGAAGACTTTAGAATTGGTGAAAAAAGATCACTGTGTATACTATCTGGGGCATCCTTCCAGGCTATGTTTGCCTTTCATTGTCTTTGAGCTATTTTATAGCTCTATAAGTTAAGCAAAACTGTAGTAATCCAAATGATCCTTAGCCACAGAAATATAAATAAATTGTGTCTGATGAAGATGCAGTTAATTATCGCCCACTGGATATTGGCTAGTTTTGCACATCTTTGAAAATTCATTTTAGGATTTATGTTGTCTAGATATGTGGGTGTTTCATTGAATTATCTTTTGAGCCAATTATAGTATCTTATTGGTTCCGTCATCCATGAGTTAAGTAAATCTGTGACATGTATTCATTTTATAACATAATGAGAATCATAGTTCTGCCTTTGAAAAAAATTGTCAACTTTTGGTTTCTGGTCTGGTATGTCAGGAGCTTAGACAACTAGTGAAAAGCTGGACAAACTGAAACATCAACAGCTCTTCTTAGACTCATCAGACAAGTGAAGTAACAGGGAAAACTGCTGTCCCCCAAACTGGAGAGATGGGGGGGGGGTAGACACAGAAAATCGTAACTTCCTGGAGCAGAAACCTCCCTGGGAACCAGTTCCGGGGTAGGAAAACTTGAACTGTAATTTACGAATTGCTGGAGGCTCAGTGTGGACAAGCCTGAGAAATAAAAACTTCAGGATGGAGTCCTGTTGTGGCTCAGTGGAAATGAATCCGACTGGTATCCATGAGGATGGGGGTTTGATCCCTGGCCTCACTCAGTGGGTTAAGGATCTGGCATTACCGTGAGCTGTGGTGTAAGTCACAGATGTGGCTTGGATCCTGTGTGGCTGTGGCTGTGGTGTAGGCCGGCAGCTGCAGCTCCGATTCGACCCCTAGCCTGGGAACTTTCATATGCTGCAGGTGTGGCCCTAAAAAAAGGAAAAGCAAAAAACCACAAAAAAACCCAAAAGAAGCTACAGGAGGCGGCAGTCATGGGGTGGGGTGGGGTGGGGTGGTGGGGGATCTCACAATTTTGCGAGCTCTACCAGATTCTAACAGTGAAGAATGGAGGAAATCAGTAAGGACATAGTTGAAGCACCATCAGTTAACTAGATATAATTGACATTTCTGGACTCCTTCATCCAACGCCAGCATAATAAACAGTCTTCTCAAGTTTGTATGGAACATTCACCAACATAGACCACATTCTGGGCCATAAAAAACCTTAACATGTTTAACAGAACAGAAATCATACAATGTATATTCTTAGACCACAATGGCATTAAATTAGAACTCAGTAAGAGTTGGAAAACCTCAGAATACGTGGAGATCTAACAACACACTTCTGAACAATACATAAATCAAAGAAGAAATCTCAAGAGATTTTAAAAAATGCTTTGAACGAAGTGAAATGAAAATAAAACTGTCGATTTTTTTGGTATGCACTGACAGTGCTGAGGGAGAAATTTATAGCATTAAATATATATCTTAAAAAAGAAAGGTCTAAGCTGAATAATATAAGCTTTCTCCTTAGGAAACTAGAAAAAGGAAAGTAAATTAAATACAAAGTAAGCAGAAGAAAAGAAAGAATAAAAATTAGAGGAGAAATCAATGAAACTGAATAAAAGGAAGTCTATGGAGGAAATTAATGGAACTAACTGGTGATTAATTGAAAAGATCAATAAAGTCAATAAGCTTCTAACCACTCAGAAAAAAAATGAGAGAAGACACAATTTACTAATATAAACTAAAGAGGGAGCATCATTACAGACCACATAGACATTCTAAAGATAATACAAGAATACTGTGAACAACTCTATGCCCACCAACTCGATGATTTAGATGAAATGTACCAACTCCTTGAAAGACACAATCTGCCAAAACTCCCACAAGAAGAAATAGACGATCTGTAGGACTTTATATATTAAAGAAATTGAATCGATAATTAATAACATTTTAAAACAAAATGTGCCAGGCCCAGATGGGTTCATTGGTGGATGCTATCCAACGTTTAAGGAAGAAATTAATTATACAAATTCTCTACACTGTCTTTCAGAAGATAGAAACAGAGGGAATACTTCCCAACTCATTCTATGAGGCTAGCATTATCCTGATACCAAAACCAGGCAAAGATATTACAAGAAAACTACAGACTAATATGACTATATATGCAAAAATCTTAAAAAAGTATTAGCAAATCTAAATCAACAATATATGAAAAGAATTATGCCCCGTGATCACGTGGGATTTATCCCAGGTTGGCCAAGCTGTTTCAACATTTAAAAATCAATTAATCCATCACATCGTCAAGCTAAAGAGAAAAAAATCACACAATCATATAAATATATGTAGAAACGCATTTGACACAATCTAACACCCACTCATGGTTTTTATAAGTCAGTAAATTAGGAGTAAAAGAGAACTTCCTCAGCTTGAGAAAGAGTATCTACAAAAACCTACAGCTAATATCATACCAAATGGTCACAAACTAGAAGCTTTCCCACTAAGACTGGATAAAGCAAGGATGTTTGTTCCTCTTATTAATTCATTTTGACAACGTACTAGAAGTCCTAACTAATGCAACAAGACAAGAAAAGGAAATTAATAGTGTATGAATCAGAAGGTAGAAATAAAATCATCTGTTGGCAGATGACATAATTATCTCTTTAGAAAATCCACAAACTTTAAAACAAAACCCAAACCAAAACACCCCCAAACTCCTGGAACAAATAAGCAATTTTATAGCAAGGTTATAGGATGTAAGGTTAATATACAAAGTCAGTTGCTTTCTTTTTTGCTTTTTTTTTTAAGGGCTGCACCTGTGGCATATGGAAGTTCCCAGGCTAAGGATCAAATTGGGGCTACAGCTGCCAGCCTATGCCACAGCCATAGCAGTGCAGGATCTGAGCTGCGTCTGTGAACTCCACCACAGCTCACAGCAGTGCCGGATCTTTAACCCACTGAGCAAGGCCAGGGATCAAACCTATGTCCTCATGGATACCAGTCGGGTTTGTTACCACTGAACCACAAGGAACTCTGAGTTGCTTTCTTTATATCAACAATGAACAAGTGAAATTTGAAATAAAAAACACATTATCATTTACACTAGTACCCCCCAAATGAAATTCTGACAAAACATGTATAATATCTATATGAGGAAAGTGACACAGCTCTGATGAAATAAATCAAAGAAGAATTAAAGAAATGGAGAAATATTCTGTATTCATGGGTAAGAGGATTCAACACATTGCTGAGACGTCAGCTCTAGCTTGATCTATAGATATTTTTTTTTGTCTTTTTGTCATTTCAGGATTGCACCTGCGGCATATGGAGGTTCCCAGGCTAGGGGTATAATCGGAGCTGTTGCTGCTGGCCTACGCCACAGCCACAGCAACGTCAGATCCAAGCCGATCTATACCACAGCTCATTCACCTACACCACAGCTCATGGCAACACTGGATCCTTAACCCACTGAACAAGGCCAGGGATCAAACCCGCAACCTCATTGTTCCTAGCCGGATTCGTTTCCACTGCACCACGACAGGAACTCCCTGATCTATAGATTTAAGAGAATCTCAATCAAAATCCCAGCAAGTTGTTTTGTGGACACTAACACACTGATTCTAAGGTTTCTATGGAGAGTAGAGAGGTAGAAAATCCAGAATGGCCAAAATGGTATTTAAAGAGAAGAACAAAGTTGGAGGACTGACACTACCTGGCTTACTGTAAAGCAACAGAAATCAAACTGTGGGGCACTGGTGGAACAGGCCAGAGATCCCAGAAATAGACTCACATAAATGTATGTGAAAGCAATACAATGGACCAAAGATAGTCTCTTCAACAAATGATGCTGGCACAACTGAAACATCCACATGCCAGACAAACAAAAGTGAATCTAGACACCTACTTTAGATCCCTCACAAAAATTAACTCATAATGGATTGTAGACCTAAACCTAAAATATAAAACTATAAAACTTGACAATAGCACAGGAGAATATCAAGCTGACTATAATTGTCTGGTGTTAGCTTTTTAGATATACCACCAAAGGCAAGACCTGTTGAAATAATTGATAAGCTGGATTTCATGAAAACTAAAAACTTCTCCTCTGTGAAAGATAGTATCAAGAAAATAAGACAAGACACAGACTGGGAGAACATATTTCCAAAAGACATTTGCTAAAAGGATGTTGTCCAAAACATACAAAGAACTCTTAAAACTCAATGAGAAAATGAACAATCAGATTAAAAAATGGGCAAAAATTGAAACAGTTACCCCATCAGAGAAGATGTACAGACGGCAAATAAGAGATGAAAAGATGTCATATGTCATTAGGGAAATGTAACTTAAAACAACAGTGAGTCACCACCACACACCTACTAGAATAGCCAAAATCCTGAACACCGACAACACCAGTGCTGACAGGTTATGGAGCAACAGGAACTCTCCTTCATTTCTGGTGGGAATGCAAAATGGTACAGCCACTTTGAAAAATGTTTTTTAGTTTTACAAAATTAAACATACTCTTACCATACATACAATCCAGTAATCTTACTCTTGGTATTTATCCAAAGGAGCTGAAGACTCATGTCCACCCAAAAACCTGCACATGGCTGTTTATAGCAGATTTATTCATAATTGCCAAAACTGGCAGGCAACCAAGTTGTCCTTTAGTAGGTGAGTGGCTAAATAAACTGTGGTACCTACAGGCAAAGGAATATTTAGCAATAAAAGAAATGCGATTTCAGGAGTTCCCTTGGTGGCACAGTGGAAAAGAATCAAACTAGGAACCATGAGGTTGTGGGTTTGATCCCTGGCCTCACTCAGCGGGTTAAGGGATCTGGTGTTGATGTGAGCTGTGGTGTAGGTCACAGATGTGGCTTGGATCCTGCATTGCTGTGGCTGTGGTGCAGGCCAGCAGCTGCAGCTCCGATTTGACCCCTAGCCTGGGAACCTCCGTATGCCGTATGTGCGGCCCTAAAAAGACAAAAGACCAAAAAAAAAAGGAAAAAAAGAGTTTTCAAATTATAAAAAGATATGGAGGAAACAAATGCATATTACTAAGTGAAAGGAGCTGGTCTGAAAAGGCTACATACTGTATGATTCCAATTATATGACATTATGAAAATGTCAAAACTATGGAGAAAATACAAGATCACTGGTTGCCAGGGGTTAGGGAAAAGGGAGGAATGGCTAGTCAGAGCACAGAAGATTTTTAGGAAAGTGAAATTATTCTGTATGATGTTATAATGGTACATACATGTCAGACACATTTGTTCAAACCTATAGAATGTACAACCCTAAGAGTAAACTGTAATGTAAACCATGGGGTTTGGGTAATTGTGATGCGTTAGTTTGGGTTCATCACTTGTAACAAATGTACCATCGGGTGATGGATGTCAATAGTGGGGGAGACTGTGCATGTGGGGGGCAGGGGGTATTTAGGAAATCTGTGTACTTACACTCAATTTTGCTATAAATCTAAAACTATAAATATATATTTAAAAAAACTCACACAAGATGAACTCACACATTGTCTTAATAGCATTTTACCTCAGCCCTTGGAAGGTACCTTGAAGACTGGTACCTTGTTCTTGATACTTTCCCTTTTTTTTTCTTTTGTCTTTTTAGGGCCACAACCAAGACATATGGAGGTTCCGAGGCCAGGGGTAGAATCAGAGCTGTAGCTGCTGGCCTGCACCACAGCCACAGCCACAGCAATGTAGGATCCAAGTCACATCTGCCACCTACGCCACAGCTCCTGGCAATGCCAGATCCTTAACCCATTGAGTGAGACCAGGGATCCAACCTGCGTCCTCATGGATGCTAGTCAGATTCATTTCTGCTGAGCCACGACAGGAACTCTGATATTTTCAAGCTTGAAATACAAAATCTGAAAGATTTTTACACCCATGAATGTGAAGACAGTAGCATGTACTTTCTGTTACACCTCATTTGATCCAAAGACGGGATAGAAAACGAGGTGAGGCATCACCTCATAATACACCATTATATTAATGCATTAGAGGGGGACTTGCCAGATTGCATGGTTTATCAGTTTATGGGTCACGGGGAATGAGGTGGGAACTAACATTACTGAGACATATTGTCTACCTTAGCTTTGTTTCCTCCAGAGGATGAGCCTGAGACAAGGACTCCAGTGCAAGTACTTTGTTTGGACAATGAGGGGACCCCCTGGAGGGGAGTCAGAGGTGATGCAAGGGAAGGAAAGCAACCAATAGAGCGCCTGTCATCAACTCAGTCACCACTGTGGGCAGCTGGGGCTTGGGTGTGCTGGGCAAACAGGAAGCCAGTATAGAGAAGGCTAGAAGGGTTCTTGTACTCAAGGGGAAAGGGAGCTGGTATATTAAAAAAAAATCCTCCTCATAGACGTAGAGAACAGATTTGTGGTTGCTAAGGGGGAGGGGGAGGGAGAGGGATGGACTGGGAGTGTGGGGTTCGTAGATGCAAACTATTACGTTTAGAATGGATAAGCAATGAGATCCTGCTGTACAGCACAGGGAACTATATCCAGTCTCTTGGAATAGACCATGATGCAAGAAAATATAAGTAAAAGTATATATATATATATATATATATATATATATATATATATATATATGGCTGGGTCGCTTTGCTATACAGCAGACATTGGCACAATGTTATAAACCAACTGTACATAAAAAACGAAACAAAACAAAACGAACTCCACTAACACTTGTCTGAGTCGAAGGCCGAGATTCCTACCTGCTCCAGGTGTGTTTGTGGAGGTAAAAGAGACATCACAGCTTAATGCGGAATAGGGGGTGATGGGCTTGGTCTGGGGCCTCGGCTAGTGGGTCAGGGAGACTAAAGAGGTGATGTCGAAGAGGGGCCTTTGTGAAGGATTTGTGGGCAAGATAGGAACAGTCTTCCAGAAAGAATTAATAATGTGTCCAAAGGAGGGGAACTGGGAAAGAGCATGGCAAGTCTGATGAACCATGTAGTGTCTGCTCATCTGGCCATCTGGTCACCCAGTCATCTGCTTATCTCATGCTGTGCAAACCTGGGTTCAGGAAAGGGTGGGGAGTAGAGGATGGGCTGCAGCCAGTCACAGAGGGTCTTATTTGCCTGGAATTTGTCCTGTAAACAAGAGGGAGGCAGGGGAGGGTTTTAAATAAGGTCAAGTTTGCCTTTTCGAAAAATCTCTTTGGTCATGGCGGGGATGAAGCGTGGGAGGGACACAGATTCAGCCTGGCCAGCAGAAGGGGGTGGAGAAGGCCCTGGGAGAGCTGGAGGGAGGGGGATGACAGGAGGCAAGGATTGGGGGGGGGGGACACTCTGGAGAGGGCGGAATTGCAGTGCTTCACATTTTAAAATAAGGACGCCTATGCCTTGAGGTGGTTACTGTTTTTCTTTTAACTTTAAAAACTTGATGCAATCTCGAATCTACAGAAAAGGTGTAGGAATATTTTTCCTGACTGAGGATAAGTTACAGACACAATTATCCCTCTGCGCCTTTATCCTTCACCCTGTTTGTTCTTCTGACACTATTTCTCCAAAACAAAAATGCTTTTATAGAACAACTACCCAATTATAAAAATCAAGAAAATGAACATTTATAGAATGCTATTATGCATGTAGGCATCATTTGGGTTTCAGCTCTTTGCAGCAGAAATAAAAAGAAAAAATTCCTGGCTCAAACACTGCAGTCAATTGTCAGGTCCCTTAAAACTCCCACAGTTGGGGAAAGACTTCAGACTCTTTCATCACCTTGACGTTTTTGAAGAGTGTGGGCCGATTATGTTGCAGAATGTTCCTCATTCCAAGTTTCTCTGATGTCTCCCCAGGATGAGACTCAGGTTGTGCATCTGGGGCAGAAATGCACGGAAGTACTTGTGTGTCTTCTCAGCGCGCGATGCCAGGAAGCATGGGACGCTCTATGTCTTGTTACGGAGACTGATAACTGTGATCACTTGGTGAAGGTGGTGTCTGCCAGGCTCCTCCACTATAAAGCGTCCCTCTCCCCCTTGTTATTCAGAAGGATCTTGTGGAGAGATGCTTTGAGTGAAGGCAAGCGTCCTGCTGTTCCTCAGACTTTCCCCTGAGAAGGTTATTTTTAACCCACACTTTGCAGATGCAGAAACGATGCCTGGAGAGATCAAGTGACTTGTCCGGCTCATGATGTTTAGCCAGGAAAACTCGGGTTTGAACTTCCTGTCTCTGATCACGCTTCTCTGTCTCCTCTCCTGGCTTAACAGTGTCGGTTCCTAAAACCCTCCCTCGAGTAGCAGATGCTACCAGTGCCTCTTCAGGGTCCCCTCAGCCCAGGTCCCCTGTGGCCACGGGCACCTGTCTGCCACCCTGGGCCCACCAACAGTGCTGGGAGAAGAGTCCCTGGGAACAGACTTTCAGCTAGTTGGGGCCGCTCTACGGGGCTGGAGCTGCTGTGCGAATTCCTCAGTGACCCTGCCCGGGGGTGGGGTGGGGGACAGCTCTGGGGCGAGTCCTACTATTTCTCAGCGTCCCAGCCCCAGCAGGGCGGGGCTGCAGGTGCCAGCGGTGACCTGCTCGGTAATAGCATCTTCCCAGCTTCCCTGGGTCACGCACCTGCATTCTCTCCTGGGGTCACCTCCTAAAGGAAGTGCTTGCACAGGAATCCTTGCCTGAGGGGCTGCTGGGGTAGGGGGAGCTAGACTGAAGCTCCTTGTGAAATGTTGGCTTCCCTCACCGTCCTGTTCCCTCCCCCAGCCCCCTGTCAGTGCCCCCAAGGCTGGGCACAGCCCTTGGGAGTAGGGTCTGAGCAGGCCAGATTAGAGCTGCTGATCTCTCAGGAGGGGCCTGAGAGGGTAACCAGAGCAATTATCCCCTTGCTAAACCTCACTGAACTGGCCTGAGCCTCCATCTGATTAGACAGAGATAGGGTTGCTAGTACAGTAGGGCCAGAAATGGGGATTCTGGGGTGGGGGCAGCCAACAGAGGGGCCTTCACGGCTGCCTTCTGGAGTTAGTAGTAAGTGGAATGTGGATATCAAGTTGGCGGGAGGCTGCGACATTGGGATGGGGACCTCTGGTGAGCCAGTATCTTCCGAGGGGGTCCTGGAAAGCAGCCCCTGAGACGACAGTATGTGAGTAAGTGTTTTATTCAGGCAGGACTCTGGAGAGACGCTGAGAAGGAGTAAGGCAAGCAGGGGAGGGAAGAAAAAGAAGTGAGCAAGGCTGTCCTTCCAGGTGAAGCCCTAGCCTCAGGCCGATCCCATGGCAGGTTCTGGTGTGTAAGGTGCACCAAGAGTTTGTTCCATCCCAAGGCCAGGGAGGTAGGCTTGCACACTCAGCACCCGGGCGCCAGGCACCCTAAACTCCAAGGCACTTGTTTTCTGTGTGTGCTGGTGAGGCCGGGAGTGCAAGGGCACCAGATGAAGTAGGTCGCAGGCGTGGGCGATAGAAGTGAAAGGCCCAGAAGTGGGGGCTGGCCACACAGAAATGGGGTCTTAGTTTGCAAGGCCTGCCACAGCGAAACACCATGGCCAGGGTATTAAACAGTAGAAATCTACGTCCTTGTGATTCTGGGGGCTGAAGGCCAAGATCAAGGTACCAGCAGGGGTGGTTTCAGGGGAGCCTGTCTGCTGGGCTGGCAGACGTCCCTCCTTCTGATGTTGTCCTCACTTGGCCTTTCCTCTGTGTCCTCCTGATCCTGGGATCTCTTTGTATCGTGACACCAGTCGGGTTGGATTAGAGCCCCCCTGAAAGGCCTGATTTTAATCACCTCTTTAAAGGTCCTGTGTCCAGATGCTATTACATTGGGGGGTTAGGACTTCAACCAATGATTTTTGGGGGGTGCAGTTCGGCCCATAGCTAAAGGTGAGGAGGTTGTCTGGGCGGGGTCTGTGCAGGTAGATACCTCCAAATTCAAGTTGAAGCCTCGCTGTACCTTCATTAGCGACCACTTCACACTGAGGGTGAATAGCGGGGGTCCTGTCACCGAAGCCCCAAGTCTCGCCCAAGAGCTGTGCCCTTCCCACGCCCGCATCGTTGGCCACCACCCTGCTCTGTCTTCGCTCATCTTTAGTGCAGGGTTCTCCTTGGTTGGCACCCCACAGTAAGTGCTGCAGTTTTCTTCACCACAACCTGGCATCAGTAAATTGGCTTTGCAATAGGGAACTTTTACCAAGTTCGGTTAGGTAATAGAATGAAGGCCTGTGGCATCGCCGGTGTCCTCTTGGTTATGATTCATCTGGGAGTCAAGGCGTTTGGCCTCCCTGCAGTCATTTCCTTCACTGACTCGCTTGTAGCACAAAGGAAACGCCTCCTCGTCCACCCTGGTTGCTCTTCCCACCCTCAGAGGTTGGTTGGGGCCGCAGATCCTTGGGGGCTTCTCCTGCCGAGTCCTAGAGGGCTTCTCACGCGGCTGCCAGCTGGGAGCTGAGCAGTGTTGGTGGCCTTTCTAGCTTGGTGCTCTCAGGGCAGGTGACCTCTTCGTTGGCAGCTGTTCCCCTCCCCCCCCAGGGCCATCGTCTCAAGAGGACCCTAAGGAGCTGCAGGACTTGTCTCACCTGGCCTGGGAGTGACTCAGCATCTCTGCTGCTTTGTGTTAACAAGTGAGTCCCTGGGGTGACCCCAGGTTCCAGCGGGGCTGGGGGCGGGGGTGGGGGTGGGTGCAGACCCTGCGGCTGCGGGAGGAGCAAGCCATGCTGGTGGTGGCATGAATTTTCCACGTTCTTTGTGCCTCCATAGATATCTTGGTGGAAACTTGGAGAAGCCGGAGGAGAATCTCATTTTGTCATGTCTAAGGGACAAGTCATTTCCCTGCTGGTTGTTTGTGGGATCTAGTGTGTGATCCCAGGTGCAGGCGGTGGCAGAGGGCTTCTGGTCAGCCAGTCCACGCAGGGGACACGGGAGAAGGCAGTTTGGGGGCATGATCTGAACGAGGACTTATTTAAGTCTGGGTGGACCCGAGGGTCTGCATTTTAACAAGCTGCCAGGTGATGCTGCCGCCGCTGGACCACCGGAACAACACTTCGAAGGGGCAGGGGCCACACCAGGGCTTGAGAGCCACATCCTGCCAGCAGCATGTTTCGTATGAGACGTAGGCTAAGAGGGTGCTTTTATATTTTTAAAGGGTTTTAAAAGAACCAAGAGGAGCATTTGTCAGAGACCATCAGCAGCCTGCAAAGCTCAAAATGTTTACCGTCTGGCCCTTTACAGGAAATGTTTGCTGTCCCTGATCCAAGCCGTGCAGAGCTCACGCAGGGCTGGAGTGTACCTCTTTGGTTCTTTGGTTTGTCCCACTTCCTGTGACGGATGTGGGACACTTGGGGGGCTCTGCACTGGGCCAAGGACATGCTTTCCCCTTGAACTTTCGCCCCTTTGATCCCTCCCCCATCAGCCCTCCTTCTAGTGCTCAGCCTACAGTGGGAGGGTCCAGCTATGGGTGCTGGAAAGTGGCTGAGCTCGGCCACGGCTGGGGGTGGGACTGCTGTGATCCCCAGGGTGGAGGAGCAGCCGTGGGGTGTGGGAGTGGGAGGAAGAAGTCCGTCTGACCTTGGGGAGTAGGGTCTCAAGGACAGAGCTGACCTTTCACCCTGCCGAGACGAACTTCCCACACTTAACATCTACTATATGTAGCTGTGGTGCTGTTACAACAAGGCCCCCAGTTCTCTGACACGCCTCCCACTCAGGGGCAGGGTCCGTGCTTTCTTCCCTTGAACCGGGTTCTGTGTCAGGAGAATACAGCTGAAGGGCTGTAATGCCGGTTTTCAGACCCAGGCAGTTTCTTCTCCCTGTCTTTTGGGGTGCTGCCTCTCAGGACCCAGCTGCCCTGCTGTGAGGGAGCCCAGTGGCCTGGGAGTGGCCTTGGGGAGAGGAACCAAGGCTGGCCACACCTGGCTGAGCTCCCACCTGACAGGAGCCCCACCTGGGAACAAGGGAGTGAGTCACCTTATAGCGGACCTTCCCCCAGCCCCGACCTGGAGCAGAGATGAGCCGTCCCAAGCTGCTCCAACTGCAGATGTGTGAGCGAAACAGTTGACTGTGGTGGTTTAAAGTTACTGTTTTGCTAAGATGCAATCAATAGCTGGGAGTTTGCACGGCAAGATCATGTTTCTGGGCCTGGGCGCACGTGACAAGGCTCCCAAGCTACTCTCCTAGGCCCTGGATGTGTCAGGGCCCAGGAAACATAGGGTGACAGAGATAGAGACCAAACCTCTCCTGCAGCAGTGGGGTGGAGGGCTCCCCCCTTGTGTAATTTCCCACCTGTTTTTGGGAAAAGCAGGCATCCGCACTCAAAGGCTAGTGGAAAATATATCTGTCAAAAAACAGTATTCAACTCTACATGGAAACCCCCGTTAGAGGAGGCCCTCATCTCCTCCAGTGTCCCCACCGGGAGCTAATAATTTAGATGGGCTGTTTTCTTATGAACAGCTTTCCCATATCTGAGTGTTCCTTGCGCGAAAGCTGCCCCTTAGGAATTTCTTTGCAGGAGGCCTGTTGGAGATGCATTTGCAGGGTATGTTCACAGCACTCAGTGAATTCTTTAAACTACTCTCCCACCCTCCCACCGGAGTGACCTGTATCAGCCATATTTACCCAATACGATCCCATCTCTCAGTGCACCGTAGATCAAGTGTGTGTGGGGGGTGAGTATGGGAACGGGGCACGGAGGCCAGACTGTGCTCATATCTGTCTCTGAGGGTGGCAGGCAAGGGGGATGGTGTGGTGGCTCAAAGAGAAGGCTGCAGCCACGCACAGAGAGGAGCAGGGGCTGGGATCAGGAGAAATACTGCTGGGGTCTCCAGGGCTCTGTTTCAGCCCTTCCTGGCCTGACTCTAGCATCCTGAGGCCGAGCCTCCTGAGTTACGGATGCTAGCCTGAGTCCACTTCTGTTATTTTCTACCACGTGGTCCTGCACAGAACTGCTTTCCCAGCATCACTCTCTGATGTGTAGATGTGAAGGGGGCCATGAGGTGTGATCTGGGACAACTTGCCTGTATTTGCTGAGCCCTTGGCCATGTTTAGGGCAGACAGAGATGAGCAGCTCAGAGTCCTGCTATGTGCTCTATCCGCCCAGTCCCTGAAAGTCTGCAGAGAACTGCATTGTGGGAAGATCCTCCACCCCCTCAAAGGACAAGGTGCCATGGCAACCGTGAATGCCGGGTCCCGAGTGTACCAAATTTCCATGCTTTTAGTTCCAAAGAAGAAAATAAAAAAGCCACCTAAATGTGCTTCCTCTCTTTAAAGGTTATTTTTTTTATTGAGGGAAAATAAAAACAAAGTCACAGAATTCTTTTTTTGTAAGATAGCTTTGGAGGCATAGAGTGACCTTTTGAGTGGGCGGAGCGGTCCAGATAAAAACACAAAATGTGAATAAAACTCTGAAACGACTGGATGAGGACCAAGTAATGCTTTTATTTAAGATTCCATTGATGCTAAGGGCAGAGGTTTATGGATAAGCTAATTAATTCACCAGGCAAGCAGTTATCGAGTGGCCTCTCTGCCTGGCCCTAACCAGGCCAAGGGAGTCCAGGTATGTGTAAGACACAAGGCTTGGTGGAGTCTTTTCTTCCATTAGCAGCATTAAAAAAAAAAAAAAAATGCCCGTGCCTGCTGTCTCTTTTCTAGGAGCTTGGAAAAGCAGAAGGAAGCGTGAGCAGCTGCTCATTCCCTCCAGGGCCTCATCACCCCAGTGGGCTAAGACAGCTTATATAAAAGAAGGTCCAGCACCAAGTGTGTGCCAAATTCATGTGGGTGACGCAGATAAGACTTGTCTCTGGGACTCAGGAGGACGGCCCAGTGGGCTGGAGTGATCTGGGAGGGCTTCATGGAGGAGGCAAAGTCTTGACTTGTCCCGTAAATGAGAGATTTTTGTTGGGCAGAGAGAGGGAGGGAGGGTGTCCCGAGGGAAGAGTACTGAAGGTGACACAGCCTCTCCAGGTCTCAGCAGCTGGGCTGGCTGGCTCCCGGACCAGGAAGCTAGGCCAGCTATGGATTGATTGTGGAGGCTAAGAGGACCGGACCTTATTCTTTAGACAAAGAGAAGTATGACAAGTTTCGGAATAAACGGGGGCACATACAGAACTTGGCTCCTTAAAGCTCACTCTGCCAGGAGTTCACAGCGTGAGTGGAGCACGAGGCCAGAGCCACGTTTGGGGACGGATGCCTTGGCCAGGTGAGAAGTGCTGGTTACTCAGGAGTGACAGGACCCTTTGTAAACCATATGACAACAAAAGCTGTGATGGAAAGTCTGGAATCACCTTGCCACTTGCATCTGTCGTGCAGGGGTTTCTTCTGGGGGACTGGTTTTACTATATCATGTGAGGACACAATAACCCACAGACGGCGCCTTGGCCCACAGACTGTCCCCAGCCTGAGGAGTTAGAGAAAAGAGCAGAAGCAGGAAGGACACGCTGACCCTGCCCCCACCCACCCTCCCTTCTTTCCCGAAATAGGTCATAAAACTCCCATTTTTAGCACCAGAGATAGGAAATTGGGAAGCCAAGAAATCTGTACAAACAAACCTTGTTAAACTCATGCTCGTCTTCCTACTTCTTCGCCACACACTCCCCCGAGCACAAGCCCCTCTGTTTTGTCGATTCTTCACAGATGTATTGTTCTTTCATCTACGAGGTATAAAAGCTGCCTACTCTGGTCAGTTCACCAGGTCATCATTCTCTTGTGACGATGCCCCTGTGCATGTAAAAATTCAATAAACTTTGCCTGCTTTTCTCCTCTGTCAGTTTAATTTTTGGACCTGGCCAGGTCCAAAGTTGAGGAAAACTCCCCTCTCCCCTTACAGATGTCAATCCCGCTTATGGAAATCTCAGTGTCTGACTGTGGAGACTGCAGGATAGCCAGCGAACTTGGCTTGAGCAAGGCCACTGCAGTGTCTGAGGAATGGTGCTGGGCCGTATCCACCCAGAGGAGGAGACAAGGGTGGTTGTGTCACTCAGAAGGCTCAGAAAACCCACCTGTCAAAGCAAATCTTGTCATGCTGCAGGTGGGGTTAGTGCCCTGTCCACTGCTCTCTGGTCACTGTTCGGGACGTGCTGGGGGCTGTTATGGCAGGTAAACCTCCAGTTTTCCACTGGAGGGCGCTCTCTGGCACACTTGGTCAGGATGGGCAGGCAGAAGCTAATGTGCCCTGGGCATAGCCCTCTGCTAACCATCATGGTATCTGATGGATACACACCCCACTTCCTCACCCCTGTCCCGAAGGTGGGACAGCTCTGTGCCCTATTGAACGCTGACTCCCAGAGTGCTCAGTGTGACATCCTCAGTTGCCCACAGTGTGTCCCCATTCATCCCACCTCCTTTACTGGTGGCTCCCCTTCCTCGCCCCACTTTCCCATTCCTGTAGTGGAACTTCCTGGGACCGCCTCCCAAATAAACTACTTACATTCAAATTCTCATTTCAGGATCCTTTTCTAGGGGATGCCAACCCAAGTCGAATCAGTCAAAACCAGATGCTCTGATACCCTGCCATCCGGACATTCTCCTTTAGCATCAGGCAAATTGGAATCACTGCTGTTTGGAGCATGAGTCCACTCTGGGTCTACTTGTCCAGATGGAGGTAAGGTGGATTGCTGGGCCGTGTCCCCCAGGTTCCAAGCTCTCAGTTGCTACCTTCACTTTGAGTGTTGTAGTATCTTCAGGTTTCTGTCAACTGGGACAGTCTGTGAGAATCAGCTTTGCATTGTTTGGTAGCTCTGTGGATCGAAGAGGGTGCCTGATTGCTGTGTGTCATTTGGAGGCAAGGCCAGATCTAGGGATGAAGGATAGGTGGCAGCAAAGTCTTGGTCATGTTTATTGGAACTTAAGGTCGTCTTTTCCTTAATGTGTTGGAGATGAATTTCAGGCTCGCTACTCCTGGAGTTTGAAAGTCTTTTTCTAGTTATGACTCGGTTTTCCAAAAAGCTAACATCCCCATCCTTGAAACCAGCCCCCTCCATAACCATGTTGTTCCTGAAACCGTTTCCATTGTCAAGTTTGAAAATTTAAAGCCAGCAGAGGAATGATTCCAATAAAAGCAAATTAGGGAAGATTCTTAAGTCTTTCAAATCCACTTGTCTGCCTATCTGAGGCCAATAATTTTTGGTACATGTGAGTAAAAGTAATTTGTTAACTTCCTTGTCTTTTCTTAGTTTCTCTCTCTGAGCCTGACTCTTGCATGACTCTTTAGAGAGGAAAGTCAATGGGACCGAAAGGTTTCTGGTAACTGATCCCCAAGTCAGCAAATCAGACCAAGCTGGAGGACCCGTAAAATGGCACATGTGCATAAAAAAGATCAGGCAATATGTAATTATGAGTTTTTGAGATCAAGAGTGGTTCTAGAAGTTCCCACTGTGGTGCAATGGGTTAAGAATCAGACTGTAGTGGCTGGGGTCACTGTGGAGGTGCCAGTTCCGTACCTGACCCGGTGCACTGGGTTAAAGGATCTGGCATTGCTGCAGTTGTGGCTTGGATTCAACCCCTGACCAGGCAACTTCCATATGCTGTAGGTTTGGCCATTTAAAAGAAAAAGAAAGAGGAAGAAGAAGAAAAAAAAAAGAAAAAAAAGAAAAGAAAAAGAATGATTCTTCTGAATAACCTGAAAAAAAGAAAAAAAGAAAAGAAAAAGAATGATTCTTCTGAATACCATTGTCCTTTGGGTGGCACAGTCAGTTGCTGAAAGACCTAGAGGGCATTTGCGGGGGGGCAATTTTAATCCCAATGATGTTTGAAAACTTCTCTGTGAGGTCCTAGTCGAGCTCAAATCTCAGCTTGTCTAAGCTTCTGAAATGGACCTTTATGACCGCGGCCATCAGCATGAAACCTTATCTGTTTCCTTGTACATCCTCTTTGGACCTATGCTTACGGAAAATGTAACTGTGGACAAAGTTAGAGCAGCAACACAAGTAACCAGCCCCTCTATAAATAGCTTTCCTGATGGGCCAAGGGGACTTGGACAGCGGTTTTCATTCCAATCTGGCATTGCTGTAGTTGAGTCCATTAGAGTCAGAAAGTGTGTTTAGCACCAGGAATTCTTGATAACATGCTGAGAAGGTAGAGGAGTCCTCTTCTGGGTTGGTAGGAACCATTGATGAAGGGGTGAGAATGACTTCCGTAGGAGAAGAGGGAGGTTGGATAAATGTACCAGAATGAGTAAACCTGTGAACCACACCCCCCTTTTGCATTAGATCTCTAGAATTACGGAAAAGATGTTAAACACATCCATTATGCCTCTGTTAAACTTCATGTGTTACTTTTTATAGACCTAAAATTATGAGGAATGCACGCAAGCCAGCAGGGGGATGAAATCAGAGAGAAAGTGGAGTTCACGTTCAGTTGAGAGTTCTTTAAATGGTGGGAGCAGTCCCAGGTGCTGCATGAGGGCTCCAGCAGAGCTCCAAGCTTGAGGCTGGGGAGGCAGAGAGGGAGAGGTGTTCTTGGGGTCAACTGTCCAGGAGATCGATGGGGTGTTACTAGAGTAGCCTAGTGGTCTGCCACCTACCTTTGTCGCGTAGCAGCAGGCAGGTGAGAGTGGAGACCACAGGTGCTTGGGAGAGAAGGTTTGTACCAGGTAGCTGATGATATTACAAGTTGACAAGCTACTGACACATCTGACAGAACATCTTGATACAAGTATCTACCAAACACCTGTGGCCTTACCATCAAAGTTGGGAACAAGTCAAGACAGCACTACTATTGAACATTATACTAGAGGCCAATGCAATCTCTAAAAATGAGCTATTTGGAGATGATATGATTACATAGAAAAATCGAAGGAAATCAAGCCACAAATTATTAGACCAAGGCAGATATATATAAAGTGGTCTAGCATAATTGCAACATAAAAATTGGAAGATTTCTTAAATATTAGCAATAATAAATTAGAAAATCTAATACTACATAAGATTCCATAGCTACAACCTAAAAAATATCTAGTAATAAATGTAACAACAAACTTTGCAAGATCTACATGAAAAAATTAAAATCTTTATTAAAAGTCACCAGTTGAGATTTAAGTGAAGATCCATACCATGTTTCTATACTGTCTGTTTTTTTCAGTTCTCACTAAATTAATCCATAAAATACAAACAGGATTCTAAAAAAGCATATAATGAAGTATATTATGGAGTTCTTGCCTAGTCAGCTATAATGCATGATATGCGTCATATATATTGTATGCAATAGATTAGAGGAAAAATGTGCAAGTTACTGTAAAAGTATTAGAAGAAAATACTAATAGGAATACAATTACAAATACACTAATACAAATATGAGCTTTTGTTAATAGTCTTTTTTTTTGTTTTTTTTCTTTCTGCCTTTATGTAGAGCCGTACCCGCGGCATATGGAGGTTCCCAGGCTAGGGGTCTAACAGGAGCTGTAGCTGCTGGCCTTCGCCACAGCCACAGCCACGCGGGATCTGAGCTGCGTCTGCAACCTACACCACAGCTCACGGCAACGCCGGATCCTTAACCCACTGAGCAAGGCCAGGGATCGAACCCGCAACCTCATGGTTCTTAGTCGGATTCGTTAACCACTGAGCCACGAAGAGAACTCTTGTTAATAGTCTTAAGATAGGAAAATTTTCTTAAGCAAGACACAAAATACATGAGGCATAACTGATAGATTGTGATAGACTACCTCAAAATTAAAACTGTAGTATAAGTGGTAGCATAAAACCATCAAATTACAGTAATGTAATAACCAGAAAATATCTGTAACATGTGTCAGTTAAAAGATTAATATTATGTAAAGCGCTCTAAGAAGCAATCATAAAAGTGCTAAAACAATACTATATAAAAATGAGTGTGGCTAAATCACAAAGTTACCCTAAACTCAGAAGTGTAGATAAAATACCTTCTACTCTCTCTGTGCCAGATCCGCTCTCTCCTGTTGGGACTCCATGATTTTTGTCCCCTCTAGGGAACTTAATGTGAACCAATACATTTAGTGGTTTCTTTAGGTAGATGCCAGGCTAATTTGGATAAAATACCTAGACTTTGTGTCTCCCTCCCTACCTCCTTCCTCCCTAAGGTGCTGCTGGGTGTGTGGGTGAAGCAGTGGCTTGGGTGGCCTTGTGATGATAAGGACGAGCAGAGGACTTATTTGTTGACTTCTGGATCCTTGCTCATGTTGCCTCCGCCCTTATATTGATGACTGTCCAGGTGCCATAAGGCCAGTGCCTGCATCTTCCATTTTCATTGGCATCTGCATCTGGGGTTCTTTTTCTCTGCCCTCCCTTCCTCCCTTCCTCCCTTCCTCCCTTCCTCCCTTCCCCCCTCCCCCGTCTCTTTCCCTCTCCCTCTCTCACAGCCGCGGCAACACCAGATCTGAGCCACGACTGCAGTCTACACCACAGCTCACAGCAAAGGCTGGATCCTTAACCCACTGAGTGAGGTCAGGGATCGAACCCTCAACCTCATGATTCCTAGTTGGATTTGTTTCAGCTGCGCCACGAGGGGAACTCCTGCAGCTGGGGTTCTGGTCTCTCTCTCAGCTTGGTCAGTACCTATGGCCCTTTCTTCCTGACCAGGCCCCCTGCTGCCCTCACTATGCCCACCATTCCCCTAGGTCTACCTATGTTCTCAAGCCACATGGCCCATCCTGCAACTCTTACCTCTTAGGAAGCTACTGCCCCCCTTCCCAGCCTCCTCCTTGCCTGCCCTTGGGCACACTCCCCAGCTACCCAGCCAGCCACCCAGGTTCCTCTGCACCCAACGAGGCTGCAGGACACTCAGGGTTCCATCTGTGCCACGTGTAGGGTTGCCAGATAAGACTCAGGATGCCCAGTTAAATTCAAATTCCAGATAAACAGCAAATAATGCTTTTTCAGTATAGATATGTCCCAAATAGTGCATGCTTGGAAAAAATTGCCTATTGCATAGTTACACTAAAAAAATCAGTCACTGTTTATCGAAAATTTAAATTGAACCAGACAGCCTATATTTTTATTTGCTACATCTGTCACCAGAAGCCACATGGAAGCCGAGGGCCACCTGGGAGAGTCTAACTCAAGCCCTCCATTCTTTGGCTCCCTGGCACGTGGGGGATGAGCTGGCTCTGCCCACCCGGCTCCTTCCACAGTCTGGAAGGGAAGCAGATGGGGGTTCTGCGCCCTTGGCTTCCTCAACCCCCCAGTTTATACACATGTCTCTTCTCCTTCAACCCGGAGCAATTAATCCAGACACACTGCTTCCTCGGCTGGCTGGCTCCTGGGCCCTCCTCCATTCTCGTCCCCATCTCCAAGTTCTCCTTTAGGTCCTCCAGGCTCTTTATGTGGTCCAGGAGGGACGTGAAGAAATTGAGAAAAATTCCTTTTTATCTGCACAAAGCCTGGCTCTGGAGCCTATTACCTTTTTGCCACTCAAGCCCTACTTTGAATGTCAGAATCTGAATATACATTGTTGGTGTCACCGCTGTGCATAATTCTAAAATCCCTTCCTGGTCCTCCACCCCAGGGGCAGCTAAATTCTTCATGGTAGCTAGAGAAAGTTGGCCAAGGTATCATTTCCAAGAAATTAGAAACATGACACACAGATATGAAATGAACATGCGGCCGGGATTTTATTTAACGCATTAATTATTGAAGGAGTCAGTCAGTTGTTAAAACAGATTTAAATCAGATTTTGAGTTACAGCGAGTTATAGTCTCTTTGGGACAAAATTCATTTACATTGCTGTGGACAGGAGCCATTTACACTACCACCCTACAGCCATGTCAAATAGCTTATTATTTTTTTTTTGCTTAATGAATTTTATGACATTTATAGGTGTACAACAGTCATCACAACCAAGTTTTTATAGCATTTCCATCCCAAACCCTCAGTGCATCACCCCACCCCCCAACCTGTCTCATTTGGAAACCATAAGTTTTTCAAGTCTGTGAGTCAGTATCTGTTCTGCAAAGGAGTTCATTGTGTCCTTTTTTTTAGATTCCACATGTAAGTGAAAGCATTTGATGTTGGTGTCTCATTGTCTTAGCATGATAATTTCTAAGTCCCTCCATGTTGCTGCAAATGCCATTATTTCTTTCCTTTTAATGGCTGAGTAGTATTCCATTGTGTATAAGTACTGCATCTTCTTTATCCACTCCTCTGTCAATGGACATTTAGGTTGTTTCCATGTCTTGGCTATTGTATAGAGTGCTGCAATGAACATTGGAGTACATGTGTCTTTTCGGGTCATGGTTTTCTCTGGATAGATGCCCAGGAGTGGGATTGATGGATCAAATGGTAATTCTATTTTTAGTTTTCTGAGAAATCCCCATACTGTTTTCCACAGTGGTTGCACCAATTTACATTACCACGAAGAGTGTAATAGAGTTCCTTTTTCTCCACACTGTCTCCAGCACCTATTATTTGTAGACTTTTTGATGATGGCCATTCTGGCTGGTGTAAGGTGGCAGCTCATCAAATAGCTTAATAAATGGAAAGTCAATTAAAGGCACACACCTCTATAGAATTAGATAATCCCTGGAAAGTCCCATAGGCCATTCCCAAATCACCAATGAAGGGACACCCAGGAATCTCTTTCACTCGTTCTCAAATTTTGGACAATTTTCTCCTGAAAAATTATGGTATTTTCCAAAAAAATGTTTAATCTGTTACAAATACTAGAAGATAATATGTTCAAAGAGGAAATACAAATGGCTAATAACTATAAGACTAAGTGCTCAGCACCCCCCCCCCGGCATACGCATGGGAAACTCATATTAAAACAACATAGGAATTTTGATGAGTTAATAGCCAGGGTGAGGAAGCAGTGACATCTATGCACTGATGTCAGGAGTGTAAATTGGTTACATTTCTTGGAGTACTCTTTGGTATCGTCTATTGAAACTCCAAGTGCGTACATCTTGGGCCCAGCAAGTTCACTTATAGGTCCACCTTCTAAAGAAATTTTCACAAAAGTGCAAATGAACGGTCCTGAAAGCATCATTCATTCATGTACCAGGTATTCAAAAAGCACCTACTGTAGGCCAAGCTCAGAGATGTTTGAGATAAATCAGTGAACAAACCAGTGAACTGCCCTCATGGAACTTATGTGTCCATGGGCATAGATAGACAGTAAGCAGTTAACATAAGGAATATGTTAATTCTCTAGTGTTTTCAATGGTAGTAAGTAGAAGGGAGGAGAAAGTTTTCCTTGACTCTCTTAGGGTCCCTGGCTGGGTCTGACTATTCAACAGGCAAAGTTTAACAGGACAAAAACAAACAAATTTATTTAAAATATGTTTTATGAGGCATGGGAACCTTTGTAAATGAAACTGAAACACCTCTGACTTGAACCCAGCCTAAACCCAGACTGGGACTTGAATCCACGTTTTTTTAATTAGAATCACTCACTTGGGGTCTGGACTTACTGAGGCTCAGGTTCTTTGTGTCTCAGTTACAGAAGGAATTTAGCGAGAAACAAAGTGATAGGCAAGAAATATATTTATTAAGATAGGATGCTTCTAGTTCCCATCGTGGCTCAGTGGAAACAAATCTGACTAGTATCTATGAGGACACAGGTTTGATCCCTGGCCTTGCTCAGTGGGTTAAGGATCCAGCATTGCCATGAGCTGTGGTGTAGATCACAGATGTGGCTCGGATCTGATGTTGCTGTGGCTGTGGCATAGGTCAGCAGCCACAGCTCTGATTCGACTCCTAGCCTGGGAACCTCTATTTGTTATAGGTGTGGCCCTAAAAAGACCAAAAAAAAAAAAAAAAAAAAAGATAGGATGCTTGTGAGAGATACACGTGGGTGAGAAGGCTCTGCCCTGAGGATTAGGTGGGCTACATTTTTATAATCCAAAGAAAGTGGAGGAGGAGGAAAAGCCACCTTCTTCATTCTTCAAGTAAATATCAGGTTTACACTAGCTCCCCTTGGCATTGGGTAAGATAGTATTGGACCCTATGAGGTCACACTGGGACTCTCATGGTGCTTATGCAAATCAGCAGAGGGGTGGTAACATATGCTAAAATATGTTGAATCATCTCAGGTCTCCACGTAATGAGGGTCTCCTTCTTTGGAATGCCATCTTTCCCTTAAATTCCTGTCCTTGGTCCTAAGGATCATTATCTTGCTGAACTTGAATGCAGGCCTCATTTTATCTTTTACTTAATGACCAGAGGCCTGTCTTGTGCTTTTATTTATGGTTTTATAATTAAACAAGCCTACTTTGTTCCATAGGTGTTCCAATGGCTTTCTGGAGCAGTTGTTAACTTAGAGTAGTCTCCAGAGTTCCCTAGGTTTCCCTCTTAATATATGGTCCTCTGCTGGGACTTCTGCAACTACTTGAGTAACTATCCTACTCTACCCCTATCACAAGGGAATGAAGACCAGAAGAAACAGACCTGAGTATTTTTATGCTGGGTTTGATGAAGAGAGAGTCATGGAGCAATATGACAAGTTAAGGGGTACAAGGCAACCATAGCAGACAAAGCCTTTTGTTAGGATTCTTCTTGATAGCCCCTTGTCTTCAGAGATAAGCATGCTCTTTCCTCCGGGTGTAGGGAGCACACCTCTCACATGAATGAGGGTCTTAGAACCTGTATTGTGGGGGAAGGTTGGGGTGACCTTCTTGCTTCTGCTGCTTTCTTAAGTTGCTTACTTAACTCCTTGAAGTATTCAGTATGTCAAAGTGCCATATTTTGGATTTGTGTGTCCTGAACCCGATCAGGAAATCAGAGGTACTCAGAAGTGGCGGGGGTTTGGAAGTGGGGAACGGGTTTTGGCATTCAATATGGTGGTCAGGGTAGGTCTCACCGAGAAGGTGAGATCTGAGCAGAGACTTGAAGGCCGTGAGGGAAGGAGTCATACAGGTATGTTTGGGATGGTGAGGCAAAGGCCTTGGAGTGGGCGTGTGTTCAGTATACTTAGGGCAACAAGGGAGAGTGGATGAGGGCAGTCAACCTAAGAGCCTTATTGGGTATTGTGAGTACTTAGGCTGACACTGTACATAAAATGGGGAGCTTTTAGGATTTTGAGTAAGGGAAGTCACACCGTGTGATATCTGTGTCCCCAGAACCCCCTGGTGGCTGTGCAGGGAATATATGATGGGACAAGAGGGGAGAAGAAGCAGGGGCCTGGCTGGGCGGCTGCTGTTCCTGGCCTGGACTAGCGCGAGAGCAGCAGAGGCGTTAAAGGTGGTTGGGTTCTGCAAGTGTTCTGAAGACAGACTCCGTGTGACTTCCTGACATTGACTGTGGGATGAAGGCTGACCCTGGGATTTCGGCCTGAGCAATCTGGCTGTCAGCTGAGATGGGGGAGGCTGTGGGTGGAGTGGGGATCTTTTCTGGGGTCTGTGGGGGAAGATCATCAGGAGTTGAGTTTTTGAACATACGAGGTTAGAGATGAAGGCTTTTTGTTTTGTTTTGGTAATAGCTAAAAGTTGAAAACAAAGAGCTCTCCATCGGGGAATGATTATATAAGCTATGGTATAACAGAATGAAGTAGATCCACAGATTCAGCATAGCAAGATTTCCAAGACAAGGCATTGAAGAAAAAACAATGACCTCATTTATCTGCGTGTCTCAGTGACAACAGAAACAGAATTGTGGGTTCTCTGCATACTCATACAGATGTAGCCAGGTATTAGAAGTGATATTCTTTCTGCTTAGATACATTTCTAAAGAAAATTGACATTCATGTATTGCTTATATCATTTAAAAGTGATGTAAAGAAAGCCAAAGGGAATGATGATAAATCTTCTCTTGCCATGGCCTCTGCTTTCCTTTTCTATAAGGTGACCTGTAAGATCTGTCTGCTTCTAGGAATCCGTATTCTATAATTTCACCTGGATGTGGGTTTTTCTTATTTGAAGTCAAAGTCTGTGTGTGTGTGTGTTTAATACAGAAACTTCAGTTCAGGACTAGTCACACCTGATTGTGACCAGAGAAGGACAGAATTTGACTTTTTCTCCTAGCAATAACGTTGAAAGATCACTTTGAAGTTTGACTAGAATTTGGGATGCACATTGGTTTTCAGTTCAGTTTCAAAGAGAAGTTAAAGCAAATGGCTTTCTGGCAAGTCCTTTCTTGACTACATGGTCTTTTAGAGGAAGATGATGAGATGTGTGTGGTAAGTCCAGCTTGGAAAGTTGTCTCATGACTGGGCAGTTGAAAGCTTGGGGACATGAAGAAACATTCCTGGGAGTTCCTGCCTTGGTGCAGTAGGTTAAGAACCCAACTACAGTGGCTCAGTTTGCTGTGGAGATATGGGTTTGATCCCTGGCCCAGCACAGCAGGATCGAACCCATGCTGGATCTGGCCTTGCTCATTTGCGGCATAGGTCACAGCTGTGGCTCAGATTCTGTCCCTGGCTCAGGGACTTCCATATGCCGCAGGAGCTGCCAAAAAAGAAAAAGAAAAAAGAAAAAAAGAAAAGAAAAAAACGGGTTGCATGAAGAGAAGAGAAACATTTCTTTCTGCTTTACATGCTTGATCAACCCTCACATATATTCAGATAGCAAAAGACTGTCTCACTCACTCGCTGACTGTATTTTCTGTCCCCTTACTGCTGCCCCTACTTCTTACCTCTTTGGCTAGGTTACTGATCCCTAGTGTCTGACTATCACTGGACAGTGGGATGATTGAAAAGATCTGGACAAGCATGACCCTAAAGGCTAATGTATTTCCCCTAAATGACTGGATCCACAATCGGTTCCTGTGAGTAGAGCATTTCTAGCTCTGTTTTAAAAAAACAGAATTTATTTTAAGAAGCTAAGAATAAACTAAAAAATATCTGACAACTATGGCTGTTGACTTCCTCAAACTCCACAGGATAATACTTTCATTTCATTTTTTTTCTGATGATAAAAAGTAATGTGTTCTACTGTTGTATAACAAAGTTGTAAAGGTTTCAAAAGTATAAAGCCAGGTACCACCCAGAGACAATCATCATTCATATTTTGTTGTATTTAAGTCCAACCTCCTTTTTATACATGCTGTTAAAGAAAAAATTCTTCTGACATTTGTTAAAAAGGTGAGGAAGACTTTATTCAGGACTGTTGCAGCAGGGGAAAGAGATTGGGCTCAGTTTCGTATATAGCAAAGACCAGTGGGATTTATAGTCAATAAGCTGAACGAGAGAGGCCAGTGGGTGGAGAATTACAAAGAGTGGGGGGATTCTTGCTAAAGGACTTAGCAGGATTCTTGCAACGACTGGGCTGTGCAGGCCCAGAAGGATGAGGCCAAGGTTGAAGTCTAGTAGAGAAGGGGGCTCAGAGGAGCCTGGCTAAGAGTTTGGTCAGAGTGAGAATCTTTGTCAACAAATGGGGACAAGTGTACTACTGATTTATTGATCAAAGACCACAGCCCTTCCTCCCGTGTCTCTTCACACCAGTCCTCCCCAGCAGAACTGGGAATCAGAGGAGGAAAGAGCAAGGGTCCCAGGATCCACATCAGCCAGTGGTCTTAGGCAGGTGGAGGAAGCTGAGCAGAAGACCAGCCTGGATTGCGCTCTGGGGAGAGGGGAGGGTGTGTTGGAGAAAAGGGGTGGACAGTAGATAGAATTTTCTCTTAATACCTCTAGATAGAAAGTGAGGGTCTGACTTTAGATATCGGGATTAGCATTTAGGGTTCCCTAGGGAGGCACTCGTTTTTGACAGACCATGGAGGAAGCAGCTCCTAAGCAGCTCCTAAGGAAGCTAGTCCTGCATCATTAAAACTCAAGATCAAGCCAGGGTTGTGAGGAAGGGGCTCCATGTTTAATTCACTGTATGGGTACCATCCCGTGTCTCCCCGAGCAAGTCACTCAGATTTCCCAGGCTTTCCTTTCCTTCTCAGAGGTGAAATGAGGGAGCAGAACTGGTCCACTTGTCAGCATCTGGGAGCCTGTGCTTTCCTCTTGTCTCGGGCAGCCTCGCCCTTCCCTTGGGCAAATGTGTGCACCTCCCCCTTCTTCAAAACCATGGCTGGCTCTGGGCACGGATCTGTTCCTGTGGTCCCCCTGGAAGAGTTCTTCCTGTTGACTCATGGCACCAACCTCAGGGTGCTGAGACAGGGGCCAGTGGTTACCAGGATGCTCCCTGGTGGTCGGGAGAGTTTGGACTCGGGTGAACCTGAGGGAAAGAACATTTTAATGAGCTTGTGCGGGCAGTGAGCCCATCTGTGGGGTAGTGGGTACAACTTAATGGAGTTGCTCCCTCCTCCCTCTGTGCTGTCTGCCCGCTCCCCGCCAGGACCGTACTACTTAATTATCTTTGTTGATGAAGATGAACAGTAGTCATTCAGCTCCAGAATGAGTGAAAAGAGAAATTGCGTGTGAGTCACCCAGGGTCTTCTTCCAAACCTTGCTGGAAACTGAGCTATTTTTTTTATGACTTCGGTGCTTTGCAGGGACTCTAATTTCTCCCACCGGCCACCATTATGGTGCTTTATATAGAACAGTAACACAATATGGCACATTAACCTTTGCAAATGGCACAGTCAGACGGGGCTTTCGTAAGCAGCAGACTCTGATGGAAACACGGGAAAATGAAGCACCTTTAGCTGCCCCGTACAGCTTTGACCTATGCAGTGCATTGCGTGGCTTTGCCCTTGGTGGCCCACGTGACACTTCGGAAGGTTCAGAGACAATACCAGTTCTGGATGTGGAGAGAGGGGGCTGTGTGGAGCAGGATGTGGCATCTGACTGGTTCTATCGACCACACCAGGTTTCCCCTGGGTTATTGCAGCAGCTTTCTGCCATGTGGCTTGCAGTGTCTGGTTTTATGGGAATGTGGTTAGTTTCCGGGTCGTCTCTGGCCATTCATCTTGCTTGGCTTATACTTGGTCTGGCTCAGGGTTCTTCCTGGTGGCAGGTGCACCTCTCAGCTAAGACGGATTCCCATGCCAAGGATCCTGGGAGGTTGGTCATCTCCTCCATTCCCGGTGGCCCCTCCTACAATGTCCTGGTTATCCTTCAGGGCGGCACCAGTTTCCTTATTAGGGCTTCCTGCTGTGAGACAACTCATACAAGTGGCTATTATAGTGCCTGGCCAAGGTGGGTGGTTTCAGTCAGTGGTCCACTAACAATCTTTCCAGTGAGGTCTTTCCTGCTCTAAAGATGCAAATGTATCCCCCACACTCCCTTTCCTCTTTCTTAGCATTTATCAACACCTAACATGCTATTTTGTTTTTGTTTTTTTTGGTTTTTAGGACTGCACCCTTGTCATATGGAGGTTCCCAGGCTAAGGGTCGAATCAGAGCTACAGCTGCTGGCCTACACCAGAGCCACAGCAATGCCAGATCCGAGCCACGTGTGCGACCTACACCACAGGTCACGGCAACACCAGATCCTTAACCCACTGAGCAAAGCCAGGGATTGAACCCATGACCTCATGGTTCCTAGTTGGATTCATTTCTGCTGCGTCACAATGGGAACTCCCTAACATGTTTTTAAATGTAAGGCAAACAATCCACTGGTCACTGGTTATTTTCAAAATCATCAGTATTGCATACACTATGATAAATTTAATAAATTAAATATAATTTATATTTATTTAAGGAAATTATATTTCTGTCATAGATATATATACACAACATGATGTATGTATGTATCACGTAGTTATATATTACATGTATATATACATATATGATATACACATACGTATATAATCATATATTTATATAATTTATATATAAATTAATTTATATATAAATCACAATTTATATATATTTATATTATATAATTTATATATCTTACATATAAAATTATATTTACATCATTGTATATATAACATTTATATGATACTTGTTACTAATGTTATTTACTGTTTATCTCCCCTAAGTGCAGTGAACTTCATGTAGATGGAGCTTTTGTCTGTTTTGTTCCCTGTCCTTGGGATTATATACTTATCATCTGTGTTTCTCACACTTTAATATGCCTAAGAATCCCCTACAGATTTTTCCAAAATACAGATTCTAATTTGGTGGCTTAGGGGTGAGACCTGAGACTCTGCATCCCTAACCAGCTCCGGTGGCCCATACCTGGAATAGCAAAGCTGGAGTCCGTGTGGATCCCCACCTAGACACAGGGCCACTGTTGGTTCTTTCCAAAGCGAAGCTCAAAAGTCCCAGGCTGGGCCGATGTTACCAGAATCAAGTGGGAGAGTTTCCATGTACAGATTCTTGGCTGCGATTTAATAGGTCAGAAGCAGGGCCTGGGAACCTTGTTTTGTAAAGCTCTCCAGGTGACTGGAATATGCATCAGGACGGGTGACTGCTGTAGAGAAATTAAAAATTTCTTGCATGTGCAAATGTGATTCTGATTTTGCCAAATTGTCATCTAGTGAGTACAAAATGAAAATTGATGTCTCGAATGAAAATCAGAAAATTCTCTTTCCTCCTTTGCATCATTTGGTTGGCCTCCAAAAGAATCTAATGATTTCAACAGAGAAAAAAGGAAAATGTGTATAATCAACTCAGAATATCCCCATTTGTCACTTTAAAATTCTATTTAGTGTTTTGAAAATAGCACAAGCACATGATAAACAATTCAAGCAGTAAAAAGGTAGGCAGTGAAAAGCAAGCTTTTCTTCTACCTTAGATTTCCAGTCTCATTCCTTGGAGGAAATTATTGTCAACATTTCTTGTGAACATTTACAGAAAAATTCCAGACATACATACATAGACACGCACACACACACATTTTTTTTTTCTTGTTAGAAAGTGGGAAATGTGACCAAAGCTCTTATCCGAGGCCTTTTCTTATTGTTGTGTGTCTACTGAGCCACGGACAGCAGGCTGTATTTCCTAAGATGGCCCTGAGACTGAGGAATGGGCTTTGTGGTCCTTTCCTCTGGATCTGGGCGGGCTTGTGACAGTGTTGGGAGTGACACCACGTGACTCTTGATGCTAGATCGTAAAAAGTAGTACAGCTTCCATCTGGCCCTCTTGGGGTTCTCAAGTAGGGAACCCAGTCACCATGTTGTGGGAAAGTAGAGAGACCACGTGGAGAAGCCATGTTTAGGTTTTTTGGGCCAATAGGCCTAGTGGAAGTCCCAGCCAACAGCAGTCATCAACCTCCAGAAATGTGTGGGGCTGAGTGTCAGATGATTCCAGCTCCCAGCCATCAGCTACTCTAGCATGAAGCAGAGTCGGGCAGCTAAAAATTGGAGACAGAATTTCCTAATCCCATCTAAGAGCCCCACAGCAGGAATTGTAGGAGGATGGTGTAAACTGAGTGGTATAAACTGACCATACCCATTTTAGGTATTATGATGTTTCCCAACAGAGGTAGTTGCCTGAGGTAATAGACACTTTAAATTATCATTCTGGGATTCCCATGGACAGTGAGCAGTGATAAGCCATTGTCCCTCCCCAGGGCTCTCCTATACCTAACAGCTGGCAACCATTGCCCTAATACCAACAATCACTTCTCCCTATGGAGAAAATATTTTGCAAAGAGTGGTGCACCATCACGTCATTCAAGCTCAAAGAAAGGAGTATCACGATAACAATGACTTGAAAATGCACATGTACTCCAGTGTTCATTGCAGCACTGTATACGATAGACAAGACATGGAAACAAACTAAACGTCCATCGACAGAGGAGTGTATAAAGAAGATGTGCTACATAATACACAATGGAATATTACTCAGCCATTAAAAGGAAAGAAATAATGGCATTTGCAGCAACAGCTAAGTGAAGTCAGTCAGACAATGAGACACCAACATCAAATGCTATCACTTACATGTGGAATCTAAAAAAAGGGACACAATGAACTTCTTTGCAGAACAGATACTGACTCACAGACTTTGAAAAACTTATGGTTTCCAAATGAGACAGGTTTGGGGGTGGGGTGATGCACTGAGGGTTTGGGATGGAAATGCTGTAAAATTTGGTTGTGATGATTGTTGTACAGCTATAAATATAATAAAATTCACTGAGTAATTAAAAAAAAGGAAAAGAGTATCAGGCACACAGCAGGTCCTTACCAGGTAATATTTAAGGGGGCATTAAGCAGAGATGCAACTTGTTCTTTGTCTTCAGCTTTGTACTGTACTGGTGGCTACCCAGGCTCTATTTGCATAGCAGCGTGTAAACATCATATAAATAAGAATAAGAAAAAGATGAAGTTAAAGGAACTGAAAACAAAGAACGGCAACTCTTTTAGACCCTATTTGTCCACAAGGCTTTCTTGTCCATTTCCTCAGTAAGATACTTAAGTGTTGGAGAGCCCTGCCTTTTCATCTCTACAATGGGCATAATAATACCTGAGCTGCCTCAATTTAGCAGTGGTGGAGAGGATCCTTCCAGGAAATACTCAGGAAGGGACTTTATAAACTGCACAAACTCTGCTGGAAGAGGTGGGCAACAGGGCTTCTCCTATCATTTATTGCTTGAGAAAACTAAGGATAGAGTTACCGTATGATTCAGCAGTTCACCTCCTGGGCATATTATAATTATAATTCAGACAAAAAAATACATGCACCTGTATATTCACTGCAGCACTGTTCACAATAGCCAAGACCCAGAGACAACCTAAATATCCATCGACAGATGAATGGATACAGAAGATGTGGTACATATATACAATGGAATACTACTCAGCCATAAAAAAGAATGAAATAATGCCATTTGCAGCAACATGGATGGACCTAGAGATTTTTATACTGAGTGAAGTAAGTCAGAAGAGAAAGACAAATACCATATGATGTCACTTATATGTGGAATCTTAAAATATGATACAAATGAACCTATCTACAAAACTGAAACAGACTCACAGGCATAGAGAGTAGATTTGTGGTTGCCAAGGGGGAAGGGGAGGGATGGACTGGTAGTTTGGGGTGAGCAGATGTAATCTATTATACACGGAGGGGATAAGCAACAAGGCCCTACTGTATATCACAGAGAACTCTATTCAGAGTCCTATGATAAACCATAATGGAAAAGAATATACTTATGGGTGAAGAGTGTGTAACCGAATCACTTGTACAACAGAAATTAACACAACATTGTAAATCAACTATATTTCAATGCAGTTTTTTTAAATGTCTATTTCCTGTGACCCTATAAATTTCTTCCGAGGAATATTTCCTAAAGAAATAATTCTAAACACAGCCCAGATTTATGGCCAAAGATCCAAAGACAGTCACTATATGTTTATTTAGAAAAGTGAGAAGTTGAAAATGTAAATACCTGTCACTAAAGTAATGGTTAAGTGAATCATGGAGCATTCATGCAGTAGAATACTATGTTGTTGCTAAGAATAATGTTTATGTTTTACTTTTAATGATATAGGAAATTGTTTATTACATCAATATTCACAGGATGGTGAACGCTTTATAGAGTTTTATCTCAGTTGTACTCAAAATGCATAGAAAAATGACAGGAAAGGAACAGGCCAAAAGGAACTGCATTCCTTCTAGATGATGGAATTGTGAGATACTTCTTTTTTGTGTGTGCCTTCCCCACCCCACCCCAACCCTCACCCCTGATTTTCTGTAATTATTTATTTATTTATTTATTTATTTATTTATTTATTTATCTTTTTAAGGGCTGCAACGGTGGCATATGGAAGTTCCCAGGCTAGAGGTCGAATTGGAGCTGCAACTGCTGGGCTTACACCAGTTTCATTTGCTTTTTCTTATCAATCTTGTGTTGCCATTGGTGCCATAAACAGGTGAAATTTGATCCAAAACACATAAAAACTGGAGCCATACACTCACCAAGTCTTTGTCTGCCAAAAGGGATCTCCAAAGGCGCCCAGAGTTAACAGGTTCTTATACAAAATTCCCACCTTCAGGCACAGGTCAGAAAGCACAAATGTTCTTCATAATATCCATCATATCTTCTGCAAACGAGATGAAAAGGAAAACGAAAAGGAACTGAAATCATGGATCCAGTTTTAACTGCAGCCTGTTGGAGATCAACCTCTGTGAAGCAGCAGGTCAACCTGGAAGACAATTTCTCTGAGGATGCAAAGAGACTGGTTTCCTTTAGGACATGAAAGTCCCTGAGAACACTCAGGGGAGTGTTGTGTGAGTGGAGAGTCCCTTTAAGGACTCTGCATGGAGGAGAATCAATGCAGCAAGTTCCGGGCAGGTTGTCCAGACCCCACACCAGAAGAGGAGTGTCCACGCGGGACGCAGCGTTCCTAGGCGCCACCTGTCTGCCTCACCTGTTCTTGCGGGCTACCTACAAAACCCTTGAGATTAAGTCCTATGTTGAGTGACTTCCGAGCAGAAGCCCCGGAAAACCTGGTGTGTACTAAATATCATGCAGTTAACCATTTGTGCCAGATCCAAATCCAAGGCTAGTATTTGCTGTGAGGGTCTGTATTTCATGAGGCCTCGCTGAGTCCTTGGCAACCGCGACCCTACAGATGTTCACTCTGTATCTTTCCTGGTGGTGAAGATGTAGCAAGCACAGGTTTTTGTTACTAGAAACTGCCTCAAAATAGGAGTTCCCACTGTGGTGCAGTAGGTTAAGAATCCGACTGCAGAGGATTGGGTCTCGGCAGAGTTGCAGGTTCTATCCCTGGCCCAGCACAGTGGGTTAAAGGATCTGGAATTGCTGCAAATGTATGGGCCTAGGTATGTGGGCATAAGTAGCAGCTGTGGTTTGGAGTCAATCCCTGGCCCAGGAAATTCCAAATGCCCATATGCTGCAATGGCCATTTAAAAAAAAAAAAGAAAAGCTCAAAACAAAATTTGGGTTTTGCTTGCAGCATAGACTCAATGACTGCAATGGTATTTGCTAATCCTGGGATCTCAGAGACACCCACACTCAAAAGGAAGTTTTGGGTTGTTTTTTCTTGATTTTTTTTCTGGCTAATGTCTGACTTGGGTCTGTAGATCAAGCAGGGCTGTTGGTGAGTTTCCCATGGGGCCTCGAACTTTTCTGGAACCAGACATTAGTGAAGGAGGATGTCATAAGGAGAGTCTACTTTTGAGACTCAATCACACTTTCCTTTCACCGCTAAGACTTTCATTTCCTTGTGTCTCTTGTGGTGTGGATCCTGGTTCCCAGCTTTGCATCTCTCCTCCTCTGCTCCAATGAGGCGTTCACCAGCTCCTCTTACCCTCCTGGGTGCATCCCCAAATTTTCCTGGTTGTCTCTCTGACCAGTGCTACTGAAGGCACTGTCCGTCTTGTTTGGAGCCCAAGCGCCTCTGCACGCATCCCCTGCCATGGAGTCCCTGATGTGGTGACCCGACTTGTACCCCTGAACCTTCCAAGTCCTGGAAACCAGCTCTGCCCTTGCAGGACCAGGAAGATGTTAGACCTGCCTTTGAACCCACGTCCAGGCCTTTTTGACCAGGTCTCACCACCTCACGTTCCCTCACAGTGGGGGGTGTCCAACGGAGCAGTAGTCACCTCTGTTGTTTCACTCTGGGTCCATGACTTTCAACTGTTTTTCTGCAATTCAGCATGTTAGTGATCTACTCTGAGGACAGCTGCAGGGAGGGACTTCATCCTTGAAAAGAAGCTTTTCTATTTTTTTAATCTTCTCTATGATTTTATTTTATTTTTATGATTTTTATTTTTTCCATTACAGTTGATTTATGGTGTTCTGTTAATTTCTGCTGCACAGCAAAGTGACCCAGTCAATCATATAGACATACATTCTTTTTCTCACATTATCCTCCATCATGCTCCCTCAGGAGTGACTGGAGATAGTTCTCTGTGCTATACAGCAGGATCCTATTGCCCACCCATTCCAAATGCAATAGTTTGCATCTATTAAACCCAGACTCCCAGTCCATCCCACTCCTTCCTCCTCCCCCTTGGCAACCACAAGTCTGTTTTTCAAGTCCATGAGTTTCTTTTCTGTGGAAGGGTTCATATTGATTCCAGATATAAGTGATATCAATTTGCAATTGGCATGAAAAGAAGCTTTTAGGTGACTCAGTTCCATCCCTCACATCCAAGAGATGAGGGTGTGACTCAGGTTGCTACTGCCCACACCTGGTGCAGGCTGAGGGGTGGACTTCTGGTGGGGAGGGGTTTTGCCAATGGCATCTTCTTTCTTCTTCTTTTCTCCCCCCAGCTTTATGGAGGTACAATTGATTGAGGTATAATTGACCAAGAAAATGTCATATATTTAAAGCCTACAATGGGATGATTTGATGCATGCATATGTTGTGAAACAATTACAACAATCAAATTCATTAACACCTCCATCACCTCACAGTTACCTTTTCTGTGGTGAGAACACTTGAGAGCTACTGTCTTAGCCAATTTCAAGTTTACAATACAGTAGTATTACCATAGTCACTGTGCTGTACATGAAACCCCCAGCACTTTATTTATTTTATAATTGAAGTTTTGTGCCCTCTGCCCAGCATCTCCCCCTTTCCACCCTCCCCCCCATCTCCTGGCCACCCCTGTTCCATTCTCTCTTTCAATGAGTTCAACAGTTTTCTTTCTTTTTAGATTCCTCATGTAAGGGACACCATCCAGTATGGATCTTTCCCTGTCTGAGTTAACGTTAGCTTCTATTCATTCTGTGTGAGCGAGATGGAGACAAGGTCCAGAGCGAAGATAGATCTGCTTACACGAAATTCAGGTCACTCAGGAAAGCAGGTCCAAACCCCGAGGACGCTTTTGCAGCCTCTGATGATGGGATGGTGTCATCAAGGTATCCTCACCAACCTCCTGAGTTTTCACAGTCAACTGTGAAACACGTGCACCTTCCTCAGTAGAAAAACAAAGCCCAGATTATCCAGGGAGCGTGTCCTCCATGTGTGGGGGGCCAGGACCATGCAGCTCAGATCTTGTCCTCCCCAAGGCAACCTTCCTCTTGGAGATGTCTCACCCAGGTCCTGGCCTGAGTAGGAACGTAGTCCTTCCCCTAAATCATATATTTGAACAAGACTGACACTCCACAAACCTTTCCACAAGTCTTCTGGGTTGTACGATAGAAATTTACATGGAAAGGAACCACACTTTAGATGATCTGGCTATAAGGTATGGTTTTAGGGGATTTGTTTTGTTGTAGTTTGTTCTTGGGATGCTCTGCAGAGCATGCAGTCCTCTTAGGCCCCAGCTTGCTGCTATATCAGACCCTGGGTGGGTGCTGGGAAGTCCTTGGATGAGTGTCAGCAAGGTCCATGAGTGCCCTGAAATTGTGATTGCATGTTTGTGTGTGCCTGAGCATATGATATCATTTGGCATTTGGCATGAAAAGAAGCTTTTTAGGTGACTCAGTTCCATCCCTCGCATCCAAGAGATGAGGGTGTGACTCAGGTTGCCCACAGCTGGTGCAGGCTGAGGAGTGGACTTCCGGCGGGGAAGTGTTTTACCAATGGCATCTTCTTTCTTCTTCTTTTCTCCCCCCAGCTTTATGGAGGTATAATTGATTGAGGTATAATTGAGCAATAAGATGTCATATGTTTAAAGCTTACAATGTGATGATTTGGTGCATGCATATTTTCTGGAAATAGAGTCGGCAGCTTTCATGAGGTTCTCAAAGATGCCCTTATCCCCAGATGGTAGGCACCACCTTAGCTCCTTCTACCAAGTCCCACACACCTGGATGCCTCGTCTCCTCAAACCCAAGACATTGAAAGCAAGGGGATGTGGACCATATCTCTAGTTCCATTCTGGGTTACTGACCCTCCAAATCAGCCATCTTTTTCAAGGGGGACCAACCACACTGATAACCTATTCAACACAGCTTCAATAGAAATAGTACCTCAATATTTGGAATCCTGTTTATTACAATGCCAGCCTCTGTCTGGCTCTTGACAATGTGCTATACAAATAAAAGCTCCTTATTTTATGGTGTAAAAACAGAAACAATTTTGTTTAAAGCCCTCACATCTTTTCTTCCTGGACTTCAACTGAACTGGGTTTAGGGAATGGGTAGCAAATTTTGTTTTTATAGAACCCAGGGGGAGAACTTTAACTTTAATCTGTTTTATGTTCTCAGAAGGTTAGAACAATTAATATTGTGGAAACAATTCCACGTACAGTCCCAGGGATAGCTGTGAATATAAAATGATACATTAGTTTAATTCCCCCAATGAATGGCTTATCATCTCTGTCAGCACATGTGGCTTCATGTATAATTGGCAAAACCACACAGATACTTCTCCATAAAATCCATTTGGGGCTGGTGGGAGATTAGTGGCAAAATCACTGGTTTGGACTTGATTGATTGAATGTTGATAGTGACTGATGGGGTCCTTGCAAACTGACCTAACGGTTTTGAGGTCCCACGGAAGGAATGCTGCTTTGGGGATGGGGAGGCCAGATTTATGGTGCTGCATTGGGCGCTAACAGGTGTGTGAACTTTGGTAAGTTACCTGGTCTGTCTGGACACTCACCTTGGTTCTTGTCTGTGGAATGAGGCTCCTGAGGTTCAGTGCAGCTCTCACTTCTGAGTCTATTGGCTGTACAAACTTGAGCGAATCTGAAAAAGCCTGGGAGGGAACATGTGCCCTTGAATATAGGCCGAAGGGTCAAGGGGCAGGGCCCTGGTACTGTGGGGTGGGGTTGAACTAAAACAGGTGTCAGACAGAGGTTGGGTTAAAAAATATCGGGGCAGTGATGATCTTATTTCACTACCTAGGATGTTCAAATGGACAGTCTGAAACTTATCCAATGATTGTATATTTCCCTACCTGTCTTTGGCTCTATCGAGGCAAGGCAAATGAGCTGGTACCAGAAACACGAAAGAGGTCCAAGCGCATTTGCTAATTGGGGTCACATTTTCACTTCCATCATCACTTATTTGCCCCAGTGCACATTCTCCTTTATCTGGCTGTGATCTGAAATAACAGTTACACATCGGACAGCCTTGGAATAAAGTTTATTCTGTTTATTCATTTTCCAGGAGGATTCAGATTCACTCAGTGTCTGCCCTCAGAGATACAGAGCAAGGCTCTTTCTAAATAGCTCTACGTAGGGATCTGAGTAACGCACATGCAAAAGAGCTCTATTGGCAGACACTAGCCAGTAGTTTAAGCAACTTCCACGGAGACCCATCAGTGATATGCAAGCTCCTTCTAGTTCTCATTTGACAATTTACTGTTTGTAAAACCGGAGGCAACCTTGGCCCAGGGGTGATATGGTAAAAACTGAATATCTCCATCTACAGCATCTACTAGCAAATTCAGGTTCGAGTTTCAAAAATGTTTTTAATAGATGAAACTTGCAGTGACCCCATTAAAACTTCAATGCAACGGAAGGCACCATGTATAAGTATTTCCCAGTGGGGCCGAGAGCTGAGTACTAGGCTAGGATACAATAACAAACAGGTGAAAATAAAATTCAAATCATTGCATCCCTCATGTATTAAATGTTTGGCCTAGGCCTAGCCAGTGACCTAGAAACTCATGGCTGGAATGGTGAGATTTCCAAATGTTACTGCATAAAATAATTTCCAGGAAATATTATCTTCAGACACAAGTATCATGCTAAGCTCGACACAAATGCAAATCAGGTACAGAAAGGCTATCCTACATGAGCTTAAAGGGGAGATGAATTTGTTTGGAGAGCAGGGGCCTTGATGCAATGGTGGAAACCGCCGTAGTTTCCACAGGACATGGTGCAGTAGACTACGTTCAGCTTGGGCAGAAGCCAGGTTGAAGGTGTCGATGGAAGCCAGGACCTGTTCTTGCTGTTTTTGGCATCACAGGCTTGGATAACATTAACCTTTGGAAAGCTGACGGATCATCCCATAGACTCAAGTTAAGCTCTTGTGCTGTTAGAGGCCCCTGTTGGTTAGGAGACTCCCAGGAGAGGCCACATCCCAGCTGGATTATCTTTGGAAACTTTGGAGATGTTTACCGAACACCTCCTATGTTAAAAAAAAAAAAAAAAGAAGAGCTCTCCAAGGCATTGCAAGACATGCTAGGAAGGATCATTTTTAAGGATCTTGAAGTGTAGAAACAATTATAATTATCTTCGGAAAGATGAAAGAGAGGATAGATGCTGAAGATGCATTTGATGAAGGTCAATATCTGTTTCTGATTAAACTCTCTGAACTGGGAAGAGATGGATGGATCATTCATTTGATAAAGACGATAGAAGAGTACACTTTCTCTTTGGAGTCACACCGTGTCTATTTTCTAATTGACTTAAGCCAGTTAACATACCTGTCCACATGGCCGTTAGTGACTTGTTTAGCAATGAGCCAGTGACTGTCCTTTGGGCCAGTGTGATATTAGGATATTTCTTCTGGCTCCTAAGAAAGCAGCTACCTAGAGAGATGTTCTCTTTCTGTTATATGTGAACAAGAAAACATGTAGCCTTAGGAGGTCTTTGGCAGCCATCCTGGGACTAGGGGAGGAAGTGGCCTTAGACCTAAAACTGGGAAGATGATTGACTAGATCAAGCCTGGCCTGAAACTTGCTGGTGGGATTTTTTTTTTTTTTTATTTCCAGGTCCCATCCACTGCATATGGAAGTTCCTAGGCTGGGGGTCAAATTGGAGCTGCAGCTACCAGCCTACGTCACAGCCACAGCAACTCAGGATCCAAGCCTCGTCTGCAACCCACACCACAGCTCACGGCAGCACTGGATACTAGTCAGGTTCATTACCACTGAGCCACAATGGGGACTCCAGCTAATGGGACATCTAATTCACAGTGTGGGCAAGTTTGAGTTTGTTACTGAAAACAGCTAAAAGATTTCTGATTAAAACATTCATACATTTTTTTTCCTTTTAGGGCTGCACCTGCGTCATACGGAGGTTCCCAGGCTAGGGATTGAATTGGAGCAGTAGCTGCTGGCCTGCACCACAGCCACAGCAACATGGGATCCAAGCTGCGTCTTTGACCTGCACCACAGATCATGGCAATGCCGAATCCTTAACCCACTGAGCGAGGACAGGGATCGAATCTGAATCCTCATGGATCCAAGTCAGATTCATTTCCGCTGAGCCATGTTGGGAACTCCTAAAACACTGATCTTAAATTTAGAGGAAACATTGCACTTAACGGGGAAATATTGGAGACATTCTCATTAAAGTCAGAAACGAGGAAAGATTGCCATGGTCCCTTCTGCAATTCAGTACTGTTATACGCTGCATTAGCCAAGGAAGTAGGGGAGATAATGAGGAGTGGGTTTTGGAAGGGAAGACTTACAGAGGATTGTATCATCATTTACCAGGGGTACTATCTTCTATTCGGAAGACTTTAATCAATCAGAAAACGGTTGTAGGAGAGTTTAGAAATATGGCTGGGAATCAGATATAGGGGGAAAATATGTAATTCGTCTATGTACCTGTCACTGTCAGTTATAAAATATGAAAAATGAGTTTACTCACCATTGCAACAAATAATATGTAGAACCCAGGCTTTAAAATAACAGCATTTCACAGAGGGCGGCCATTTCAAAAATGTACTTGAATAATTCACAATGTCAGTGGGAAGGCAGCCCCGCTCAGACAAAAATGGCCTATTCGCTTTTAGAACTCAGTGAGGCAATGAATACCAAAAGCTTTAACAGCTTCAAAACACTTTGTTTCCTAACCTTTATCTGTCCAGAAATTTATCCTAAGGAAATTGCTAAAGATTTATTCAAAGACTTAGTTCCAAAGATGTTCATTGAAATGTCTTCCATAAATACAGGAAGTAATTAAAATGTGGCACAAAATGGATCAGGTCAATCCATTCTGCTATTTTCATACATATTGGGATCATTTGCAATTATTGAAAACCTGTTATAACAAAGGAATTATTGGTTTGGAAAGATAGATATGTTTTTTTCTTTTTCATTTTCTTTTCCATTATAGTTTATTACAAGATACTGAATACAGTTCCCTGCTATATAGTAGGTCCTTGTTGTTTATCTATTTTATGTATGGTGACATCTATTAATCCCAAACTCCTATTTTATTCCCCACCCCCCCCAACTTTCCCTTTGGGAACTGTAAGTTTGTTTTCTATGTCTCTGAGTCTATTTCTGTTCTGTAAATAAGTTCATTTGTATACTTTTTTTTTTGGATTCCACATATAAATGCTATGATATTTGTCTTTTTCTGTCTGACTTACTTCACTTAATAGGATAATCTCTAGGTCCACCCCTGTTGCTGCAAATGACATTATTTCATTCTTTTTTATGGCTGAGTAATATGCCATTGTATATGTATACCACAACTTCTTTACCTATTTCTCTGTCAGTGGACACTTAGGTTGTTCCCATGACCTGGCTATTGTGAACAGTGCTGCAATGAACATAGGGGCGCGTGTGTCTTTTTGAATTATTCTCTGGATACATGCCCAGGAGTGAGATTGCTGGATCACATGGGAACTCTATTTTTAGTTTTCTGAGGCACCTCCCTACTTTTTTCCATAGTGGCTACACCGATTTACATTCCCACCAACAGCGTAGAAGGGTGTGGGGGGGGAGAGAGAGGGAGAAAGAGGGGGAGGGGGGGAGAGAGAGAGAGAGTCAGAAGCGGTGGGCGGGAGCCACGCAAAGGGGAGAACACTGGGAGACCATGGAGCCCTCTTGGAGGCTACGGGAAGAGAGGAAAGAGTTGGAGAAGGAAGAGGAGTGGGAGGGAGCCATGGTGACAAGAGGGCAGAAGTTTGGAGGATCTCTGATAGCAGGTTGGGTTTGCCAAGCTGCGAAATTCGAATTTGGAGCTGAGCTTACTTACATCTCTGCTGGTCATATAGGCTCAAATGCCCTGTGGAATATGCGTGGGATGGGCCTGCAGGCACTTGCTGCCTACTGGGGAGAAGTTGGTGGATCAGAGAGCACCTGTTTGAGATGGTGCTGGAGGTGAGATAGATGTATGGTGTTAACTAGGGGACCAAGGGGCTGAGAGGTTCCTCCAGAGGGGGAATAGCCTGAGCAAAGGTAGGAAGACTGGGGTGTTCAGGGAAAGTTTTATTTGTGTGTAAAATATAAAGGAGTGATGGGAGGGAGACGCAGAGAGAAAACTTCCAGGGAAAGTCTTGTCAGTTGTGCTAAGCCTGCAGGGGTGGGTGGGTGAGCTTGGCCAAAAGGGACCTAGAGAGATTAGCACTGTTCGTAAGCCATCAGGGACACGCGGGGTGGGCGAGGGGAGAGGGGAGAAGCGTGGGGCAGAAAAAGGAGGCTGTTTGGAGGCAAACTGTTAGGCTTGGATGTGAAAGGTGAGAGAGCAGGGAAGGTGGAGGATGATTCATGTACAGGGGACAAGTGGAGGGAGGTTGCCAGTGGCAGGGAAAACTGGGCAGGGCCAACTTTTCAGGGGAACGTGGGGCTGGTTTTGGCCACATCGGCTAAGGTGAGGGCAGCGTCCAGAGTTGGAATCCATCAGGGGACCGGGTGCTGGAGACAGAAACCCCAGCATGGGTCAGGGTGGTCAGGGGATGCGGGGGCCTGCCAGCTATGGCTGAGAGTCAAACAGGGGAGGCGCACAGGGGAGAAGCTTTGACCTGAGCCTGGAGGAGAAGCTTCAGTGCCCAGGGGAATGACTGGGCCAGAGCCAGGTCTCAGTCTGGCCATGGTGGGCGGGGGTTGGGGGGAGTCGCTGGAGGGAAGCAGGGCAGGGCCAGCTGGAGCATCTGGACACAGGAGCCAGAGAAGATGGACCCAGTGGGATGCTGCCTGATCCCAGGATGCTGGCATCACACTACCTGAGCTCTCACCTGTGAATTATATTCTATTGCCAAAATAATATAAATTATAACAGTATCAATTAAAGTGTGCTGGCCAATTACTGACCTCGATAATACTGATTCATATGCCAGGTATTGTTCTAAGCACATTCTAAATATCATCAACTCACTGAGTTATCAGAACAAGCCTCTATGGTAGGCATGGTTATTATGTCCATTTCCTTCAGCAAACTGAGGCACAGAGAAGTGAAGTAACTGGCTCAACATCACCAGGCTGGGCTGGAGTTCTAACCCAGGCTGTGCATCTTCAGACTTCAACTCTCCTAAGGCCAGTGTTAGGGTTAATGTACTTCTGTGAGATCCATAAAGAAAGGAGAACAGGGGTTCCTGCTGTGGTGCAAGGATCTGGCGTTGTCACAGCTGTGGTGTAGGTCACAGCTGCAGCTCAGATTTGATCCCTGGCCTGGGGACTTCCCAGGGGTGGGTGCAGACGAAAAATAATGAAGAAGTAAAGAAAGGGGAGCATGTTAACTGAAGGAACCAGTTTCTCCAGGAAGCAGGTGTAAATGTGCAGGGAGGGGGATGCCTGCCTGAATGTGGGAAGCATCTTATAGATGATCTTGTAGAGGACAGGTTTTCAGTCAGTTACTGCCTCTACCCATCTCTCGCCCAGGCCAAATATTAACCCTTTAGGGAGACCTTCTTGGATTGATTCTATTTGTGTGTGTGTGTGCGTGTTTGGGGGGCTGAACTCATGGCTTATGGAAGCTCCCAGGCTAGGGGTCAAATCGGAGCTGTAGCTGCTGGCCTACAGCCACAGCCACAGCAATGCCAGATCAGAGCTGCATCTGTGACCTACACCACAGCTCACAGCAACACTGGATCCTTAACCCACTGAGCAAGGCCAGGGATCAAACCCACGTCCTCATGGATATTAGTTAGGTTCGTTACTGCTGAGCCACAATGGGAACTCCCTTGAATTGATTCCACTAGTGACAATTTTGTGCCATTGCCGAATGGAGGTTATCTGTTGACTGAATCTTTGAGCTCCCATCATGGTGCAATGCTGAGCTGGCCTCTGGCTGGATGGACTTACTGCCTTTCATTGTTTTGTCTCCAGATCTCTCATCCATTGAGCAAATATTGACTTCTTGAATTAACTTGTAATGTCTCCAGCAACAGAAGTCAATATTTGTTGATAACATATCTGGTGACTGAGTACAATGAACAGTCTCCCTGTCAGCAGGAGCACATGTGAGGGAAGCCTGCTTTCCTTTTTCTTTTTTTCCTTAATGTTAATAATATAGTTTCATTCATTATGTATGAAAATATCATTGCAACAGGAGATCAGTATACAAACTTCTAAGATATTTTATAGGATTTTTCTTATTAAATCTCTCAAATTCAATGTGTATTATATACTTACAGTGCATTACAATTTGTTTAACTTTATTGAAGAATAATTGACAAATATAATTGTATATATTTAAATTGTATAACCTGATGACTCGAAATACACATACCACTGCAGAACGATGACCGAGATCAAGGGAATTAGCACATCCACTGCAGAATGATGATGAGGATCAAGACAGTTAACACATCTATTGGCTCATGGAATGAATTCTTTGTGTGTGTGTGTGTATGTGCATGCGTGCATGTGCGCTTATGTGTGTGTGCACGTGTGCGCGTGCGTGTGTGTGTGTGTGGTGAGAATGCTGAAGACCTACTATCAGCAGTTTTAAATAGACTGCACCATATTATCCACTTGAGTTGTCATGCCCTACCTTAGGTCCTCAGAGTTTATTCTTCTAACTGAAAATTTGTACCTTTCGAATTTCGTCACCCTTTTTCCCCCTCTGCACCGTCTGCCCAACCCCTGGAAACTGTCACTCTATTCTCTGTTTCTATAAAATTAGCCTTTTATTTATTTATTTTTTAAGATTCTACATATAAATGAGATCATACTGTATTTGTCTTTCCCTATCTGGCTTATTTCATCTAGCATAAAGCCCTCAAGATCCATCTGCTTTGTTGTAAGCAGCAAGATTTCATTCTTTTTTTTTTTTAAAGACGGATGAATAATATTCCATTGTATATATAATCCACATTTTTAAATCCATTCATCTGTCAATGAACACTTAGGCTATTTCCATATCTTGGGTATTGTGAATAGCATTGGACATGCGGGTGCAACTATCTCTTTAAGATACTCATTTCATTTTTGTGTGTGTATATATATGTAGGAGTAGGATTGCTGGATCATATGGTGGTTCCATCTTCAGCTTTTCGAGGAGCCTCCATATGTTTTCCATAGTGGCTGCACCAGTTTACATTCCCAGCAACAGTGCACGAGGGTTCCCTTTCCTCCACATCCTCACCAGCATTTGTTTTTTGTGGTCTTCTTGGCCATAGCCATTCTGATAGGTATGAGGTGATATCTGATTGTGATTTTAATTCCCCTCTTCTTTTAAGTCAGATGTTCTCTGTTCTCTGAGAGTGGGCTCCAGAATAGCAAGATTAAGGTTATTCAGAAACATTTCAGAAATGAAAACTCTTGGGCCTCCCCTCAGTCTTGCTGAATCTGGAGCTCCAGGGATGTAGCCCAGCCAGGTGTGTTAGCAAAGTTTAACAACAGGCTCTCTGAAAAAAAAATGTAAATGTTTATGTATTTATATATATATTTGTAATTGTTATATATTTTTCAGATATATAGGCTATGTAGCACACATGTTACAAATAAATAATAATAAAATATTCAATACTCCCTGCTATAAATTTTGTGTAGCAAATTGATTTTCACAGAATATTTTCATTGATTTTTGCCAGAGTTTTTGGAGACAACCTGTAGTTGCAACAGATGAATAAGGGTAGTTCCAACATGCATGTTGGCTGATATTTTCATTTACACTGAGGAGTAAGATGAAAGTGAAGGAAAGAGGATGTGTGTTAGGTTAGAATGTCACTTATTTGTCAATGACACGAGCAACTTCTTTACTGAATCGAATAATAGTTTTTGAGTACAAATATTGGAAGACTATCTCAATTTTTAATTTATATTTGTCTTTTTGCCATTCATAATGGAATAGCTATAGGTTATTTATGTTTAAACTTACATGTTTAAACTTACATATTTAAGTTTAATCTGTATTATTAAAAATTTCTCCATCATTTTCTTAAGTTTACACAATCAATAAAATAATAGCCACTTCCAGACTTGTGGCATTTGCCCCTGTCTATGGTGTAAATACTTCCATGGCCAGTTTCAAGCCACATGACACGATGGGATGAGGAATTAGGAAGGAATGTGGAACAATGCACCATTTTATGCTGTTTCCACAACACAACAGATAGATGTCCTCAAAAGCAGCGTAATAGAAACATAAAGAAAAATAATTAGGAAATAATTTTAGTATAGCTAAAAACATTTCTTTTTAATTTTTTTTTTTTTTTTGTCTTTTTAGGGCTACACCCGCGGCATAGGGAGTTGCCCAGGCTAGGGGTCAAATCGGAGCTGTAGCTGCTGGCCTACACCATAACCACAGCAACGCCAGATCCGAGCCTACACCACAGCTCACAGCAACGCTGGATCCTTAACCCTCCGAGCGAGGCCAGGGATCAAACTCGCGTCCTCATGGATGCCAGTCAGATTCGTTTCCCCTGGGCCACGACAGGACTCCTAATTTCTTTAAAATACATTTTTAAAGGATTTATTTTTTAGTGATTGCTCTGTTTCACAATCGGCTTGCAAAAGTCCTCCAAATTTACCAGTCGGCCCTGGTGAGCTGTTCCGAATGGCTCCAGTACACCACGGGATTCAGTAACGTGTGGTTCAGCAAGCCCTCCAGGTGGTTCTGATGACACTAACTTTGGAGAACCACTGCTTGAGCAGATGCTGAGGACAAGAAAGGCATTAACTGTAATTAACCTGGTGTGATGTGCTTGGATCTGGCCAACCTGATGTGGTACTTAACTGTTGAAACCGATTCAGATTTGGGGAGGAAAGGAGTGTGCCTAAGATGGTAGAGAGGAATGAGAAAAAGTGTCAACGTTGGCTTTTTGATTTTTTTTTCTTCCAGATTTGGCCTCTTTTGGTAAATAGCTATCCAAATAAACTCAAGGCCAAATTAGGGCTCAGTTTATCCTCTTGAAACAAAATCACAGCTGATGCAACTGCTCAAATGACATGTCCTCTGGAGTCCATAACAACAGGTTGATTTATTCCATAAGTACCTGTTAAGGACCCGTGATGTCAGTGATGGAGAACACTGAACAAGACAGACCAGGACCCTGATCTGAAGGCGTTTGTATTCTGGGAGGAAAAGTTAAAAACAAAAACAAAAAACAGGTGAATGCCAGATAAGTAAGATAATTACTGGAACTATTATGTGCTACAGAGTAAACAGCAGAAAATGATGTCATAGAAGGAAATGGGTGGGAAGGGGCTATTTTTTGGCTGGGTTAGTCAGGGAGGGCCTCTAAGTGGAGGTGACTATTCAGTGAAGAACTGAATGGAGAAAAGAATCCAACCTTGGAACTACCTGGGTGAAGAGCTTCCAAGCAGAGGGGACAACAACCGTAAAGGTCTCGGGGTGGGAACAGTCTTGATGTGTCTAAGGCCTGCCTGGCAAGGAGGCCAGCGGGCCTGGAACAGTACAAATAAGGTAAGGATGATAGATGTGTCAAAAGGCAGACTGGCAGGGGCCCGATCAGGTAAGGCCTTAGGGGCCACAGCAAAGGTTTTGGATTTCAGCTCAGTGATTGGTCTCTTTTCTGCTTTAAAAATGTCTCTGGTCGCTGAGTGGAGAATGGGCTGTAGAGAGCAGGCGTGGAAGTAGGGAAGGGCGTCGGGGAGCGTTGGAAGGGTCCAGGGCAGACAGCATGGCTCAGAACGGAAGAGGCCAGGCCCAGGAGGCATCTCGGGAAGAGTGGACCGGACTGGCTGAGGGACTGGAACAAATTCCTTTTAAGAACAAATGAACCATTCACCCTACCCTCTTTAAGAAAAACAGACTAGGATTCTTTATGTTTATGCCTGCTAATATCTTACCCAGCTTGGTCCATCAATCACTTTCTTCTTCTTTTTTTTTTAATGATTTTTATTGTTTCCATTATAGCTGGTTTACAGTGTTCTATCAATTTTCTACTGTACAGCAAAGTGACCCAGTCACACATACATGTACACATTCTTTTTCTTACATTATCCTCCCTCATGCTCCATCACAAGTGACTAGACGTAGTTCCCAATGCTGTACAGCAAGATCTCATTGCTTATCGACTCCAAATGCAATAGTTTGCATCTATTAACCCCAGACATCTATGGCTTTCTACCTTCTTTATAGAACTGCATTTACAGTGTCTTAGGAAGATGGTGGCCTCTTAATTAGATGGGGCCTCACTCAGAAAACCTCCATGAAAACTACGTTTAGTACTCTGAGTCCAGCCCCATGGAGCTTAGGTTGATAAGGACAAAGCAGGAGTTAAGAAGGGAGATCACCCAGCAGCCCCAGGTACCCGAGCGCAGGTGGGAGCAACGTCACCAGTGGGCGTTTGTACCCTCCTTACCCTGCTTGAATTAGGCAAGCAGGCCTCTGTGTGGGTATGGGGAACTTCACCTTTTCCCATGTTACTGACCAGGTTGAGTTGTGCGTTTGGTCAGGAATGGGCTTGGCTCCCAGAGGACTCTAGCCTCTGGGCTGCTTCACCTGGGGTTACTTGTCCTCTGATGCATATGGTACAGGAGGTGTCACCGGGAAGGTTCATAGGAACTTCTGCTGCCAAGGTCATTACTATGGTGCACCTTTTGTAAATTGTCCAAGATGTGGTTGGTATTCTGAAAAAAAAAAAAAAAAAAAAAACAAACCCTGGTTTATCCCCTCGTTTATTCACTTAAGTTAATCTTCGATCTCTGAGGATATGACATTTCACGTAAATGCATTTTTCCATATATGCCTTTAAATGGCAAGGCAGCTTTTACGCCATGACCATTTTTGAGCATTTTGGAGAGAAGTCTTTCTAAAGCAGGTGAGTCGTCTCTTAGGCAGTGTGTTGACATGGTTTGACTTCCCCAGATGACTCATGGTCACCATTATGACAGTCGGTTCCTCCTTTTCACTCTAATGCAGTGATGCCGCGCCCAGGAAGCTGACTTCTCTGGGAATCCCTTCATTCCCTTAATTTTTCTGTGCAGCATGAGGTTCTCTGCCCAGTGTTTTACATCACTAGCCCCTACTAATGGCGCACAGGTTGACAGTACCAGCAAACAGGCGTCACCCTTCACTGTTTCTTGTTAGAAAATTGGTGCTTTTAAGGAGATGGTTTTAATTCAGAAGGTTTTGTCTAAGTTAGCCAGCCTGCTGTTAGGGAGAGCAGAAGTCTCCAGAAGCGATAACTTTTTTTTTTTTTAAATCCATCCGAATAGAATACACTCTCTGTGACCCACCCACATTTGTGTGTTATTTATCAATACAAAACCTTTTTTAAAATTGGTTCATAGAAACTAAAGAAGATGACAAAGAAAAATGCTTCCTGGGTCATCTGAGCATTAGACGAAGGAAGAAATTTGACCAAGAAACCCCCTCCCTGTGCCACCCCCCCTCCCCCCGCAGGATGTAAAATAGCATCAGTGAGACCTGTGTCACCAGTCTCTGCTACTCAGGCCATGCCACCCCCTCCCAGCCACAGGTCCAGCAGCCATGAATGGATGCTCATGGGGATCTTTGGGGCAAATAGTCACAGCTATAATGCATTGCAGTTTTTTTTTTTTTTAGAACTGGCTTATGCGCTGAAAAGAACCTGGTTCCTAGGGGAGATGACCTCATGGGATCTTCTAGAGGGTCCACCACCCTGCTTGGATGTGTAGGAGCTGCCTTGCTCCAAAATTTGTGATGGGAAGAATTTGATGCAGTCATAAGTGGAAGCTTCCTTCCAGTCTCTGAGTTTCAGTAACAGAAGGCTCTTTTCAGTGCTCTGGGATGGGTGTTCTTATCTTTAGCAGCAGTTAAGCCCCCAACAGTAAAAACGAAGGCAGGCTTCTTCCGACAGGCCAGGCACCAGAAGCGTAGGTGGGAAGGCTCAGGGCTGCCTTCTGAACCAAAGCAGAGGAGAGATGGACCAAGAAAGTGTCCCTGTTCTGCCTGCTCTTCATTCCCTTCCTTTGGGGAAATAGATGCTTATTTTACAGCTATTTATACACTGATGCAGATACATAATTTTTTCTTTTCTTCTTTAAAGAGAAAGGCCAAAGATTGTCATTGTCTGTGCCACATCAAACTGAACCTCTTCGGCCCCTGCCTCTGCTTTCTGTGGTGACTGGCTGCGTGAGCCACTAGCAAAGCAGATGTGGATTGAATAGGATGGGACCATCTGGCTTTTCCAAGGGCGTTTTCCCCGACGCCGGGAAGAACAGGGCTGCCCTGAACTGTTGGCTCTTACTTGAAGAGAAATCCATGGTCTAAAAGCTTCCCTTTATTCCTTGTTTTTCCCCCAGCCCCAAGGGACAGGCACTCCACCTGTCCTACAGGGGAGGCTGTTGGCAAGAATTCATGTCCTGTAAACTTGAATTGAATCTTCTGGACCATTATTGACCTTGGTTTCTGGAGTGCCCTTGATAAGTAAAAGCCTGTGCTCCTTATAGAAACAAGAGGAATGCCTTAACATTAAACAAGAAAAAGCCAAAATAGAACAACAAAACAACCAACCGAACAAGCGGAATAACCCCCCTCACCCCAAAAAAAACCAGCCACCATCCTGCCATCCTTACCCCTGACTCCCCAGCACTGTTAGCAGGGTCATTTCATTGCTGATCTCTTTCACTTGATTATGGGTCTGTTTGTTTGTTGGGGGGAGGGGCTTATGGATTTCCTGAGCTGGAGAATGTCAGTGCTTTATGCCCAAATAATGTGGTCAGAAGATCTGTTTTCTAGGTGCAGGGAGCATAGCCTGTAAATCCCAGCCATCCAGGGAATGCTTTATTACACAGAGCTTTCAAACACTGCATTTCATTTGGGGAGGTGAAAAAAATGCCTGCATTTAACTTCTGCCTCCTAATCTTCGGCTGACAGAAACCAGGAAACTGCTCAATTTCATATGTTTACCTCAAAATACCCCATCTTGGCGAAGTGGCTGGCTGTTCCACTTTGCAAACGTAAGGCACCACCGTCATGCCTGCATGTTTTCATGCTTTCCACCCCCACCCCTGTGTTGGCTGATGCCTTTGTCCAGAAGGCAGGCTTTCATCAAATTGCATTCTGATTGACTGACCTGGATTTCTGCAAGAAGCTGAACACGGCAGCCAAATGGATTTGACCAAAACTTGCTTTGCTGGGGTTTCTAGTCTCTTTCAGAAGCAAGGCATGTGTTATGAACAGGCTGAAGAATATTATTTAAGAACAATATTACAAGCTAGAATCACAGTGAAGAGGGTTGGATGAAATGTTGGGTATCTGTCCTGAACATTCAGCTCTTCAGGGAGACACTGGTGTTCTTCTGGGAGCAGCTGTTGAGACCAAGTTTCTAAGTTCATAAAACCATAGCCTTCTGAACAAGGAGAGCTGGTCTTTTAACTGTCTATTCACCACCTTGATAGCTGGGTTCAAAACACTCAGCCATTTCGATCCGTCTAACCAAGGAGCCTGGTATTCAAAGTGGGGTGTGTTCCCATGGACTTACTTCATAATGATGCTAGGTGGTGCTGGGCATGACATGCAGGGATTCATAACTTCCTGATGACTCTCATGGACCCTGGTCAAGACCACTGTCGTCTGGGCCTCACCAATGACAGCGGCTTCCAGATGATTTCTTGGACACCAACTATTTCTTCTTCTAATCCAACTGCACTGTTTTCCCAAGCTCCAGGATTATCATGGTACTTTACCCAATCTAAACCTTTTAATAGCTTCGTATTATTTTTCTAAAACAACCTTTTAATTTTATAGTGGTTTTAAATTTACGGGGAAATTGCAAAGTTCCCATATACTCCAAACCCACTATCCCCTATTATTATTTATTATTAGTGTGTTATGTTTGCCACAGTAAAGAACTAATGTGAATACATTATTATTAACTAAAGCCCACCCGATGTCCTTTTTCTCTTCTGGGAGCCCATCCAGGTACCACATTGCGTTCAGTCGTCACGTTTCCTTAGGATTTTCTGGGCTGTGACATTTCTTAGGCTTTGCTTGTTTTCGATGACCTTGACAGTTTTGAGGAGGACCGACAAGGTATTTTGTAGGATGCCCTTCAACTGGAATGTGCCTGATTTTTTTTGTACCCATAGCATATGGAAGTTCCCAGGCTAGGTGCTGTATCAGAGCTACAGCTGCGGGCCTATGCCACAGCCACAGAAATAGCAAAATCTGAGCTGTGTCTGCCACCTATGCCACAGCTCATGGCAAGGCTGGATCCCCGATCCACTGGGTGAGGCCAGGGATCGAACCTTGCACCCTCATGGATTCTAGTCAGATTTGTTTCCTCTGTGCCACAAAGGGAACTCCCTGCCTGCTTTTTCCCCCTCATAATTTTGCAGTGTACATTTTTATGGGTTTTGCAAATGCACATATTCACCATTACAGTGTTGGTCAGATAAATAATGACCCGCCAAGGTTATCCATACCCTAACCCCTGGGACCTGTGAATATATTACTTTACATAGTAAAAGGGACTTTGCACATCTGATTAAGGACTTTGAGAGAGGAGATTTTCTAGGTTACCTGGATGAGCCCGGTATAATAATCATAAGTGTCCTTATAAGTGGGAGGCAGAGTGCTGTTGGAGATGGCATGGAAGCAAGAGGTTGGCGTGATGTGAGAAAGGGGTCCATGATCTGAAGAATGCAGGCAGCCTCTTGAAGCTGAAAAAGGCAAGACATGGATTCTACCCTAAAGTCTTCAGAAGGAATAGAGCTATGCTATACCTGTTGATTTTAGATTTTTCATCACCAGAGCTGTAAGAGAGTAAGTTTGTTGTTGTTTTAAGCCACTAAGTTTGTGTTGATTATTGCATCAGCAATGGGGAATTAATATAGCTTTTGGTACCTGACAGTGGAGTGCTGCTGTGACAGATACCTAAAAATGTGCAAGCAGCATTGGAATTGGGTAATGGCAGAGGCTGAAAGGACCATGGTAAAAGAGGTCAAGGTTGCCTTGAACAGATTCTTGGTAGAAATGGGGATATGAGGGCCCTGCAGGAAGTCAGGAGCATGACGAGCAAAGGCTGTCTTAAAAACACCCGTGTCTTCACAAACAGAAAACTGGTAGAAATATGAACATTAAAGGTGCTTCTGGTGATGGCTCAGAAGGAAGTGAGGAACATGTTTCTTTTTTAAATTAAGATATAATTGATTTTTAATATTGTGCTAGTTTCAGATGTACAGAAAAATGATTTGATTATAGTTTTTTGGAAATATGGAATATAATTCCCTGTGCTATACAGTAGGTTCTTGTTGTTTATCTGTTTTATGTATAGTAATGTATATCTATTCATCCCAAACTCCTAACTTATCCCTTCCTCCACTTTCCCCTTTGGTAATTGTAAGTTTGCTTTTTATGTCTATGAGTCTATTTCTGTTTTGTAAATAAGTTCACTTGTGTGTGTATATATATATATATATATATTTTTTTTTTTTGTCTTTTTGCCTTATCTAGGGCCGCACCTGCAGCATATGGAGGTTCCCAGGCTAGGGGTCTAACAGGAGCTGTAGCTGCTGGCCTACACCACAGCCACAGCAACGCGGGATCCGAGCCGCATCTGCGACCTACACCACAGCTCACGGCAACGCCGGATCCTTAACCCACTGAGCAAGGCCAGGGATTGAACCCGCAGCCTCATGGTTCCTAGTCGGATTCGTTAACCACTGAGCCATGACGGGAACTCCCACTTGTATATATTTTTAAGAGTCCGCATATAAGTGATATCGTATGGTATTTCTCTTTCCCTGTCTGACTTATTTCATTTAGCAGGGTAATCTCCAGGTTCATCCATTTTGCTGCAAATGGCATTATTTCATTCTTTTTTATGGCTAATATGCCATTGTATATATGTATTACATCTTTTTTATCGATTCATCTGTTGATGGACATTTGGGTTGCCTCCATGTTGTGACTATTGTAAACAGTGTTGCAATGAACATTGGGGTGCATGTGTCTTTTTGAATTAGAGCTTTCATCTTTTCCATATATATGCCCAGAAGTGGGATTGCTGGATCATATGAAGAAATGAGAAGCATGTTATTGGAAATTAGAGGAAAGGTGATCCTTGTTAGTTAGTGGCAGAAAACTTAGCTGAGTTTCATACTAAAGTTGTGTTGAAAACAGAGCTTGTAAGAAATGAACTTAGATAGTTAGCTGAAGAGATTTCCAAGCTAAGTACTGAAAGTTCAGCATAGTTCCTTTTTGTTGAGAAGAAAGAGATAAATTGAAGGAAGTTATTGTTAAATGAAAAGGAGCAAGGGAGTTCCTGCTGTGACACAGCAGGTTAATGATCCAGCTTGTCTCTGTGGAGGCACCAGTTTGATCCCTGGCCTGGGGCCAGTGGCTTAAGGATCTGACATTGCTGTAGCTGTTGTGTAGGTTGTAGCTGTGGCTCAGATTACATCTCTGGCCTTGGAACTTTCATATGCTGCAGGGGTGGCTGAAAAAAAAGAAAGAAAGAAGGAGGGAAGGAAGGAAGGAAAGAAAGAATGAAAGAGGAAGGAGGAAGAAAAGAAAGAAAGAAGGAAAGAAAGGGATAGAGGGAGGGAGGAAGGAAGGAAAAGAAAAAAAAGAAACAAAAGAAAGAAGAAAGAAAGAGAAAAAGAAAGGAAAGAAGGAAGGGAGAAAGATGGAGTTCCCTTTGTGGCCCAGTGGTTAACAAACCCAACTAGGATTCATGAGGATGTGGGTTCAATCCCTGGCCTCACTCAGTGGGTTAAGGGTCCTGTGTTGCTGTGGCTGTGGCATAGGCTGGTGGCTATAGCTCTAATTGGACCCCTAGCTTGGGAACTTCCATATGCCACAGGTGTGGCCCTAAAAAGCAAAAAAAAAAAGAAAAGAAAAAGAAAAAACAGAAAGAAGGAAAGAAGGGGAGGGAGGGGAGGGAAAGAGGAAGGCAGGAAGGGAGGAAGGAAAAGGAAAGAAAGAAAAAGGAGTAAGCCTTGAAATTTGGGAAATTCTTAGCCTATCCAGATTGCAAAAGATACCAAACTTAGAAGGTCCACTGTTGGGAAAGCATGCACCTGCGAGAAGGCAAAGTATAGCTGGACAAACCTTTGCTTGTATTTTAGAGGAAGAAAAGAGCACAGCCTTTAATGACACAAAGGACCCTCTAAAGAGATTAGGTTTTTGACTCATGAACCCCCCTCAGTCATCTCAACAGCAGCCTAAAACAGAGATGGCATCATCCAGGAATGATCAGTGGAGCAGTCTCTTGTCTAGTGGAGTGAATCCTCATGACACACATGGGAGTCATCAAAAACCCACTGGTTTGGTGGTGGTGGGGGGTTCCATTGTGGCTCAGCAGGTTAAGAACCTGACTAGTATCCATGAGATGTGGGTTTAATCCCTGGCCCCGCACAGTGGGTTAAGGATCCTGAATTGCTGTGGCTGTGGTAGGCCGGCAGTTAAAGCTCCAATTTGACCCCTAGCCTGGGAACTTCCATATGCCGCAGGTGTGGTCCTAAAAAGCAAAACAAAAAAACAAAACAAAAAAAGAAACAACAACCCACAAGAAACAAACAACCCCCACTGGTTTTGTATGTTATACCAACAGAAATGCCGCCAGCCATTATGTTTGTGGTAATTTGTTTTATAGCAACTAATATACCTACCCAATACCTACTGACCCCCACCCACGCTTCCTGTCTTTATCAAAGTACCATGTATTTTTGTTTCTGCTTTTGAAAAGACTGTTTAGAGCAGTTTAAATTGAGGGAAAGATTGAGGGAAATTTCCTATGTACCTCTTGTATCCGCACCTGCATGACTTCCCCCTCTATCAACATCCCCCACCAGAGTGAACATTTGTTATGCTTGATGAACCTACATTGATACCTCAGCCCGAAGTCCATGGTTTGCATTACAGTTCCCTCTTGGTGTGGTACTTTCTGTGGGTTTGGACAAATGTATAGTGATGTGTATTCATTAATATGGTATCATAGAGTATTTACACCACCCTGAAAATCCTCTGTGTTCTGCCTATTCATTCCTCTTCCCACCCTCCAATCCCTGGCAACTACTGATTTTTTTTTTTTTACTGTGTCCATAGTTTTGCTTTTGCCAGAATGTCACCTAGTTGGAATTGTACAGTATACAGCCTTCTCAGACTTTTCAGGTTGGCTTCTTTCACTTAGTGATATGAATTTAAGTTTCCTCCATGTCTTTTCATGGCTCAAGAGCTCATTTCTTTTCAGTGATGAATACCATTCCAGATCTATCACTATTTATTTACCCTTTATTTACTGAAGGGTTTCTTGGTTGCTTCCAAGTTTTGGCAGTTAAAAATAAATCTGCTATGAACATCCATGGGCAGGCTTTTGTATGCATATAAGTTTTTAGTTCCTTTCAGTAAATATCAAGGAGTGAAATTGATAGATTGTGTGATAAGAGTATGTTTCCTTTTGTAAGAAGTCACCAAATTGTCTTCCTAAGTGACTGTACATTTTGCATTCCCACCAGCAATGAATGAGAGAAAGTTCCTGTTGCTCTGCATCCTCACCAGCATTTGGTATTATTAGTGTTTTGGATTTTGACCATTTTAATAGGTGTATCTTATTGTTGTTTTAATTTGCATTTCTCTGATGACATGATGTGGAACATCTTTTCATTTGCTTATTTGCCATATGTACTCAGTAGGATTTTGGGTAGTGGGAATGTCTCAGCTTCAGTTTGTAGCAACTCCAGATCCTTAACCCACTGAGTGAGGCCAGGGATTGAACCCACATCCTCATGGATACTAGCCAAGTATTTAACCCTCTGAGCCACAACAGGAACTCCTTTCCATATTTTTTCGGACAGACAAGTCACTAAGACCGGTCTCCACCTTTCCATGGAGGAGTGTTGAGAGATGTGCAGTCATCTTCAGTACAGCCTGGGGATATGCTGAGATAAGATATTGGGACTGGAAAATCTTTCAAGGGTGAAAAAGCTTAGGGAAATGTAGCTGAGGGTTCCCTGGAGGAGCTGCCCTCAAGGTCAGGAGGGGAGAGTCTAGATGTCATCCCATCTCCAATCATAGCAGCTCTCTGAGGTTCGCCTTTAGATTTTTTATTTTTTTGTAAAGAGGTCCATGGCTTTTAAAAGTAATGACATGACGGGTTGGGTGTGGGTCCCTGATGTGCGCTGTTGTTGTTGTTCCCTGGGTGCTCCAAGGCCAGCCTTGTGTCTGAGGCAGAAGGCAGACTCTTAAGCTTGGCTTGACCTTATAGAAGGAAGTGCTGTCTTAGATTGGGGCTCCCCAAAGGCAGGGCAGAGCTCAGTGAGAACCTTTCTCTTCCCATGAGAAAAATACCACACTTTAGACATTCATCAAATTTCTCACTGGTCTATATGTCTCTTCATGGCTGTTGTCAAAATTAAATGTAAAATGGAGACCAGAGTTGCAAATTCCCATAAGCCACATAAGCAGAACTAAATTGAGCTTATGCTTAGGCTATTTCTTGTAAATGTCTCTGATCATCATAAGAGAAACCTAGGCCACTTTCCTGAAAATGCGTGAGATAGTCACTTTAAGCCAATCCCCTGCTATGGAGAAACCCTCACTAGAATCACCGATCATTATAAAGATTAAGCAATCTTCTCATTTTCACTTTATAGGCCATCCTGTAATGTCACACCCCTGAGCTTCCTATCAGGTTTAAATTTGAAGTCTCTCAGTTTGCAACCTGTTTTTATATGCACAATAAATTATTTTTGTTGTTATTGCTGATTTTATTTTTTAATTTAATTTTTATAAAAGCTTAGTTGAGTTACAATGTTGTGTCAATTTCTGCTGTGCAGCAAAGTGATTCAGATATATGTATATACATTCTTTTCCATCATGGTCTGTCCAGGAGATTGGCTATAATTCCCGGTGCTGTACAGAAGGACCTTGTTTTCTATCCAATCTAAATGTAATAGTTTGCATCTACTAACCCCTCACTCCCAGGCCTTCCACTCCCTCTCCCCTCCCCCTTGGCAACTGCAAGTCTGTTCTCTGCATCTGTGAGTCTGTTTCTCTTTTGCAGATAGGTTCATTTGTGCCATGTTTTAGATTCTACCTAAAAGTGATATCGTATTCACCATGGATTCTTTTTAATGCTTTAAAAACAAAAGGCAGTTCATTTTTATCATTAATTTATTTATGAGATGCTCAAGTTGCCCCAGTTTTGGCCGTGAGAGCCCGTTCAAGTTGACACATTCACTGATGACTTTCAAGACTCACCTTATTTTTTCCTGCAGACATGTTTTAGGCTTTCAGAGACCTGGGGTTTCCCTTCAGTCTGCACCTACCTGTTCTGTGAAATCTAGTTAAACTCTAACCATTTGTTTTATGATGACTGAGCATTGATCTTAAAAATCTAACACCATCCCCAGGGTGGACCAGGGCCAGCGGCCATGGCTCATGGAGGCTGCAGACCCAGGTGAAGCCCTTCATGAGCTTGTGGGGATGAACGCTCCTCGTCAGCTAGAGCTGATGAAACAGCAGTGAGACTCGAAACATGGGGACACAAAGGAGCCTCTTTGGCTGAGCAGCACTTTCCTTTGAGGAGAAAAATAACCTTCTTTATTCTTCAAGACTATAAGATATTGAGAAGAGTGTTGTAAACAGAATAACCCTGAACTCCCCATCCATCCCACTCCTTCTCCCTTCCCCTTGGCAACCACAAGTCTGTTTTCTGTGTCTGTGAGTCTGTTTCTGTTTCATAGGTAGGTTCATTTGCACAATAAACTCTTACTAAGTACTTTGCTGGTTTTAATTTTGCTCCTTCTGGATTTTTGACACTGTTAACTCAGTTTTCCCCTTGAAAACTGGGTCTACCATCACACCCTGTAGCACTTGTCACTCACACCCTGTAGCACTTGTCACACTCCTGTTCTCTGATATATCATGAACTCTAAAGGGAGTCACTAACTGAAGCCCTTTGTGAAGAAGCCCAGGGCCTCATCTTCCTGTACTAGCTGTCATTTGTCCCATTGGATGGAAATCTTGTCGAGCGTAGGAACTGGGTTTTCCTCATCTCTGTATCTTACTTGGTGCCTTATCTGCACACAGGAGGCTCTCCATGTGGTTTAGACTGGAGTTGGAGGAATCAAAAACCTCCACACTGTCCTACTGGTTGTTTTTTTGGGGGGGGAATCCCTCCTCGAGTCTCTGATTGGCTCTGAATTCAGTGCTTTGAAGAAGATGCTTTGCTCCTAAAAGGGAGAGTGCTGTCTTTTCTCTTTTGATGGATTGGTGGCCAGGCCAGGGGAAGGAGAGGTCAGGGTGGACAGGGAGGGGGGAAGTCTTGGCTGGCCATGCTGCTTGGGGAACCGCTCCAAGGCTGGACTTGTCATGCTTCTTGCCTGCTTTTAGTCAGGGGGTCATTAGGTTCTGTGGCACATGGCCCTGACTCTCAGCTCTGAGAAGCATAGAAAGATAGGTTGAGGACAGTCCAGTCCAAAACCTGCCATAAATTTGTCATGATCCAATTTCCCTTTTTAGGCTCTGTCCTGTGTATGTATATTTGTGTGTATCTGATGAAGGCCTGGGAATGAGATAACTCGAGGACAGTTGGCTCCTCAATCCCATGTTCTTGGCTCTTCAGGGTGTTAATGTCAGTGGAAAGAATGCAAAAGCAATAACTGGTTTCTGGGAGGGCAGCACTTACCCTGCCACTTCTCTCTCCCTGGAATTAGTGGTTGGCTCATTTCTTAAGAATGATGAAGTTGAATGGTTCTTTCTGGTGCATGCAGCTGTTGCCTGGTGGGACTGAAGGCAACAGGAAGGGCTGTTTCTGAACTGATGAAGCCAAACAATACTGAGGTCCTGAGCTGTCAATAATGGAATCTGGAGTTCCCGTCGTGGCGCAGTGGTTAACGAATCCGACTAGGAACCATGAGGTTGCGGGTTCGGTCCCTGGCCTTGCTCAGTGGGTTAACGATCCGGCGTTGCCGTGAGCTGTGGTGTAGGTTGCAGACGCGGCTCGGATCCTGCGTTGCTGTGGCCGTGGCGTAGGCCAGTGGCCACAGCTCCGATAAGACCCCTAG
>PVHT021183543.1:29166576-29219891 GCA_004024745.2 Catagonus wagneri | reverse complement strand
CACAGTCACCCCTGTTTTCCCAGGAGATCCTCCAGGAATTGCAGTCAGGTTCCACCCAGATTCCTCTGGAGACTGCTTTGCCCTGGGACCCGGTGCACGTGAAAGTCTGTGTGTGCCTTTCAAGAGTGGGGTCTCTGTTTCCCCCAGTCCTGTGGAGCTCCTGCACACAAGCCCCTCCGGCCTTCAATGCCAGATGCTCGGGGGGCTCTTTCTCCCTGTGCCCGATCCCCAGGTGTGGGGTTTTGACGTGAGGCTCAGAACTCTCAGTCCTGTAGCTGAGTCTCTGTGCTGCAGTTACTTTTCAGTCTGTGGGGCTTCCCACCCGGGAGGTATGGGGTTGCTTCTATCGCGTAATCGCCCCTCCTACCTCTTGATGTGGTCTCCGCTGTGTCTTCTGGAGCAGAGTATCTTTTTTGGAAGTTTACAGTCCATTTGGTTGAAGGTTGCTCGGCATTTGGCTGTATTTTTGCTGTTATTTGGGAGAGAAGTTGAGCTCAAGTCCTTCTATTCCGCCATCTTAATCCAATCTATTCAGTTTATGTTTAAGGAAACTATATAACTTTATTTTGGTTAGCATAATATTTTGTTGCACAATTTGTGTTATTAATCTATACCATCTCATACAATTTGGTGTTTTAAATTCTTTTATTTTTTATACAATTTGAAAGGTTATTTTAAATTACAATTATTACAAAATATGGGCTATGTTCCCCACATTGTACAGTATATCCTTAAACCTATCTTACATCCGAAAGTTTTAACCTCCCACTCCCCCACTCCTGTATTTCCCCCTTCCTGTATTCCCCCTCCCCCACTGATAACTGCTAGTTTGTTTTCTGTATCTGTGAGTCTGCTTCTTTGTTATATTCACTAGTTGTATTTTTCAGATTCCACATATAAGTGATATATCTGTCTTTCTCCATATGACTTATTTCACTTAGCATAGTACCCTCCAAGTCCATCCAGGTTGCTGCAAATATCAACATTTTGTTCTTTTTCATGGACAAGTAGTATTCCACGGTGTATATGTACCACATTTTCTTTATCCAGTCATCCATTGATGAACATTTAGTTTGTTTCCATATCTTGGCAATTATAAATAATGCTGCTATGAACACTGGGGTTCATGTATCTTTTTTATTTCTTTCCATGGCTGCACCTATGGCATATGAAAATTCCTAGGCCAAGGGTAATTGGAGCTGCAGATGAGACCTGTGCCACAGCAATAACAACACCACATCTGCAACCTCTGCTGCAGTTTGTGGCAATGCTGGATCCTTAACCTACTGAACCCCTGTCCTTAACAGAAACAACACTGGCTCCTTAACTTGCTGAGCCACAACGAGAAGTCTACATGTATCTTTTTGAATTAGTATTTTTGTTTTTGGAACTGTATGTTAAAATGGGTGAAATGTATTGTGTATAAATAATACTTCAATGAAGTTGATTTAAACATTGAAGACTGCTGCTTCAGATTAGTGTTTCTCAAATTTTTAAATATCCATACTCCTTTTTGATTAGACTGAAAACCTCACAATATTCTGTAGTTATTTATTTTTTTAATTTTTAATTTTTAATTTTTCCGTTATAGCTAGTTTACAGATTTCTGTCAATTTTCCAACTGTGCCACATGGTGACCCAGTTACACATACATATATGGTTTCATCACATGTGATTAGACATAGTTCCCAGTGCTATACAGCTGGATCTCCTTGCTTTTCCATCCCAGAGGCAATAGTCTACAACTGTTAACCCCAGACTCCTATACCATCCCACTCCCTCCCCCACCGCCTTGGCAACCAAAGGTCTGTTCTCCAAGTTCGTGATTTTCTTTTCTGTAGAAAGGTTCATTTGTGCAGTATATTAGATTCTAGATGTAAGTGATATCGTATGGTATCTGTCTTTCTCCTTCTGACTTGCTTCACTCAGTATAAGGGTCTCAAATCCCATCCATGTTGCTGCAGATGACATTATTTTATTCTTTTTTATGGCTGAATAGTATTCCATTGTGTATATACACCACATCTTCCTAATCCAATCATCTGTCGATGGACATTTGGATTATTCTTTAGTTATTTAGAATTTCAAAATAAATTAAAGGGAGTGGGAAAGAAAAAATCAAAACAATGGTAACTTTAGAAAATACCCTGTTAATTTGGAGATAAGACAGGTATCTGGCTTCCAACACCTCAGAATCTGTATATGCATTTTATCCTCTTTACTACATTGTGTATGTGTGTGTGTGTGTCTGTGTATTTATGTGTGTGTGTGTGTGAATGTTAGAGTATGTGTGACTGTGTGTGTGTGAATATGTGTGTCTGTGTGTGTGTGCATGAGATAATAATATTATTGGTACAGTTGAATATTATTCTTGGTACAGTTGACACTACCATTGCATCTCACTTCTCACCTCCCTCCTTGCCTTCCTTCTCTTTTTTTCCTGGAGGCAATAATGTGAAAGTTAGGTGTATATTTTTCCAGTCCAGTTTTGAATATGTTTTCATATATAAGTATGTATATATGTATACATGTATTATTCTGAACTTTCATTTCTAAATTTATACGGTCAGTTTCAAAATAGACAGATCATTCTGCAATTTCCTTTTTTCAATTACCATTATAGTTTTGAGGTCTGCTCAAAACGACGTATCTAGGTCTAGGTAATTTTTCTTGCTGTTGTGCAGATTTCCATTATACTAAGATACCATAATTTAGTTCTCAATTTCCCTTTTTTTCGTTATTGTCAGTAACAGTGTGGCTATAATCTTCGTGTTACACGCAGAGGGTTTCTCTAGGTTACATGTAAAGCTGGAATTCCTCAATGGTAGGGCTAAAATATGCTTTTCCAAGTATGCGGTGCATCCTAACTTCCACCCAAAGATTCTGAGGTTCATATTTGCTCCGTCTCTTACTTTGACTCCACCACGAATTACGGTCCTAAAACAGGGTTGGCAACTGATTTTCTAAAGGGTCAGAAAGTAAAACATTTCAGGCTTTGCCAGCCAGTGGGCAAAATCGAGACTATGATGTAGGTGTTTATAGAACCATTTAAAATATAGCCATTAAATAATGTAATAACCATTCTTAGCTCCTAGGCTGTAAAAAGGCAGCACTGAACTAGATTTGGCTCATGCACCACAGTTTTCTGTGCCTCGCCCTAGACTCGTCCAGTTCCAGGCAATCTTCTAATTCCAGTATGAGTTCACTCATAAATAGATACCTTAATACAGGTACACACACACACACACACACACACACACACACACACACGTACACACACATGCATAGTGTGAGAAGCTAGTTGCCACGTACACACTTTGAGGGAAGCCCCAGGGGAAATAGCATTCATTTTCCTACGACATTGCTGTTGCCCTTGGTCTGTAAAAGCAGCAGGCTGAGAGTGGCTCCCTTTCCCTCCCCAGGCTGCCTCTTGCTCCCTTGCCCCTTTCCTCGCTGGGCAGGCACACAGCAGTGATGCTTCTGTCTCTACGGGGCTTGGACTTGCAGGGACACAAGGTCCCGGTCTTCCCCACACCTGTGGCTCTTTTAGGAAAGTGGCATGTGCGCTGGGCAGCATCTCTCAGTGATCTCAAGGACAAGATGCTGCAAGGTGTTTAGAGGAGCAGTGGCAGGGAGAGCTGGGGAAATGGGCAGCGTTTTGGAAAACACAGACATCAGGAGTGTCAGTGGGTTTGACTTCATCTTTCTGAAGATGGGTCAGAGGTAGGATATAGGCAAGGCTGCTATGGGCAAAGTAACCTACCCCACAGTGTTCCCAGAGACAACTAGGGGACAAGGGATTGGTGGAATTGATGACAGTTTTAAAAAGACTCGGGTTAAAGCAGCTTTTTATAATAATGAACCCTGGTCCTGGGCAGAATTTGGCACAGCCATGCCATCCTTCCAGTGGGACCGTATCTAGATCCACCTAGATGGCTGACGTCCAATCTTTTCTTTCCTGTTTCTGGGCAAAGGGTCTCCGAAACCTCCTTCTCTTTCCCTTTTCAATGTCAACTCACAGAGCAAAGTGCCCTTCCAAACCTCAGCACCCTCTCAAATTCTGCCAGTCCCACCAGCCAACCCACTCCAGCCTTCTTCTCCCTCCATCCTCACAGCCCCCTCCCGCCCACCCCTCCAGCTTCTGAGGCCCCTTTTATCCCCCTCTAGCAAACACACTCCCCACTCCCAGCCCAGCTCCACTGGGTTGACAGCACTCAGAGAAGACATGATGATAAAGAAGAGAAACTCACACAAGTTCTTCCAGACCCGGTGTCCTGATGGGGGTGGACCCACCTGAGTCTCTTCCCGGCCCCACCTGGACAAGGCAACCCCGTGAAGAAGTGAGCTGGGGCCCTGAGAACTGGGGGACCAGGTGAGGCTAGTGAAGACTCCGCCCCTTCTCCTACAGCAATTTCCATCTGCACCCGGGGCAGGGAACTGGCAGGTACAGGTTTCCACCCGCTGGTTTTACCGTCTACTGACTCAAGCCTTCTGCCTCTTACTTAGAGCAAAGGGCTCAGCCCCGAGCCCCAGCGCCCTAGCGCTCAGCTTTGCTGCAGCCCACACAGAGTGCTAAATTAGACTGTTTGCACCTTGGCTGATGGCTTCTAAATGGTTCTGTGGATAATGGTGTTTATCCCCTGCAGAGATGGAGTGACTGCAGAGAGAGGAACGCAGAGGTAGGATTCCATAAGAAAACAAAGCTTGCTAGGAAACTGACCACCCACAAGTTTAAATATTTAAATTCTCCCTTCAGCTGAGGGGAGGCGGTACCGTTATATATTGTCAGGCTCCGGTATTAATTCCCAGCTCTGTAACGGGGACTAGTCTGAGAGTCTTATGCCCTCTGGCCTTTGGAGATGCTGCTGCCTCGCCAGATACTTGTAGCTCGCTCCCACTCTTGCCCTGGCGAGTTTTCAGTCATGGCATTGACGTTACCCTCCGTGCCCTTCGGTGTTCCTCGGCACTGGAACCCCCATCAGAGAACTTGTCAACAGTGCGCTTATCTGAATCCTCCACTAGAGCAGAAATAGCCTCTTCATCGCTGTCCTCACAGCCCGTCACTGTGCCGGGGACCAGGCTGAATGGAGCCGAGATGGCCTCTGAGATGCCCAAAGGCACCCAGACTCTTAAGACCGCCCCTCCACGGAGCATCAAGGTCAGCAAAGCAGGAGCAGTCATCCAGCCAGGGCACAGTGACGGCGCAGGGAGGAGAGGCAGGGCGTCGGGAGCCGAGGACAAGGATGCACTCCCCATGGCCGGAGTCCTAGACGCTGACCCAGAGCCGTGCCGGGGTGTTTGGGCTTGTTCCCTGGCTGCTGGCTGAGAACGAGGTGGTCGGGCAAGGGTTTCAAGGTGCTGGGATGGTGCGAAGGCTCAGCCCTGGGCAGGCAGCATCCTAAGCTTGTTCCAGGGGCTCAGCCTGCGGGTGCCCGGCCTCCAGGGCGGGTCCAGAGGATGGAGCAAACCCAGGGGAGGCTCAGATAAGGACGCTCCCGCCGCTCGGGCAAATGAGGCAGCATAGGAGGTGCTGGTCACCCGAGGGTTCAGCTCTCAGCAAGGCTGGTCCACAGCTGGGTGCTCAGTGTGGGAGCCAGGTCCGTGGTGGGGAAGGACAGATACGTGGACTCAGGGTCCGAGTGGAGCTGGGGGAGAAGAAACAGCAAGGCTGTTAACTAGGCTGGGTCCCTCCAGAAGCCACTCCGAGGCAAGGATTCCAGAGCAAGTGGCTCATTTGGGAGGAGGAGGGAAGCAGGGGTGGGAGGTAGGAGTCAGGAAGGAAGGGCGCCCAGCAAGGCTGGATGAGAAGAGGGGCCAGGAGGGCACCCACCGTGTGCCTGCCATCCCAGGACAGTGATTTCTTCTCCCTCGTGGGTGGGAACAGTGACTTGTGTGCCAGAGAGGAGGTGCAGGGCTGCTGGTGGGTAGTTGGGCTGCACTGAGTGAGGAGGCCTGAGGGTCGGGGGCGCCGAAGGCTTCGGCGTGAAGGCTGAGCCCTGGAGCATCAGATGCCAGCCGTGTTGAGCAGCTACGCGCAGCGTGCCCAGGGGAACCTGCAGGCTGGCTGCTGACAGGCCTCTTGCCCAGCTGAACTGGGTGTGGAGGATCCTGCAGGCGTTCCTGCCAGACTGAGTCACCTGTGCAGAGACCCCGTCTTGATTCTTGTTTCCTTATAGAAAACCCTTGAGAGCTTTTGGGTGAACAGAGCTCAAATCTAGCTTGGAAGGGTCAGAGGAGAGGGGACCAGCTGCTCACTCAAGGGCCTTGAGGCCCTCGGGAGTGATCAGAACCCCCTGATGGGGTGCCTGCTTCCCTTGAGCCCCCGTGAGTGGCCGCAGCAACTGACATCTGCCTGCCGGGCACGTGCTCCATCCTTGCATTCTTACCAAGTGAGCCAGCCTTAGTACCCAGTGAGCCAGCCTTGGTACCCAGTGAACGCCCTTGGAGGTAGGCACTGGAGTCGTCTGCTCTGCACAGAGGAGGAAACCTGAGAGTCCACACCTGCATTTCTCTCCAGTCTCTATTCTGCACACTTAGCTGCACCTTACCCTTAACTGTGAATGGGCAATGTGTCCCAAACCCAGGGCTGGACTCGCGCTCCTGGTAGGATCCCTAAGCACTGGGAAGCAGAGGTGGACCCGATTCCAGGTTTCCTATAGCCCCACCCTCATTTTATAGTGGGGACGCACCTGCTCCAGGGTCCCCAAGCCAAGTCGGAGCCTCCTACCCAGACCTGCATCCAGTCCTTCGAACAGCAGCTCCTCCTAATGGAAAGGCATTTTCTAAAATCATTTTGCTTGTGTAGCCCATTTTCTTGGTTGTTTTTTCCCTGATGAATAGTGTGTGTGTGTGTGTGTGTGTGTGTGTGTGTGTGTGTGTGTGTGCACGCGCACACGCACGCGCACTAGTGGACATCTTATGGAATTGTCATGCATTGTTTACTTTGGAGAAAAGGCCAGTTTTTGGCAAGAGTTCCGTGGCTATTTGGAAGAGCTTCCTGACCAGACCAAGGGCCGGGCCTTGGGTAAGAATGTGGAGGGAGACTGAGCGTCTGCATCTCCCACAGAAAGTGGGGTTGGTCTGAAGGGGGTGCCAGGCAGGGCCCCAGGAGGCCTGTTCTGTCTGATTTCCTGGGCTCATAAGCCCTACACTCTTATTCCGATCTCAGGATCAAAGAGCATTGTCCAGGTAAACAGGTTGGCTTCTGGAAGTGCATCTTTCTTCCCCAGATTTTTGGATGCATTTCATTTTCCAATTGAGAAAAGTGAGAGGGACATTTTCCCAGCTGGGTCTGTGGAGGGAAAGGGCAAGTTCACAGTCACTGCCCGTCCCCCTTCGTCCATCTCACCCCGTCATCTGTGCTGTTGGCGTGGAGAGCCCAGGGGCTCACTTGCTTCCCAGCTTCTCTTTCAAGGATGTTCTGTCTCTGTCTTGGCAGCTTCATCCTCCCTCAGGCTCAGGTTTCTAAGACACAGAAGACCTGAGTGTCCCACTTCTCTGCCTCCTGCGTGTCCCCCTTCTCTGCCTCCTGCGTGTCCCCATCTGACAGGGAACTATTCTGTTGGTATTTATCCCGATGGTCCCCTAATATCACCTGTCCCTGAAATTATCCTGAAAAGTTCCAAGCCTTTCTGTTATTCACTGAGCCAGGCCTCAGTGCCTCTGGGAACTGAGAGCAAGAGGATCTCTGAGCAGGGCCCCCAGGGGAGGCGCCCCTCATCTCGCCAGGCTCCCTTGGCAGGGTCACTACTGTGTCCACACAGTGACATCTGGGGGAAATAGTGGCAGGAAGCAGTGGTGATGAAGGCAAACACTGCATGGCTTCCCAGACCTGACTGCACCATCAGCCACGCCTGGAGGGCTTATGGAATTATAGATTCTTGGGTCTTGTATCAGTTATCTCTTGCTGTGTAACAAATGACTTCGAACCTTAATGGCTTAAAACATCAACCACGGTATTTAGCTCGTGATTCTCTGGGAGGTCTTCTGGTCTGTGTCTGCTCATCAGCCCTTGGGTTCACTTAGGTGCTATGGTCAGCTGGCAGGTTGGCTGAGACCTGGCTTGTCCGGGATGGCCTCCCTGGTGTGGCTGGTGGCCAGCAGGCTGTTGGCTGGGAAGACCGATGCATCTGTCTTCTTCCAGCAGGTCAGCTGGGGCTTGTTCCCGTGGAGCCCCAGATCTAGGAACGGCCAGAGCATGAGCCACAAAGAACAGGCACCTTTCATGGCTCTGCTGTGTCACATTTGCTGCTGTCCTGTTGGTAAAGCAAGTCACAGGGACAAGCCCAGAGTCTTTGTGGGATGGATGTGAGAGCTGTGTACCAGCCACAAATATCTACCACAGAGCCTCACTCCGGACTCTGGTGGTGGCCCCAGGAAACCTTAGTTTTAACCTGTAATTCTGGGTGATTCTCATGCAGCTGCTGCACAGAAGGTCAGCCAGGAACACGGGAAGTGACAGTGAGTTAGCTGTGAGCTCAGGAGTCTGCAGAGGCAGGCAAGTGACATAAATGCGTGACATGGCAGGTGTAGGGTGACAGGGAATGCTCAGTCTGGGAAAACTGGACCATCGTAGAAGGGAAGGAATTCAAATTCCATTTTCTTAACACACTGACCAGCCAAACCATGTGTGTCCAAGTGGCGCACAGCTGTGAGCCAGTGTCTCTGGGTTTTACGATGATTTCCCAGATGTTAGAGACTGACAGGTGGCCCCGGGGCTGTGGGCGCCCCCTCACCTCACAAAGACCACGACTCTCGTCCCAGCTGCCCACCCGTCGGCGTCTGCACAGGGGGCTGGCACTGAAGCTCTCCCTTCCTTCCCAGCTTGGACTCCAACCCGCGTTCCTGCTCGAGCCCTCCCTGACCACCCGCTGCTTTATTTTTCCTCCCCAGTACTTATCACCATCTGGCATATGTTTTCTCTGTGTATTGGTTTTCTGCCCCCTCTCTCCCACAGGAACATAAGCCCCGTGGACTTATTGTGTCTACTTCTGGACCCTCGGGCTCTGGCACTCGGTGGGCACTTAATGACTCTTCCTCCAAAGAATGGAGCCCTCTTGCTATTGTTTTTCATTTCGACTGACTGTCTCCCTTGGCCTCAGGAACAGCGCCAGCCTGGCCTCAAGCACCCTCTCTGTGTTTGCTCAGTGGACTGAAGCCATGAGGATGGCATAGCCTCCTGCCATCTAGGCCCACCTCCCCCATGTCGGTTTGCGTCTCAGGCACTTTTTCTCTGGGCTCCTCAGAGGTGGACAAAACCTCCTGGCTCCCTCCAGGCCAGGCCATACCCAGGGAGGGCGGAAGGGGACGCAGGGCCTTACCTGGGGGGTAAGGTGTTTGGAGACCTCAGCTTGGGTGTTCCTCCACTTGGCATGTCTTACTGTTAATTAATTTGTGTGCATGTAAGGACGTTTAAGTTCTCTTCTCTTAGCAAATTTCAATGATACCGCACGGTGTTCTCAACCCTAGACACTATGTTTTACATTAGAGCCTCATCTGTACTCATCTATAGCTAGAAGTTTATATCCTTTTCCCAACCTCTCCCTGTTTCCCACACCCCCCAGCCCTGGCAACAAGTTCACTCTCTATTTCTATGAGTTTGACTTTTTGTTTTTTAATTTATATATATATTTTTCTTTTTATGGCTGCACGCGCAGCATATGGAGGTTCCCAGGCTAGGGGTGTAATCGGAGCTGCAGCTTCCAGCCTATGCCACAGCCCCGCCCACACTGTACCTGAGTTGCATTGGTGACCTACAGCACAGCTTGTGGCAATGCCGGATCCTTAACCCACTGAGTGAGGCCAGGGATTGAACTGCACCCTCATGGACACTATGTCGGGTTCTTTGACCTGCTGAGCCAAAACGGGAACTCTGACTTTTTCTTTTTAGATTCCCTTATCAGTAGTACCGTGCAGGTTTGCTCTTTATCTGGCTTATCTCACTTTTCCTCAAGTTCTAGGCCTGTTGTTGCATGTGGCAGAATTTCCTTCTGTCTCCCGGTTGAATAATATGTTGCTGGGTGTATGTATGCCATCTTCTTTATCCATTCATCCTTGGATGGACGTTTCCAGGTCTTGGCAGTTGTGAACGAAGCTCAGTATCCAGCACAGAGGATTAGGACAGTAGCCAGGAGAGAGCTGGAGCAGGGAGAGGTGTGTGCGGCCGGCACGGGGCACGCAGCTCAGCGCCTCACAGGGCCCTGTACTTACCTGGGGAGACTTGAATTTGCTCCCCTAGATCTTACCGATGAGGAAACAGAACTTCAGCGACGTTGGGACTCTGCCTGGGGTCCCCGAGCCGATTTGAGGCTCCTTCCCACCTCTTAGCCCATTCAGTTCCCAGCGAGCCATCCTGTCCCCTCTCACCCTAAAGGGCTGAGGGGTCAGAGTGTCCTTAGCACACCACGTTCTGACTCAACTGCCCGAAGTGAACAGTGCGCATGGGCTCCAAAATGCTTCTAGCAAAAGAGGAGATGATTCGAGCATTTCACAAAGAGAAACCAAAACTCCCAAGAGGCCGGGGTTCAAATTGTTCAAGAGGGAACCAGAGCGCCCCAACATGGGCTCTTGGAAAGGGGAATAACTGTAGGGGAGCGGGAGGGCACTGTGGCAGGACCCCGTCTTCCTTGTCAGAGGAGTTGGGGGGGCGCTGGGCGACGTCCCGTGGGGAGTAGGAGGCCACATTCCCAGCGCTTCGCTGACTCTGCTCTTGCTCAGACAGAACCATCCAGCTGCCTGTTTCCCCGTCGTGCTGGAAGCAGGGAGAGCAGCCCCGGCTGTTGTAGATCACGGTTTTGCCGGCTGGAGATGGGGCGCCGCTCCAAAGGCCAAACGTCCAAGGCAGACGCACCGTGTTCCCGCTCGGAAACCTGGGACAGGTTTTTGGACAAGAAAAATCTTTCATAAAACATGGGAATTCAGCAGCTCCAGGGATCGGAGGACTTGCAGATCCAGATCCCTTCCTGATGGGCCCCAAAGTGTGTCCCGACAGCTCTCTGGAGAAGGCTCGTTGCCTCCCGTGCCAGGAAGGCACTTTATTTCTCGTGCCAGGTTGGGTCCTGGTGTCCCTGGGTGGTGTCACTGACCAGGGCTGGATCCAAAGAGCACCTTTTTAGATGGGGTGGTGCCCTGTGCTTCGTTCGTGGAACATTGAGTCCCCTCCCCCCCCCCCCCCCCCGGGGGCCTGGCAGGAGAGGAGGCTGGTCAGGCCCTGCCAGAACATCCCAGAATGTAACCCGATCTTTAGACTGGGCGGAACTGCACCAGGACGGTGCTTGCTCAGCCCGCCTCCCTGCCGTCCTCAGGGACCTTGGCCTCAATATTGAAAGGGTGATACCCGAGGCCAGTGGGATGCTGACTCTTCAGGGAGGTGGTGGGATCTGCCGGTCCAGCTGTCCACTCAGACGGCTAAGAGGCATCTCGCATCTGCGCATCCCAAACCCGCTCCTGACCTCCCACCCACACCCGAGCCTCCCTGTCTTTCCTGTCCCAGCGATGGCAAGTCCACCCGTCCAGGAGCTCGGACGAAACATCTTCCAGTCACCCTTGACCCATCCATGCATCAACCAGTCCTGGTGGCTGGACCTTCAGTGTATACCAGAATCTGCCCATTTTTAAACCTCCGCAGCCACCATCCTGGTCAGCTCTTGTCTGCGATGTTGCTGCCTTCTCTTGCCTGGTCATCTACTCCTCACTGTCTTTTCCCAGCACAGCAGCTGGGGCCCTTCTCCTAAAAACACTGGTCAGATTGTACTGTTCTGCTCCAAGCCATCTGCGGCTTTTCCTTTTACTCAGAGTAAAATCCGAAGTCCTGACTTTGGTCCTGATGCACTGGCCTGCCACCCCCTTTCTGACCCACCTCATGTCTCAGCCCGCTCCCCAGGTCCCTCCCTCAGGACCTCGGTGCTCGCTGCAGCCTCCTGGCTAAGAGAGCAGATGACCGCTCCCACCAGCGACTCTCTCTGGAAGGAGCCTGTGGCCTTGCCCAGTCTTGCGGTGGCTCAGGCAGACATACTCACCTTTCTCATGCGGATTGATGGCTTCTTGCTGGAGGCACCTGCTTATTTGACATGGCAGCTTAAGCCTTGTGTGCCACAGGTCAGGTGGGGTTTGGAAGGTGTCCCAGCTTCCTTGTCTCCTGGGCGGGACAACTCTGAGGCATGTTCTCCGTGGTCTCCCAGTGTTATTTGCTGCCTTCTCTCCCAGTCTCACTTCCCCGCTTTCCTCTGTGCCTTCTGGGATCACCTGCAGAACTACTAGCTTTCAAACCCCACCTCAGGGCCAGCGTCTGGTCAGCCAAAGCAAGTCATGGCTTCAAGCGTCTCTGATGTAGAGCCATCCAGGGAGGCAGCCCAGAGAGCAGATCCTGCCTGCACCTTGTGACCTGAAGCTCTGTGTGCAGAGTCCCACTTCCCCAGACACATTGCTGCTCACAGCCTCCCTGCAGCCAAGTGGCTCTGGGTCTCGGGAATGTGAAAACAGATATGCCGTGGGGGCCAAGGAAGGGCTCCTGTTGGGGTTCCACGTGGTCTCTCTTTGCTCACACCTGCCAGCAGGCTACCCTGTTGGGGTTAATGATTTACCTCCCATCACCCAGTGGGAAGAGAAAGGGGTCGTTGGGTCTCGGGGGGTCGTGGAATTTCAGAGCCCGGGGTTTGCAGATTCTGCTGCTAACTGTGGCTGTAGAACAAACACCTGAAACTGAGTGCCTTCAAACAATGACCAGAACTATTTTGCTCACAAATCTGCCATTTGGGCAGAGCTTGGCGGGCAGCGCCCCTCTGCTCCGTTGGTGTCAGCTGGGGGTCGTCAGAGGCGAGGCTGGTGACTTCACGACTCATGTCTGGAAGGTGGTGGGAAGATGTGAGCAGGAGGGGCCCCCTGCAGGACCTAGGCTTGGTCCCTGCTCCCTGTCATCACTCCACGGAGCCATTCAGCACGATGTCTTCAGGGTAGCCAGGCTTCTGCCATGGGGGCTCGGACCCCAAAGGTGCGTGTCCCAAATGAAGGAGCGCTTGAAGGAGGCGGTGTTACTTTTGATGGCTTAGCCTAGGAAATCGCATAGCATCACTTCTGTCCTGTCCTGTTGGAGGGAGTTATAAAGGTTTGGCTGCCTTTGCCACACAATCTTTGCTTTTAGGTCCATTGGTGTGATGTTCTTCATGGCCCAAAGCTAGTCTGCAGTGAAGACATTGATACAGGCCCAGAGAAGTTTTGGCTAACAGGGCTGTGACGGGAGCTCTTGCTGGGGCAGAGCATGGGTTTTTAATAACACTCACAGGGACTTTCTAATACCTTCAGGGAAAATTATCAGATGTATAACTGCTACAGTGTTCAGTAGGATCTGGCACTGTCACTACAATGGCTTATATCGCTGCTGTGGCATGGGTTCGATCCCGGACCCAGGAACTTCCACATGCTACAAGTGCGGCCAAAACGAGAGAGAAAGGGGAAAGCTTTTTTTCTGTTTATTTAGCAAAACACATATTTACTTTTGAAGATCTAAGAAAAATTTGAATAGGTAAATAATGAAAGTAAGGTCACCATAAATCTTAACACTCAGGTATATCTGATATTAATCGTATCTATAAGAAAGGCATTAAACTATTAGATCATAAATACTTGTATTTCTCTCCCCCCTTTTCTGGGACAGAAGGTCTTTATTATGCTGAGGGGGGAGATTGGTGGAAAAGAAATTTGGACAGGCTGAGAGGGTCCTAGCTGATCTATACACAGAAAGGCATGGAGATAATCTAAGGAGAAAAAGCTAAGAGATGGGGAGGAATTTGGAGGAGAGAGAGAAAGAGAGAGAGAGAGAGGGAGAGAGGAGGGGAGGAGGGGAAGGGGAGAGTATTAGAAGAATATTAGGAGAAGATAGGGGGTGAGTGATGAGACAGGTTCAAAGGCTGACAGTTTAGGGGGATGAGCAAGATCGAAAATAGAACGAGGAGGAATGCAGGCAGCTGCAGTGTGGAGTAAATTTTGAGGAAAGGCACAGGCAGCAAAAAAAAAAAAAAAAAGGTTTAAAAGGAATGTTGTGTGAGTTCCCTTCATGACTCAGTGGTTAGCAAACCTGACTAGGATCCATGAGGATGCGGGTTCGATCCCTGGCTTCACTCAGTGGGTCAGGGATCTGGCGTTGCCGTGAGCTGTGGTGTAGGTCGCAGATGCAGCTTGGATCCCACTGTTGCTGTGGCTGTGGCATAGGCCGGTGGCTGCAACTCCGATTCATCCCCAAACCTGGGAACTTCCACATGCCGCATGTGCATTCTAAAAAGCAAAAATACATATATAAACAAACAAATAAGTAAATAAAAGGAATGCTTGTTACCATACACCACCGGAAACTTTCAGTAAAGAAATGCATTACTCTTTGATTCTGGCTCAGTTTTAAAACCTGAAGATGTCCCAGTTTTATTTGGGATATTTATATCCATCTATATAATCCCACGTTATTTTTAAAAATCAAACTAAGGTCTTATTCTTCACATTATTTTATAAGCTGCCCTTTCACTTAACGTGTGTGGAACATCACCTTCAATGACCACACAGCACTCCAGTGTGGAGATGTCCTGTAATTTACCTAACCCACCTCCCATTGGCAGGTTGGATTATCTCCAGTTTTCAAAACTATTCCAAGCAGTGTTGCAATGAATAAAATAGCTTTATTAGTAAATCTTCCTGCATGTATACGATGATTTCCTTAGGACGCATTTCTTGACGTAGCTTTTGCCGGATCAATGGGAAAATAAAATATTATAGATTCTAATAGTCATTATTGGACTGCCTTTCAGAAAGTTTGACTAATTAGGAGTTCCCATTGTGCCCCAATGGGATTGGCGGTGTCTCCGCAGCAGCAGGGATGTGGGTTCAATCCCTGGCCTGGCACAGTGGGTTAAGGATCTGGTGTTGCCTCAGCTGTGGCGTTAAAGAAAGAAAGAGAGAGAGGGAGAAAGAAGGGAAGGGAGGGAGGGAGGAAGGAAGGAAAGGAAGGAAGGAAAAAAGGAAAGAAAGAGCAAGAGAGGGAGAGAAAGGAAGAAAGAAAGAAAGAAAGAAAGGAAGAAAAGAGAAAGAAAGGTTGACTAATTATTCTCCTGTTGAGAGGGTGACTCCCAATCTGTTGATCCTGAACTATCTCTCCTTGTTCTGTCACTACATCCAAAGGGTAATTCAACTAGAATGTAAGCTCCAAGAATCCAGCAGCCTTTCTGACTCTGTGAAGCGTTGATCTAAACGCATAATGGGAACTGAATAAATATGTTTGAACGAATGAATGATTGTTTGGATGGATGGCTGGATTTGGACCCTTCAAGGGCCGGTTTCTGCTGCTCCAAAGCCCTGTAATGTCTGGTACGCTGCCAAGTGCAGATAGGTGCCCGACACCGAATCCCCTAAGGAAGTCAGTCAAGGCCTATTCATAAGGCCAGTGGGAGTCAGATACTCCTTCCAGTCTAAGAAACACATTGTTCACTTGCCCCTGAATCCAGAAGTCTGTGGCCCCAAGAAGTTAGACTTCTCGGAGGCTTGGGTCCCAGCCTTCGCCACACCACCCATCCCAGGGACCTCTGATAGGGAATTACTTTTGGGGTGACCCAACTTGAGTAAATCGCTCTCTTCTTCCGATAACAGATCAAACCACCTTTAGACATTCCTTTAAAATGCTGCGTTGTGAAGATGGAGGAAAGATGGATGGGAGGCCTCCAGCATGATGCCCGGCACAGGGTTGGCTCCCCCAAGGGGGGCTGTTACTGTGCCCAAACCATCACTGTCACTTTTTGGTGTCACCCTTGGTCTTGTCTACTCAGGAAAAAAAGAAAATAACATTTCGTTAGTTTTGAAGCTGCATCCTCTCCATGGGACTGTGATTCGGGTATATTTTTTTCCATTTTGCAGCTCAGGAAACTGGCATTTGGAGAGGCAAAAGGACATTCCCACTTTCTTGCAATTTTTAGTGGCCTGAGTCCAGGGGAGATGTGTGCAGCTTCAGTGTTGGTCGCCGGGCAAACTCCCTGAGCTCAGCTGCCCTTTGGACCAGTCAGCAGATGGAGGGCAAAGCTGCTGGTCTCAGGGGCACGGTCAGCTGCCTGGGTGCCTGTAACATTCCTGAGGAAGGTGGGGGCTGTTTTCATCACAGCTTCTCTGACAGCCAGGGAGGCTGAGGCCAGCTATGCTTAAGAAAGCCCAGTGAAGTCAGCCAGGCGAGCTGGGTTGGCTTAGGTCAGACGCTGTCTAGAAAAAGGAAGCTGGGAGTTCCCGTTGTGGCTCAGAGGTAACGAACCTGACTAGTAATCCATGAGGACGCGGGTTCGATCCCTGGCCTCACTCAGTGGGTTAAGGTTCTGGGGTTGCCGTGAGCTGTGGTACAGGTTGCAAATGTGGCTTGGATCTGGCATTGCTGTGGCTGTGGCTGTGGCTGGCAGCTGCAGCTCTGATTGGACCCCTAGCCTGGGAACCTCCATAAGCGCAGGTATGGCACTAAAAAAGCAAAAAAAAAAAAAAAAAAAAAAAAAAGAGAGAGAGAGAGAGAAAGAAAAAGGAAGCTGATACCTAAAAATTCTCTGCCCAACCTTAGGAGAGGTCTCTGGGGGGAAGGACAGGAGTCAAGGTTTGTCGCATCAGGTAGAAGTAAAATGAACATGTGCTCATGTTGAAAATGAAACCAGTCTGGAGAGGTTGGGATTTTTTTTTTTTTTCCCTGTTGGTTGATTCCAGGTTAGAGCCGACGCTTTATTTGGCCCAGATTTGTGTGCTCCTCAGTCAGCTCCCGTGCTGAAGGGCTGTGGGGAGGCCTGGCCACGCATACACAGCTCTTCTGTCCTCTCAAACCCCATCCCTTTGATCCTCTTTCCGTGTTCTCCCAGCGATGCTGGTGGCAATGGAAAAGGGAATTAGCTCAAGTGGAATGCTTTTTCCCTTTGCATGTGAGAGTTTTTGCTCTTGGGAACACTGTTGTGAGCCAGATCTCCGAGTGTCAACAGCAGCTATAGCGACCCTGGCGTGAGGGATAAAGTGGGTGTGGGTCGGGGGAGAGGCTTTTGTTTTCTTCTGCCAGCGCTCAGATCGCAGTTGCTCTGGGGGACTTTGTGTCTGGCATCGTAACTTGTCCAGAGGACCTGGACAGTGCAAAGCAAAGCCAGGCTGTGGACAGAGGTCCACTCCGCCGTCCCCCCTCCGCTACGCGCACACACGCACACACACACACACGACAGAGTAGTTTATGCCTACATGCTGGGACTTGCTCTCTTGCGCTAACCGTGCCCACAGCTCTTCAAACCTGATTTTCGTGTGCTCTTAGATCCCCGAAAGATGGCTTTGGTGCGACAACTGACCCTGCCAGGTGAGTTCCGATGAGTTCGAAACCACAGGGAAACTCATTTTCCTCAAGTATAAAGTGGGACCCAATGATGTCCTAGCTTAGGACAATAGAAGTGACCAGCTCTTAGTGGGCATATGATAAATTCTCAATTCCATCTTTATTTCTTTGGCATTAATTTCCTTTCCAATGCTCTGGACTACCTGACATGGACGCCTTTTTGGTGGTGAATCGTGAGGCCAGCCCCTCAAGCTGCGCTGCTTTGACTCGCTGCCTTCCCTCAGGCATCCAAGGTCATCTTCTTAGGAAGTCTGAGAGACAAACCTCAGACTGTGTTCATTCTTTCCCAGATGGAAAATGGAAAAATGTGGTCAATCATCCAAATGTTTGGTCTATAAAACGCTCAAAACATTCAGATGTTTGGTATTGGGAGGGCAAGGTGCCATCCACCATGTGAGTGTCATAAAGTCGCCACTGCCCGGCCCTTGGGATCTTTGGTTTTAATCAGGTACCCAGGAGCAATAACCCAGGCTTTGTGGTTTAACTCATTTCTTCTCTTCCTTAGAAAAAGTTATATTTTATCCTTACTCTAGAAGATTTTAAAGAAGGTTGCTTTGAAATTAGTTCATTTGCAGTGACTGGATGAGATTCTTAGAAACTGTATAAATATCTGACTTTATAAGGATTCCCATTTGGATACTGTCTTCTTATTTAGACCAAACTGGGTCCAAAGGAAATTCTGAATTTGCCTTAGAGGAAAAAAAGAAAATAAAGTATTTGTTTTCAAGATTATGTAACTTAAAAAGAAAACTAGATCTGGGAGTCCCCATTGTGGCTCAGCAGGTTAAGAATCTGACTACTATCCATGAGGACCCCTGGCCTTGCCCAGTTTGTTAAGGATCCCAAGTTGTCTCAAGCTGTGGCATAGGTCACACAGAGGTGTAGCTTGTATCCTACATTGTTGTGGCTGTAGTGTAGACCTGAAGCTGCAGGTCTGATTTGACCCTTAGCCCTGGGAGCTTCTATATGCCCCAGATGGCTGGTGTAACAAGGAAAAAAAGATTAGAAATAAAAATAAAAAACTAGATCCTGTTTAATTCTTTCATCTATACCTTAACCAAAAAATCTTCATTTTTCATCTTCCTTAGAGTATAGGCTTATTTTCAATGTTATTCACAAATGAAAGTCATAATGTTAGATATTTCTCTGAAACAAATTATCGGAATAAAAAACTCCCACCATCAAGGTTGCCTTCATCCAAGGAAGTGAAAAGGGTGCTGAGGATGTGAGGTCCACTTGTGGCAGGTTACTTGTGTTGATGATGTAATTTTTCAGTCCTTTTATTGTGGGCAGAGCCTTCTGTCCCCTCCTTAATGCCTGGCTCAGCCATGTGACTTGATTTGACCCATGAGATTGTGACACATGTGATGGGCGACGAAGCAGAGGCTGGAGAAATGCTTATGCACTGGAGCTTGCTCTCTTGCAATAACCACGAGAACACACCTGAGTTGCCAGGGGGAGTGTTAAACCTGAAACTCTGTCACATCTTCCTGCATCCCAGCCGAGACTATCCTAACAACTGTGAGAGCCCAGCTGAGAGTAGCCAGACCAGATGTGTGAGCAGGCCTAAGACTGGAAGAAAGACTCAGATGAGCCATAGACCTGGGAGGAATAAAATCATATAAGTAAATATTTAAGCACTTATGATGATAATTATTAATTTATTTATTATTAACATTTTTTTTTGTCTTTTTAGGCCCTCACCCATGGCAGATGGAAGTCCCCAGGCTAGGGGTTGAATCCGAGCTGCAGCCGCTGGCCTACACCACAGCCACATCAATGCCAGATCCGAGCCGCGGCTGCGACCTACACCATAGCTCAGGGCAACGCCAGATCCTTAACCTACTGAGCGAGGCCAGGGATTGAACCTGCATCCTCATGGATGCTAGTCAGATTCATTTCCATGAGCCATGGTGGGAACTCCAATTATTATTTTAATCTATTGCATTTGGAAGTGTTTTGTTACAGAGCATTGCTGTGTCCTCATACATTGTACACACTGTCCTGTACTCTGAAATCTGTCAGACCTGCCTCATTTACCCTCACTGTGTGACAAGGCGTGTTATTCCATCTCCTTGGGCATCACCTGAAATCTGGAGAAAGTAACTCCTGGCTGGCAGGATGGTTGAACAAGTTGATATGAACTACTATCAAACAGTTAATAAATAGCTCCCCTAATAAAGAGGGGCTATTGTTACCTTCATCTTTATTGAGAACAGATGGATCGAGTGAGGCAGCAGATATTTGGCTGAACCAGTGTGGTTTTTATAGGGACTCCTGTTAAAGTCCTTGGGAAAAACCTACCCAGAGAGAAAATCCTGGGATGTCCTTCTTAGAAAACGGAAGACATTTTACTGCAGGAAATAACCTTTGAATCTGGACTATCATTTTGTCCTCAGTTTTCCATTTTTTTTTTTTTTTTTGTCTTTTTAGGGCCGCACCTGCGGCACATGGAGGTTCCCAGGCTAGGGGTCCAATTGGAACTGTTGCTGTCGGCCTACGCCACAGCCACGGCCACGGCCACAGCAATGCCAGATCTGAGCCGCGTCTACAACCTACACCACAGCTCACGGCAACGCCAGATCGTTAACCCACTGAGCAAGGCCAGGGATCAAACCCGCAACCTCATGGTTCCTAGTTGGATTCATTTCTGCTGCGTCACGATGGGAACTCCCTGTCCTCAGTTTTCATTTTTGATCTTTGAGAAATGATAAGGTAGGGACCCCCCCACAAAAAAAAAAACCACAGGGAAATTTCTAGATTACATTAATCTCTTTAATCCTGCCTGAGCTTTGGATAACCATGCAGGCCCCACTGATGATCCCTTAAGCAAGGATATTTGAGTTGCAGAGGGAAACACATACAGTTTGGGGAGATAAATTCCACCGCCCCAGTAGGTCTGTTGAAATGGACACAAGAAATTAAGCATCTGGGGCCCAATGCCTGGTTGATGGAGTGTAGAACTGTCTACTGGAATCTGTCCGGTGTTTGTTTCTGGCAAAGAGATGAGAGCACTGACCGATGAGAAAAAGAGCATGTTTGCACTCTGCTCCAGGATGTTTCTGTGCCATGAGACCTCTTTATTCCAAAAATGCCATTCAACAGAGTCTCAACACCTCCACTTTCTGCAGAATTCACCCAGTGTGTTAGAATCTGGCTGAACATGAATACTTAAGTAATGACTGTTGGATAAATGAAAGATGGTTGAATGGCTGAACGAATTCACCTTTGCCACAAGATACTAATCTTCTGTAGAAATAGGTGAGACTGTTAACTAAGGAAGGTTGAAACTGTAGGATGTGCACACAGAAAGGGGGGTTAGGAACCACTTTGTTCAGTTCTCTCCATTGATGAGAAAATAGTCTTGGAGAGATGAAGTAGCTTGGTCTGGGTCACGCAGGCAGGGATGTGCAGACTTAGGGATGTGCACAGGGCGAGAATTCAGCTCTCCCATCTGCCCTGCCAGTGTTCCTTCTGTTCTGGCCTTCTGGTCCCTCATCCAGTTTTCTATTTTTATTGCCAGGTTACAACATACGGCCCAGGTAGTATGCTGGGCTGTCCCACATTACTAGCATTTTACCTTCTTTGTGCATACTGCTTCCTTTGGAAAGTTCCTTAAGTTATTAGAATTCTCCTAAAGTCCTGGATTTCATAATTATATATTTGTGTATATTTATAATTATGATATAATACGTACTATATAAGTGCATATATATAAATATATATGTAATTATCCAACCACTGCACAGAATGACTTTCTCCGTCATGCAGTTAAGCTACACCCATCCCACTGGGGCCTCATCGTTTCCATGGTAACTAATGCACTGCAAAGTGGGGAGCTCAGAGAGGAACTTGGTAGAGGATTAAAAACAACACCATATATGAACATAAATAAAATGTGCCTTTGGACGGGGCGTGGGAGAGGTCCATAAGGTTCTGAATTGAATGCCTGCTTAGAAAAATCCCCGTATCTGACTCACAGCTTTGCTATTCGCAGAAATCAAAACTTTGTAGCTTTGGGGCATCACGTCCTTTCCACTCACAGTGTGGAGGAGCAGCGTAGATGTTTGCTACCTGCCATTGACCAAGGAGTAGAGCAGAAATGTTTCGGTTTCCCATTTTCTGTTTGCCTGGAGACTTTAAAACTTTGAGGGTACTCCAGCTTCCCACTCTAGCCGCCCTTGCCTTTAAGTCAACCATGCAAATTAGTGTCCGCCCAGAGGCCAGAAAAGTGAGCTGATGAATCACTAAGGACTTCATGGAGCTGGACATCCAGCTCCCTAGACTTTTTCTTTTTTCCTGTTCTGCTTTGATTTTTCTCTCCTCTGGCCTCCCATTTTTCCCCTCTTTTGTTTCTCCTTTCCCTTGATTTTTCTGTGAATGCTTCCAGCACCCATCTTCTCGTGACCCCTTGCTTTTGTCTGAATTGCCCATGGGGGCAGTTCTTCCTGGTACTTAGTTGCTGCAAGCACTCACCTTACCCTCCCCCCCACCACACACTCCCCAGGACGGCAGCTTTGTTTTCTCTGGGCTCCTGGCACAGTGAGCAGTGCTGCCCCTTTGACCAGCCAAAGCCAGGGGTCCTCAGGTTGGAGCATGCATCAGAATCTCCTGGATCACTGGGCTCTAGCCCCATAGTTTCTGACTCCGTAAGTCTAGGATGGGAAGGCAAATGAGAATTTGCATTTCTAACAAGTAGCCAGGGGCTTCTGCTGCTGCTGGACCAGGGAACACGCTTGGAGAACCACTGGCCTCAGTCAGGCTTGGACCCTTGATCATTTGATGTCCTGTTATTCTCTCTCTCTCTCTTCATTTTTGACAGAATCGCCATCATGCTGCACACAGTTTTGCATCTTGCTGGTGTACCCTGCCATTATCCAGTGCTGGTGTTCTCTGAGCCCCTATACAAATCAGCTCTGAAAAACTAGAACATGTTTGAGGGCAGTGGTGATGGGAAAAAGGGTTTTACTTTCTCTAATCAAGTCAAAGGATTTATGGCAAGTGAGTCCTAGAGTTCATCCAGAAAAGCCTTGCTTGCCTTAGCTTGCTCACCTGAGCTCAGAACCTGAGCTCAGAAGTGATGATCTGATGGCCAGGATTTGCTCACATCTCACCGTGGATGAACCCAGGAAGGGGGTACTGTCTGTACGAGGGGCAAACTGGGTCAGGCTGCCCACTCCAGCCTCTGATGGGTCCTGGAGTCACTTTGTATTTCATCATTTCTAGATGCAAAGTTCCTGGGTCTCAGAGGAGAATAGAGAATAGGAGGGTACTGGACTGGCTGCTTGAACTCTACCCCTGGAGAGTCTAACGCAGTGTGTCTGGGTGGGTCCTGGAATCTGGGTGTTGTTTACACACTCCCTAGATTGTTAGGAATCGTCACTCTGTGAGAGCGCATTGGTCTCACTCATAGGTCATTCACTGCAGGAGCCACGTGGCCAATCCCGGCATCCTGGAGGGAAACCACCTCTGGTGCATCCTTCATCCCCCTGTGCTTGGGAGACCGGCATACCTTGTTCCTGAAATTCAGGGAATAGGCCAGAGTTCTCTAGAGGCGCTTCCCGAGATGGGGACAGAAGAGCAGGTTAAAGTCCAGATTGGACTTAAATAGCTGCCAGTGACCTTGCCTGCAGCTCTTTTATGTTAGTTTGAAATGTCCCAAGTTCTAAAGTTTCTCAGGGGAGTAATCAAGGCAACCTGCTCTCCTTTCTTCTATAAAGCCATGTATCATCCCTCCTCCCCGATGAGAGGTTCAAGGACATGTCTGCACTTCATTCTGTTTCATCCAGAGAAAATAGAAACACAGACTGAGGAAGGCTTTGCTCAAAGTGGAGGTGAGGTCTCTGGGTGTGAAGAAAGTATGAAATGGAGAGAGACGGGGAAAAAGACATGGCAGGAAGGGGGTGTAAGGAGTGGAAGAATGGGAGGCAAGTGGCAGTCACAGCTCCCCCCAGATTCCCTGGGCGCCACCACAGATCAGATGCTCTACTGTTCTGCATCCAGGAGAGGTGTGTTCATTAGCCATCTCCTTCAACTCAGGCAGTAGATGGAACTCCAGTGGTGCCACTGATTAGCTGGACCCTAGTGGAAAGTGCTCTGATCCTTGCCAGCCACATATGATAATTTGATGCTGGGAGACAAAATGGAAGGAGACATGTGGGAGCACGCAGATTTTTAAGGAAAGGGCTGAAATAAACCCAGGGTACAGTCGTCCATCATTGCTGGTGCCTTTATGAACCCAGACGATAGCAGTTCTACATGGACTAAGCAAGTGGACAGCTGACTTTTCATCTTCTGGTTTCAGTTATTACAATTCCTTTTGGGAATCTGCTTCTCTTGGCATTTGATTCATTTCTGGCTGAAAGATGCTTTGCTTGGATTAGCCTTGGCAGCCCCGTTTGTCTCTTTAGCGTGAACTTACTCCTGGCTACTGGCTCCGTACATCTTCCCCTGCTCTGCAGCAATATCCATCTGGTCTACTTGGTTCATCAAGGGCTCTGTTACTGTTCATTCATTTATTTGTTCATTTATTCAACCTATATGTATTGAGCATCTCAGCCTCTCTGTTGGGCCCAACACAGAGGATGCAATGATAAACACATCTCTGCTCACTTGGGACTTATGGTCTAACACGGCACTTCTCCATCCTGCCTGCACACCACTGTCACTTCAAAATACCCCTGTCCCGGTCTCATCTCTCTGCATCAGAGTCTCTGGCTGGGAATCCAGTTCATTCTGAGGCTCACCCAGGCTCAAGATCCACTGGGAAGGAGTACTCTCTAAGCACTGGTATTATCTGAGTCCTCAGAACTCCTCCTTAGTCCTTCAGTGAGGGCATGAAAAGTACCTGATTTTCTGTCTCTGCTCTGAGTAGCATTTTCTCCGTGGCTTCCATGGGCCCAGAACTCACTGCTCAGGTCAACCATGGTTTCGAGGTCTGCAGCTCCAGTGACACAATTTCCTTGTTGTCCTTCCACCCTTGTGGGTGGAGTGGCCTCAACTCTTGCTAATCATTGTGTGGTTTCTCACCCATAACCCATGTAATTTATCCTTTGTAATGAATTTCCTCTGTATGAAATGTCTGGAGTGGCTTTTATTCCTTTTTGTTTTTTTTTTACTTAATGAATTTTGTTTCAATTATAGGTGTACAAAAGATCATTACAAGTCAATTTGATAGAATTTGCGTCCCAAACTCTCAGTGCACACCCCCATCCCCCAGATTGTCTTATTTGAAAAACCAAGGTTTTCCATTGTCTGTTCTGCATAGAAGTTCATTGTGTCTGTTTAGTTTCCACATGTAAGCGGTAGCATTGGGTGTTGTTGTCTAATTGTCTGACAGGTTTCACTTCGCATGATAATTCCTAGGTCCATCCATGTTGCTATAAATGTTGGTATTTCGTTCCTTTTAATGGCTGAGTAATATTCCATTGTGTTTATGTACCATATCTTCCCTATCCACCCCTCTGTCGATGGGCATTTAGATTGTTTCCATGACCTGGCTATTGCATAGAGTGCTGCCATGAACACTGGAGTACATGTGTCTTTTCGAGTCATGGTTTCCTCTGGATAGATGCCCAGGAGTGGGATTGCTGGATCAAATGGTAATTCTATTTTTGGTTTTCTGAGGAATCTCCATACTGTTTTCCACAGTGGATGCACCAATTTGCATTCCCACCAGCAGTGTAATAGGAATTCTTTTTTGGAGTGGCTTTTATTTCTTAAAGGGACCCTGACTGATTCAAAGTAAATGTAACAAGGCATCTTTAAAGCGGCCCTCAGCAGGGGAAGTTCTTAGGTACTATGCCTGCAATTTGAATAGCTGCCATTAGATGGTGGTATGGTACCATGGAATGCTATTAAATTTATTTGGGCTTATCAGGCAATGTCCATTTAGTTGCGGTGGGTGGGAGGAGAGAAAATCCTTATCAAATCAGCAGTGTAAAACATTTAACTAATCATCAAATAACTGTGATTGCCCAGTTTTTTTTCCTTGCCTAGCATGTGATATTTCAAGTTACATCTTTTTCTGCTTTGCTTCATTTATGTTTCATCCACATCTCCAAATAACTCTTGCCATCCTGTGGCCCTTAATTTATTATTAGCTTGCTGACCTGAGTTCACTTACCTTTTAGAGTGAGGTGGGTTTTTTTCCCCTACATGAATCCTTTACTAAGAGTCTGCTTCCTTTGGAATAAATGCTTAATTAATCAACACCGTAATATTTTTCATTCTCCTCCAAGAAAATTACAGACCTTGTAGGTCTGCAAGCTGTAACCATTCTCTACTGGGAAGCTGTTTTTCTTCCTTAATATTTGGCACTGAGCAAAACAGAGCACAGAGAGAGCTTTTAGGTATGCATGATTCAAGGCTTCTTTATACTGGTCTCATGAGAGGTTTGTGTGGATTAATGAAACTCAATTGTAATTTTATCCTAAGATTAGTTTAAGACTGTGATTATCAAGCAAACCTCTCTGCCCTTCAGAGTATAGTCTGAAAAAAATTTGAGCTTAAGGTGTGTGTGTGGTGAAGGTGGGTGAAGTTCAGGTGAAGATGATAATGCCTCTCTCATAAGAGCATCTGGAGCCCTTTTCTTTATTTTTTTTAGAGGTGCACCCATGGCATTTGGAAGTTCCCAGGCTAGGGTTCGAATCAGTGTTCTAGCAGCCGCACTATGCCACAGCCACAGAAACACCATGGGATCTGTGATGGATCTGTGACCTATACCACAGCTCACGGCAACGCCAGATCCTTAACCCACTGAACAAGGCCAGCGATTGAACCTGAGTCCTCATGGATACTAGTCGGGTTGGTTACCGCTGAGCCATGATGGGAAATCTGAGGTGCTCCTTTCTTATCCTTCCTTCCCTTGAGTTTTAAAGTCTGAGCCTTGCTACTGTTTATTACTTGGGACCTCTTCTCTAAGAAGAGAAATAGAAATCTGTTCGCCATGCATAAAAACACAAACATCATCTGAATGCTGCCTAATGAAAAGCCCTGGCATTTGGAAGGAGTGAAGGCTAGTGAAGAATGCTAATAGAGTTAGTGCCATTTGATGCCCTTGTGTGGCAGCTGGCATAGGGGTTTTATACACATTATATACACAATTTATACACATATATATAATGTGTATAAAACAAGGCCCACCCACCATCCTGTTCTGATTATCTGTTGTTGTGTAATCATTCACCCCCAAACCTAGTGGCTTAAGAGAACCGTCATTTTATTGTGTCTCATGGTTTGGTGGGTTAGAGATTTAGGCCAGGCTCAGCTGGGCAGTTCTTCTGCTCCTTGCCTATCAATTCAGGTCATTTGGTTGTGTTCAGCTGGTAGACGGGTTGTTTGAAGGGTCCAGGTGGCTTCTTCTTGAGGTTGGTGTCTTGGCAGGGATGGATGGAAGGCTGGGCTCAGCTGGACGGTTGACTGGAGCACCTACACGTGGTCTTTCTTATATGCAGCTCAGGGATCCCAAAGAGGAGGTTCTAGAGACCAGAAGGAAGCAGCCACATTTCTTCTGATCTCTCCTTGGAATTCCCGAACATCACTCAGTGATGATCACTCATAGACCAGACATGTCGGGTCCCCCGTGGACAAGTCTCTCTCTCACTCTGACCTCCAGTTTCCTCATGAGTAGGGAAGGCAGTCAGGCTAATGGTTGCGATGCCCCCAAGGGCTCTGATATGTGGTCTGAGTCCTTGCTCTGTCCCTCAATGGGGCCGCAGTTGGCCCTGAGAGGATGTGGTCCCTGCTTCGGATTTCTGTGTCTATGACCTTTCCAAGCTTTGACTCCTGTTCTCTGCCAAGGAAGGTGATATCCAGAGTCCAAGAAAGAGGGCTTCTGGGCCCATGTCTTCCGGAAGGTGTGGCTGTAGAGTGTGGATTGGGCTGTCAGCCCCACCTGGAATCCCACCCACATTTGTTGGGGGCGGTGGGGGCTTGATGGAGTACCAGTGCCCTGTTGCAAACTCACGTTAAACTCAATCCAGTCCCAAAGGCACCCCCAGGGCAAATGCAGGATCACCCCAAGGCACGGCTGTAGGAACACAGAGGCTTGTACCCACCCCTGATGCAACCACACAATATCAGAATTGTCTGTGTTTATTTTTCCACAGACAAACCCTGGGATTTTCTTCCCCAGGAATCACATCGACTAACATTTATCCTGAATGATTTGCTGCTGCTTTAGATGTTCAGTTTTGGCGACAAGGTCGTTTCTTAAAAGGGCCCAGAAAGAGCTTAAGAAAACAATCTGTTTGGTGGCCTGCCCTTGACCTCAATAGAAGCTGGCAGAGTGATTCACATCTCGTGGGGGACAGCTCCCCGCAGGGCTGGCCAGGGCAGTGCGCTTCTCCAGGAAAGTTAGCCTGGCTCAGGTTTTCTGGAACCGGCTGGGAGCTCCATGGAAGGAGATTTGGAGGTGGAGATGGGGAGGAGGGGGTGGGGGTGCCGAGGCTGCAGGTGTGTTGGTCAGACAGGAGGGGACAGGTGGATGCAGGGGGTGATGGACTCAGAGGAGGAGGGAGGAGGCAGGCCTGCCCTGTAGGGGCACCGACCAGACTGGGGCTTTTGCAGATCCGTCAGCCTCTAGTCCAGGACCTATGCCCTCCTCTCCCACTTTACTCGGTGAGGGGAGCACCTACTATGTGTCACATCCTGTGTAAGAACCTAGTATCTGAAGTGACTATGACCCTGAGACCGCCAAGGTAACTGTTAATTCGATATAACAACTAATGTTTTTTTAAATTTATTTCCTTGAAGTATAGTTGATTTTCTGCTATACAGCAGTGATTCAGTTATATATATATTTCATATTCTTTTCTGTTATGGTTTATCATATGATATTGACTATAGTTCCCTGTACTATACAGTAGGACATTGTCGTTTATCCATTCTATATATAATAGTTTGCATCCGCTAGTCCCATACTTCCAATCTATCCCCCCACCCCTTGGCAACCACAAATCTATTCTCTATGTCTGTGCATCTGATTCTTTTTTTTTCATTTATAATGATTTTTATTTTTTCCATTATAGCTGGTTTACAGTGTTCTGTCAGTTTTCTACTGTACAGCAAGGTGACCCAGTTACACATACATATATATATATATTTTTTTTTTCTCACATTACCATGCACAATCATAAGTGACTAGACATAGTTCCCAGTGCTATACAGCAGGATCTCATTGCTTATCCATTCCAAAGGCAATAGTTTGAATCTATTAACCCCAAATTCCCTATCTATCCCACTCCCCGCCAATCCCACCCTGGCAACCACAAGTCTGTTCTCCATGTCCATGACTGTCTTTTCTGTGGAAAGACTCATTTGTGTGTATATTAGATTCCAGATATAAATGATATCATATGGTATTTGTATTTCTCTTTCTGACTTCATTTAGTATGAGAAGTCTCTAGTTCTATCCATACTGCTGCAAATGGCATTATTTTGTTCTTTTTTATGGCTGAGTAGTATTCCATTGTGTATATATCCCACATCTTCTTAATCCAGTCATCTGTCAATGGACCTTTAGGTGGTTTCCACGTCTTGGCTGTTGTGAATATTGCTGCAATGGACATGTGGGTGCGTGTGTCTTTTTCAAGGAAAGTTTTGTCTGGATATATGCCCAAGAGTGGGATTTCTGGGTCATATGGTAGTTCTTTATATGGTTTACCTATACTTTGTATAGGTACTTCCATACTGTTTTCCATAGTGGTTGTACCAATTTACATTCCCACCAACAGTGCAGGAAGGTTCCCTTTTCTTCACATCCTCTCCAGCATTTATTATTTGTGGACTTATTAATGAGGGCCATTCTGACTGGTGTGAGGTGGCACCTCATAGTAGTTTTGATTTGCATTTCTCTAATAATCAGTAACGAGCATTTTTTCATGTGCTTGTCGGTCATCTGTATATCTTCTTTGGAGAAATGTCTATTCAGGTCTTTTGCCCATTTTTAAATTGGGTTGTTGGTTTTTTTGCTGTTGAGTTGTATAAGTTGTTTGTGTATTTTAGAGATTAAGCCCTTGTCTGTTGCATTGTTTGAAACTATTTTCTCCCACCTGTAAGTTGTCTTTTTGTTTTCTTTTTGGTTTCCTTTGCTGTACAAAAGCTTGTCAGTTTGATTAGGTCCCATTGGTTTATTTTTGCTTTTATTTCTGTTGCTTTGGGAGACTGACCTGAGAAAACATTTGTAAGGTTGATATCAGAGAATGTTTTGCCTATGTTCTCTTCTAGGAGTTTGATGGTGTCTTGTCTTACATTTAAGTCTTTAAGCCATTTTGAGTTTATTTTTGTGCATGGTGTGCGGGTGTGTTCCAGTTTCATTGATTTACATGTGGCTGTCCAGTTTTCCTAGCACCACTTGCTGAAAAGACTGTCTTTTCCCCATTTTATATTCTTGCCTCCTCTGTCGAAGTTTAATTGATTGTAGGTGTCTGGGTTTATTTCTGGGTTCTCTATTCTGTTCCATTGGTCTGTTATGTCTGTTTTGGTACCAGTACCACACTGTCTTGATTACTGTGGCTTTGTAATATTGCCTGAAGTCTGGGAGAGTTATGCCTCCTGATTGGTTTTTGTTCCTCAGGATTGCTTTGGCAATTCTGGGTCTTTTGTGGTTCCATATAAATTTTTGGATTTTTTTGTTCTAGTTCTGTGAAAAATGTCATTGGTAATTTGATAGGGATTGCACTGAATCTGTATATTGCTTTGGGTAGTATGGCCATTTTTATAATATTAATTTTTAAAACCCAGGAACATGGAGTATCTTTCCATTTCTTTGAATCCTCTTTAATCCCTTGATTAATGTTTTATAGTTCTCAGTGTATAAGTCTTTCATCTCCTTAGTCAGGTTTATTCCCAAGTATTTGATTTTTGGGGGTGTAACTTTAAAAGGTATTATATTTTTTGTACTCCTTTTCTAATATTTCATTGTTAGTATACAGAAATAGAACTGATTTATGAATGTTAATCTTATATCCTGCTACTTTGATGAATTTGTTGATCAATTCAAGTAGTTTTTGGGTTGAGTCCTTAGGGTTTTCTATATATGGTATCTTGTCATCTGTATACAGTGACAATTTTACCTCTTCTCTTCCAATTTGGATACCTTTTATTTCTTTTGTTTGTCTGATTGCTGTGGCTAGGACTTCCAATACTGTGTTGAATAACAGTGGTGAGAGTGGGCATCCTTATCTTGTTCCAGATTTTAGAGGGAAATCTTTCCACTTTACTCCGTTGAGTTTTATATTTGCTGTGGGTTTGTCGTAAATGGCTTTTATTGTATTAAGGAATGTTACCTCTGTACCCACTTTGGTAAGGGTTTTTATCATGAATGAATGTTGGACTTTGTCAAATGCTTTTTCTGCATCTATTGAGATGATCATGTGGTTTTTGACTTTTGTTAATGTGGTGTATAACGTTGATTGATTTTTGTATGTTGAACCATCTGTGTGAACTTGGGATGAATCCCACTTGGTTGAGGTGTATGATCTTTTTGATGTGTTGTTGGATTCAGTTGGCTAAAATTTTGTTGAGAATTTTTGTGCCTATATTCATCAAAGATATTGGCCTATAGTTTTCTTCTTTGGTGGTATCTTTGTCTGGTTTTGGTATTAGGGTGATGGTGGTGTCATAGAATCTCTTTGGGAGTGTTCCTTCTTCTTCAACCTTTTGGAAGAGTTTAAGGAGGATGGGTATAAGTTCCTCTTTGTGTGTTTGGTAGAATTTGCCTGTGAAGCCATCTACAGACTTTTGTAGGGAGTTTTTATGGCATATTCAATTTCATTTCTAGTGATCGGTCTGTTCAGTTGATCTATTTCTTGATTCAGTTTTGGCAGGCTCTGAGTCTCTAGAAAGTTGTCCATTTCTTCTAGGTTGTCAAATTTGTTGGCGTAAAATTATTCATAGTATTCTCTTATGTATTTATAGTATCCTTTTGCTATATTTCTGCAGTATCCTTTGTGATTTCTCCTTTTTCATTTCTTACTTTATTTGTGTTTTTTCTCTCCTGTTTTTGGTGAGTCTGGCCAGAGGTTTGTCAATTTTGTTTACCTTTTCAAAGAACAAGCTCTTGGTTTTATTGATTTTTTTCTATTGTTTTTTGAATATCTTTTTTATTGATTTCCTCTCTGATCTTTATGATTTCCTTCCTTCTGCTGACTTTAGGTTTTGTTTGTTCTTTTTCTAATTCATTTAGGTGGTGTGTTAAGTTGTTGATTTGAAGTTTTTCTTCTTTTTTGAGGAAGGCCTGTATTGCTGTGAACTTCCCTCTGAGCACTGCTTTTGCGGCATCCCATAGATTTTTGAGTGGTTGTGTCTTCATTATCATTTGTCTTGAGGTATTTTTTAATTTCCTTCTTGAGTTCCTCATTGACCCATTGGTTTTTTAGTAGCATGTTGTTTAGTCTCCATGTAGTAAGTTTTTTCTCATTTCTTTTCCTGTGGTTGATTTCTGCTTTCATGCCATTGTGCTCAGAGAAGATACTTGAAATAATTTCTATAGTCTTAAATTTGTTGAGGTTAGCTTTGTGCCCCAGTATGTGATTGATCCTTGAGAATGTTCCATGTGCACTTGAGAAGAATGTGTATTCTGATTTTTTTGGATGTAATGTCCTGAAAATGTCAATTAAGTCCAACTTTTCTATTGTGTCATTTAGGATCTCTGTTGCCTTATTGGTTTTCTGTCTAGAGGATGTGTCCATTGATGTGAGCAGGGTGTTAAAGTCTCCTACTATGATTGTATCCCCATCAATTTCTCCTTTTATGTCTGTTAGTATTGTCATAGGTATCTGGGTGCTCCTATATTAGGGATATATATATATTGATGATTGTAATATCCTCTTTATGAATGGATCCTTTAACCATTAAATAGTGTCCTTCTTTGTCTTTCTTTATGACCTTCATTTTAAAGTCTGTTTTGTCTGATATAAGGATTGCAACTCCTGCTTTCCTGTCTTATCCATTGGCATGAAATATCTTTTCCCATCCCCTCACTTTCGATCTGTATGTGTCCTTTGCCCTCAGGTGAGTCCCTTGTAGACAGCAGATTGTAGCTTTTTTTTTTTTTTTTTCCAATCTGCCACTCTGTGTCTTCTGATAGGCACATTCAGTCCATTGACATTTAAGGTAATTATTGATAGGTATGTATGTATTGCCATTTTAAACCTTGTTTTCCAGTTGATTCTGTTTCTCTTTTCTTCCTGTCTTTTTTTGGTTGGATGATTTCCATTTATTTTATGCTTGAATATTTTCTTTTTAGTTTTTGTGAATGTAATGTTTGGTTTGGTGGTTGCCCTAGTTTGTTAACCCCTTCCCATATCTGCTTGCTTTAGCCTCATACTCATATAGGCTTAAACACATTATTAAAATAATAAAAAAAAAGAATCTATATTTTCTTACTTTCCTTCCCCACATTCTATAATTTTGAAGTCTTTTTTTTTTTTAACATCTTCATGTTTAGATATGTATACTGGCTTATTTAAGTGATTGCTTTCCAGGAGTTTCTGTCGTGGCTCAGTGGTTAATGAATCCGACTAGGAACCATGAGGTTGCAAGTTCGATCCCTGGCCTCACTCAGTGGATTAAGGATCCGGCGTTGCTGTGAGCTGTGTTCTAGATTGCTGATGCAGCTCGGATCCCGCGTTGCTGTGGCTGTGGCGTAGGCCGGCAGCTATAGCTCCGATTGGACCCCTAGCCTGGGAACCTCCATATGCCGCGTGTGCGGCCCTAGAAAAGGCAAAAAGACAACAACAAAAAAAGGTGATTGCTTTCCAGTTGTGGTTTCCTCCATCCTATTTCTTATTTCTTTTTTTTTTTTTTTTTAATTTAGAGAAGCCCTTTCAGTATTTCTTTTAGAATGGGTTTAGTATTGCTGTACTCTTTTAGCTTTTGTTGGAGAAATTCTTTATTTCCCTCTCTATTTGAAATGATATTCTTGTTGGATAGAGTATTCTAGGTTGCAAATTTTTTCCTTTCAGAAATTTAAATATGGAGTTCCCGTTGTGGTGCAGTGGAAGCGAATCTGACTAGGAAACATGAGGTTGCGGGTTCGATCCCTGGCCTTGCTCAGTGGGTTTGAGGATCAGGCGTTGTTTTGAGCTGTGGTGTAGGCTGCAGATGCAGCTTGGATCTGGCGTTGTTGTGGCTATGGCGTAGGCTGGCAGCTATAGCCCCAATTAGACCCCTAGCCTGGGAATCTCCATATTCCGTGGGTGCAGCCCTAAAAGGACAAAAGACCAAAAAAAAAAAAAAAAAAAGGGAAATTTAAATATATCTTGCCACTTCCTTCTGGTCTGTAATGTTTCTGTAGAGAAATCAGCTGATAGCCTTATGGGGGTTCCCTTGTAATTAACACTTTGCTTTTCTCTTGCTGCCTTTAGAATCCTCTCTTTATCTTTAACTTTTGCCATTTTTATTATAGTATGTCTTGGTGTGGTCCTATTTGGGTTCAACTTGTTTGGGGCCCTTTGTGCTTCCTGACTTGATATGAGTTTCCTTTAGATTTGGAAAGTTTTCAGCCATAATTTCTTCAAATATATTTTCAATCCCCTTTTCTTTTTCTTCTCCTTCTGGAATTCCTATTATGCGTAGATTGGCCCATTTTATATTAACCCATAGTTCTCTTACATTGCTTTCATGTTTTTTCATTTGGTTTTCTGTCTGCTGTCCTGACTGGGTGATTTCCATTATTCTATTTTCCAAGTCACTAATTAGTTCCTCTGCATTATTCATTCTGCTATTTAGTGCCTTTAGCTCAATTTGCTTCTCTCCAAATGAATTTGCTAATTTTTCTACGTTCCTCCATATATTTTCTAGTTCCTTTCTACGGGAATCTGCATTACTATTCATATCTGCTCTTAATTCCTTGATATTCAGCCTTAATTCCTCAAGTATTTTCACCGCCTCCCTTTTGAACTCAGTGTCTGTCAGACTGCAGAGGTCTGTTTCATTGCTTGCTGCTTCATGTGAATTCTGTTCTTTTAACTGGGAATGGTTCCTGAGTTTCTTCATCTTGCTTACGTTTTTCTTTTTCTGTGAGTTTCGGGAAGCCAAGCTGTAGCCTTGGAGGGCTATTTCTATGCAAGAGCTTCTCTTTGTATTTTGTGGGGTGTTGCTATTTATTTTTGGTGTGGATGTTTGGATATTTGCTGTGTCTTTCTTCAGTTTGAGCAGGCTGTTATACCCAGGGTGCTGAGTGTGTTTCCAGGGAGAAGGAGGCAATGGATAGGGCTAGTAGTCAGTGCCTGGTTGCTGGGCTCTTAACAGCAGCAAGGACCTGCAGGAAGGTGGTGCACGCAATTCCTAGTTGCAGGGCCCTGGGAAGCGGTAATGAGCCTTATGCAGATTGACAAGGTGACCAGAGCATTTGGCAGTGGCAGCAGCAGGGTGTGTGAGTTCCCAGGGGAGTGAGAGCAAGCACAGGTAGTGTTCGATTACAGTGCCCTCCTCTGAGGTGAATGGAGCTGCAAGTGGTGCCTGTTCAGGGACCCCTAGTGGTAGCGGGCCATGCCCACCTCTGGAGTCCGTGATAACTGCGTTGATTTGCCCCTGCCACCTACAGACTATGCAAGAAGCAGCCCGTCTCACTCAGCCCACACAGGAGGTGCTGCACAGGCTGTTCCTAGTTGCAGGATCCTGGGAAGTGATAGAGCTCAGGCAGTGCCCGGAGTAGTCAGTGGTGGTGGCAACAGCAGGGCTGGTGTGCTCCCAGGGGTGGTAGAGCAACAACAGGTGGTGTTCGGTCACAATGCCCCCCTCTGTGGTACCCTTGAGGTGATTGGGGCTGCAAGTGGTGCCTGTTCACGGACCCCTAGTGGTGGCAGGCCATGCCCACCTCTGGAGTCAGAGATAACTGCGGTGGTTTGCCCCCGTCACCTGCAGACCATGCAAGAAGCACCCCATCTCACTTAGCCCACACAGGAGGTGATGCACCAACTGCTCCTAGTTGTAGAGTCTTGGGAAAGGACAGTGATCAAGCGTCTGGGTGCTGCCCAGAGCGTGGCAGCTGCAGGGCAGGTGTGTTCCCAGGAGGGTGAGAGCAACAATGTGTGGTGCTTGGTTGCAGTGCCCCCCACCCTTTTGGTGATCCCTGAGCCCACTCCCAGGCCCCTAGGGGTGGCAGGCCATGCCTCCCTTTGGCCTCTGAGATGACCACCACAGTCCTTCCCTGCTGCCTGTAGATCTCGCAAGAGGCACCACCTTGCACTTAGGCCTGCGCTACCCTTAGCCCACACAAGAGATTACTGGCCACCCGTAGTCTGCACAAGAAGCGCCGGGTCTTCCAGAGCAAGTGGCTTCTCATCACCCTTAGCCTGCTCCAGAGGTGCCCCGCCCTCTGAGAGCCCCAGCACGCGCCTGTGCAGGGAGATTCCCATGGCGGTCCGCCCCACTCCTTTCACCCTCCCCAACAATGGCTCCTTGCTTCTCCTGCGAGCCCAGACCTTCTCCTGGGTTTCCTCTGCCCTGGCATTCCACTCCCCAGTCCGTAACACACCGCTTCCCTGCCCATGGTGCCTGGCTCCTCAGCCCCTCGGGCTGTCCCCACACAGCCAGCCCTAGTCCTCTCCCCGAGGCTGACCTACGGAGCCTGAGTCCCGGCACCCAGCCCCCGCCCGAGCGTCTCAGGCTGTGGTGTCCAGGCAGGTGTTCAGAAGATCTGTGCGGCTCTCACTTTTCTTTGTCCTCCTCAGTCCAGCTGCTGCGCTTTTCTCAGCAACTTTGAGGTCCCTCCATCTGGGCTGATCTCCCGGTCGGTTAGGTGGCTTCCCAGGGTGTGGGTTCCTTTTCTCCTTCACAGCTCCCTCTCAGGAGCACCAGTCCCATCCTGATTCGTTTTCTCTCTCTCTCTTTTTCTTTTGCATTTTATACATAACAAACTGGAGTGTCCGAGAAGTTAAATAGTTTGCTCTAGGTTATGACTAATGAAGAAGAGAAAAATCCATTAGACAGGTGCAGTCTGGTAGAAATAAAGTGAAGCACACAAGTAATTTAAAATTTTCTGGGAGTTCCCTGGTGACATAGCAAGTTAAGGGTTCAGTGTCACCACTGTGGCTTGGGTCGCTGCTGTGGCATAGGTGATCCCTGGCCTAGGAATTTCTGCATGCCGTGGCTCAGCCAAAAAAAAATTTTTCTGTATTCACATTAAAAATAGTAAAATGAAACAGGTGAAACTAATGTCAATAGAATATTTTATTTAACCCAGTATATCCAAAATATTATCATTTCAACATGTAACCAACATAAAGATTTCTAATAAGCTATATACATCCTTTCTTTTTTTAATAAGCTATTTACAGTCTTTCTCTGCACAGAGTTGTTGAAGTTTTGTGTGTATTTTGTCCTTAACAGCACATCTCACCTGGGACTAGATTCTAAGTGCCCCTCAGGCACTTGGGGCCCGTAGCATCCATGCAGACAGGGTGGTCCTAGAGGCAGATAAGGGGTTAACAGGAGCTGACTGGGGGGCACTCCCATGATGCCCTCTTGTCAGAGATGCTTCAAGGGCAAAGTGCTGTCTCAGCTGGACCTAGGGACACAAGTACAACACCACTGTCCCCTGTTGAGGGAAAAGAAGCACCTGTCGAGGGTGGCAGTGCCAGGGGCAGGCTGGGGAGGAGGGGAGCAGGTTATGGTGGGCCTCGAATTTCACTCTGCTGCTGGTGTGGAGTTGTGACAGCAGTGACGTCACCAAGGGCTTGCTTCTCGGGGTTGAGGGGGCGACTCAGGCCACCATGCGCAAGCTGGACTGCAGGGGCAGAGACAGGGAGGGAGCTTTTATGGGGGGTGGGGATGCTGGGGCCCTGCCCCTGGGCAGGGGACGAGCCTGCAGCAGAGAGACAAAGGCTGGGCTCCGGGATGTGTGGGATTTGGAGTGAGAGCAGAGGAGACCCCACCGGCTCCCATCTGCAAGGGCGTGTGATTTCTCTGCAGAAACCCACAGCTGCCGGGGCAGGAGTAGATGGTCAGGAATTCGGAGCCCACAGCTCCGTTTCACAAACAGAGATCGGGACGCTAATTTGACAGGAGGCAGCTGGAAAGTCCTGGTCACCTGTGCTCCCCCCTCCCCAGCACAAACCTTCCTGTAGTTCTGATGAACGTAGTTTTCTTCCCGTGTTTCTTTCTCCGGACGGCTCTGCTGTATTGGGAACACTGTTCGGTGGGATCACCTGGGGGACTGCTAGCCAGGACACTGGAGGTGACAGACGGAGGTTCGCAGAGCGCCAGCCACGGCTCCAACGTCGCTCCCTGCAGCTGGGCCCACCGTCATTTAACAGCAGTCATGGTTCCACTTACGCCAAAGTGTTCCTCTTGCCGTGATGGGCGTAGGATTCATTTTCAGCAAGCCCCCAGAGGGACTTTATTGCCGGGCTGTGAACCACATTTGGGGTCTAAGGGGCACGAGCCTGAGTCTCAGCCTTGGCTGCTCACCAGAGAAGCACCTGGAGAGACTGAAGTCCCCCACGCCCCCACCGTACTCCAGGCCCGGTAAAGCAGAACCTGAAATGGGACTCGGGCCTCCATCAGCCTCACAGCTGTGCCCTTGCCACGTGCAGCCGTGTGTGAGGAAGTTCACTCGCTCCAGCTGCAGAGAGAGGCCCTGGAGGAGGAGACACCACGTGGAGGAGAGGCCACGGGAGGAGCAAGGCCACCCTGAGTGGCCCCAGCCGAGGGCTCGGACACCGCTGAGGCCATCTCCGCCCTCCGGCCCTAGGGCAGCCGCCCAGCCAACACCGCACGGAGCAGAGAGCAGCTTCCCCAGAGCCCTGCCTCATGTCCACAACCCGCAGCACTGCGAGTTGGTATTTTTCAGCCAAATGGCTGTGGTTTGTGAGCTCCTAAGCCTGGGGTGATTTCTTGTGCAGCCGTAGTTGACAGGTACCACCACAGGACCTCAGTGGCCCCAGAGTGACTGTCTTGGTTTATGTTTATGACCCTACGTGCCCAGCAAGGAAGACACTGGACGCCAGAGAAAGGCCAGTGTGAAGATCACGGTGTTGTCCAGGCCACTGACAGGCAGGAAGTGGAGTTGGTTGTGTGGACATACATTCAGTGAAAATCAGAGCAAAGTAGGCACAGCCGTCCTCCCCGGGGAGCATTGGCCTTCTGCTGTCCCTCCGTCTCCATGGTCCCCACTTGATCCTGCCTCCGGACACGGCCTAGCCGCCCCGAGCAGTGGTGGGTGGCAGGCCCGTGGTCAGGGAGCTCCCTGCAAGGTGCTCAGGGTCACAGCCAGCTTACCACGGCATCTCTACGGTGACTCTGGCACCTGTGGGTCTCCCGGGGCCTATGGCTCACACATCAGGACGTCGGGACCGGGCCCTCCCTTCCCTGGGGTGAGGGACTGGTCAGTGCCCAGGGGTGGCCCCAGAAGGGAGCACCTGGATTCCAGGCAGAGTTTGCAGTCACAGGGGCCTTTGGGGGCAGCAGCTCCCGGCCAGTCAGGCCTGACCCTCCTCTGGGCTATGGGTCCACTCGGGGCTGTGGGGTGGGACTGGCTGGAGAGGGATGTGGCCAATGTGGCTTTAGCTCCTCTTGGGGTCTTTTTAGGACTCCTCCTTAGCCCAATGCCTGCCGTTGCCTCCAGAACCCCCTCTCTTAGCTGAAAAGGATGACACCCCAAGAGCTGGGCCTGGGGATGGAGGGGTGGCGTCAGCCTGCCCTCTGCTCCCTGCCTTTGTGAGTGGACATGGTGCCGCAGTGTCCCCTGGTCCGTCCACACCTGCTTCAGAGGGCAGTCCCAGAGGAAGTGTCTGCTCGGCCGCTGCCAGGGTGAATATGTGTCAAGACCTCTGTGGGACATGGAGGTTGTTAGGGGCCCCTCCAAGTGGCCCTTGGGCTGGTGTCAGGCCATGAGCTCGTTGGTCCCAGCGAGTGATAAAATGAGCAATTATGGATTTTTATGGCATTTCACCATTGCTGCAGCATCCACGCTTATGAGGTATTTTACAAAAATGTCAGTTCATAGTGGATTGGAGATAAATAAAATGGACCCATCACCATGGAGCAGCAGCCCTGTGCTGGGAACCCTGGGCCGTGTGTGGAAACAGTAAGAGAGCCACTTCCGGGTTCCGCGGGGCCCTGACTCTGTGCTCACGGAGCAGCGAGGAGGGCGGCCAAGCTCCCCCATGTTCTAGCTGACTCCAGCTTCCCTCTGATCTCTGGTCTCCTTGTGCTTCTCCAAGTGTGGGCCTCAGCATCAGCACCACAGGGGCGTGTGTTCCCCTCGGTTCTCCCCAGACCCCCGGCAGTTGCTTCCACAGCCTCCGATGCTCGCTGCAAAGCGTCATCACCGATGCTTCTGCTCTCTGCTTCTTTGGAGCAGGTTCCTGGAATCTCTACAACCAGATTCCAAGCCTCAAGGCAGAGGCTCATTCTTCATCTTCTGTAGCTTCCGCAGTTCCCGGCCCGGAGCTGGGACGGGGCTTCACAAACCAACTTCCGACATAGTCTGTCTGTCTCCCAAGATTTCCTCACCGTGACTGTACCTCTGATGTAGCAGGGCAAACCAAGAAGAAGGAGAGAGAGAACACTTAATTTCGGGGCCAGATATTGGAAGAAGTGGGTTGAGAAGTCACTTTCTCCATCACCCCCATAACTCACCCCATCACTTCCACCAGGTGTGGAGAATTAATTCTCTTCAGAGTATTCTGTTCACTAATTTTACTACCCATGGCCTCCCAAACTCTGAGCTCACTGGCTGTGGCCTTTTGTAGGGCCTGCCGGGGCTTTTATATTTACAAGTAAGAAGTTGAGGAGCTACCCCAAAGAAGTAATTGGCTAACAAAGCTAATCACTAATTAGTGAACGATGGCAATTTGGACCTCTGTGGACATTACTGCCCACTGCAGACCACACAGGGGCAGATTTGGGCATTTCTTACATGAAGAGACACTGTAACCATCTGTTCTAGAACGTTCCACTGGCCTGTGGTCATTCAGTGGCATCGGGCCACACGCCTCAGGAGATGGAGAGGGCCTACCCGTCCTGATGGTGCCAGGGATCCCGGTGGAGGCACTGGAGGTGCGCCCCCTGCCGTGGCGCCCAGGTCAGGGGCAGTGGTTGTGCCATGCTGGGCTGGTCTTGGAACGTGGGCCTGGGGAGGGAGAGGCTGGAGAGAACGTCCACCAGCTGGCAGATTTCCTGTCCTCACTGCTGACCAATTGCTGTAACTGAAGTCAGGAGATGGCACAAAACAGACCTGGGGACACAGCTGGCTTCTGCGCTGAGAACCCCAACACCCGCTGGGACCTGATGCTGCGTCTTTGCCACTTCTTCCTGAAGCAAGGCCCCCCTCCCTCCCGAAACCCCCTTGCTCAGCCTGAGAAGGCTGGTGGCCTCTGAGCTGGCAGAGCTCAGGGGACACTCAAAGCAAACCACACCTCCAGGTGGGGGTGCCTGCGTGTCCCACATCTGGCCCCTCCACCCCCCACTCTTTCCTTCTGAGGCAGGAGATAGATGGGCTCCAGGCCGGATAATTACAACTAGCCTCCTGTTTAACCTTTTGAGGCAGGAGGTAGGTAAGCTCCAGGCTAGACATTTATAAGCAGCCACCTGTTTATATTTTGAGATAGAAATGACAGGAACATAACTGGACTTTGCCTTCTATGAACACTTTAAACAATGGTAGAAGCAGGGGCAGAGAGGGGCTAAGCCTACTTAGGCAAAAGATCAAGAGTTCACATACTTCCCATCCTCAGGGTCAGGGAGACCCCAACTACACATGTGCAGAAGTCCCTCTCAGGGTCAGAAAGGGAGGGGGCACCAGGACATACTAGGTCCTGATAACCTTCCCAGAGGCCTTTGCTCTGGAATCCATCTTGGCTAAAACATGTGCACACGTGTCAGGAGGGCCCTGGGTTCAATCGGGTGTGAGAAACAAAGCAAGGTAATTGGCCAGAGGAAAACAAAGACCCAGAAGAATTGCCCCATACAAGTGACTTTTATCATCCTTTCGGCATGCTCCCTACTAGCGGGGGCATCCCCGCTCCTCTCTGAGTGTGCTGTTTTGCTTCTAAACTGCTTCCCTCTGTGCTCTCCCACTTGTGCTGTGCTTACCGTCATAAACTGTGCCTGTTTTTTACAGTTTTTGCCTCCTTGAAACACTTGGTTCCAATGAGGGCAAGAATCAGGGCAGCTCTGCTTTTAGCCTCTAGCTGGCCTAGCAGCTAGGACTCCTGGTTTCCACCCGGGCTCCCCAGGTTCAATTCCTGAGCCGGGAATTAAGGTCTCGCTTCAAGACATTGTTTCCTGCTGTCTCTCCAAGATCATGTCTATTAAAAGCTGATGCTCTGCTGCCCCAGGCAACTATTTGGGAGGAGGCAGCACCTAAAAACAAGTGTTCTTTAGACTCTTTTTTTTTTCCCCCTGCTTTGTGTGTTGTGAGGAGTAAACGTGGGAACGTTTAAGTGTTACAGGTACTTCTGATTTAGAAGCTCAGGCCACCCCTTGCTTGACACTGTACCTTCCAATTCGAGATGACTCCATCTCGATTCCTGGCACCCTTCTGCTCTCACCTCCCGAGTGGGTCCTTGCTCACCAGCTGGCTGCTGTTTCTCCAGCTCACCAAGCTCCTGCCTGCCTCCAGGCTGCACGGGGCTGTCCCCTCTGCCTGGATTGTCCTTGGGCTCATCTTTCCATGTCCCCTCAGGTCTGTGCTCAAATGCCATCTTCCCAGAAAGGGCTCTCATGACCACCTATAATGTCAGCTGCCTTCTTCCATCTGCACCCTCGCTGCCCTGGCCAGGGGCACAGGTCCTGCCTTATTACCTTCCTGGCACTTGTCACACTCTGCCTTTGCTTCTGCCCTTATGAGCTGATGTCTACCTGTCTGGAATAAACACTCCATAAAAGAGGAACCACGTCTGGCTTGCTCCTTCCTGGCTTCCCAGGGACCTTACGCTGTGAATGTGGGTGGGATGGATGATGACTTTGGTTGGATGAATTCTGTAGCTGCTGTAGCAAATGATGGCAACCTTGGTGGCTTTAAACAAAAATAGATTTATTCTCGCACAGTTCTGGAATCCAGAAGTCCAAAATCCATTCCACAAGGTGAAAGTGTAGGCAGGACCACACCCGCTCCAAAGACCTCAGAGACCTGCCTTGCATCTTTCAGCCTCTGGTGGCTGCTGGTGTCCTTGGCTTGGGGCTGCAACACTCCAGTCTCTCCCCCTGGCTTTGCATTGACTTCTACTCCTTGTGTGTCTATTTCAAAACTTCCTCGTCTCTTTCTGATAAAGATGCATGTGGTTGCATTGCAAATCTATCACGATAATCCAGAAAAAGCAACTCTATTCAAGATCCTTAATGTAATCACACCATTTGCCATGTAAGGTTATATCTGCAGGTTCCAGGGATTAGGAGCCACCATTCGGCTCACAACAGATGGGAGTCATAATATGTGCCTAGCTCATTGCACAAAATTGTTGGCAAGAGCCAAGAACATTTGCAATAAAATATGTGTTGAAACCGAACAGTTCCCTTCCAATCTTTCTACTTAGGGACTCCTAGAAGAAAGCAAGAAGCAACATAAAAGTACATTTTTGCCCTGATGACCAAGATGCTTGCGTGCCTGCTACCACTGAAATATGGCATGGCGCAAGGGAAATTTGTTCTGGCCCCAGGCCCCTGGGTGTTGCTGACCTGGCGGCCTCTGCTGGTGTCGCAGCTATGCTCTCACAGCAGCTGCTTGAACGTATGGGTGTTTTGCTGAAAAATTAGACAAGGCTAAAGCAATCTGAGAGTTGTAGCTCTCGCAGTTTTGCAAGCTCAGCAAAGATAACTAAACTTGCTTTGTGTGCAGAATATCGTTCCCTCTCTGGCAGGAAGCTCACGGTATCTTTTCATTAGGAGAAGCCAGTGTCCAACTTAATGGCCGAGATGAAGGAGGGACAGGGAGGCAACTGCTGAAGGCTTGGAAGGGAGCTAAGAAGAGAAGACCAAAGATGACTGGGGAGATTTAAAAAAAAATTTTTTTTAGGGCTACACCCGTGGCATATAGAGTTTCCCAGGCTAGGGGTCGAATCAGAGCTGTAGCCACTGGCCTACTCCATAGCCACAGCAATGCCAGATCCAAGCCGTTTTTGTAACCTCCACCACAGCCCACAGCAACGCCGAATCCTTAACCCACTGAGTGAGGCCGGGGATTGAACCTGCGTCCTCTTGGATGCTAGTCGGGTTTGTTTCTGCTGAGCCACGATGGGAACTCCCTGTTGGGGAGATTTCTGATCCCAACTGGAACCACCTGGGAAGCTTAAAGTCCTGATACCTGGGCCCCACCCCAGCGCTTCTGATGTGATTCTGGGTAGGGCCCAGGCAGTGGAGAGATTTGAAACCTATGTGGGTGAGTCTAGTGTGTAGGCTGTATTCAAGATCATTGCGCTACGTGCTGGTTAGAGCCAAGTTATAAGTCCATCCAGGTGTAGTGGACATGGCCTCAGGTTGAAGGGTTCAGCTGGGTCATTGGATGGGGAGAGGGCAAACTGGGGGTTTCCTTGGGAATTCAGAGGTTATATACATCTAGCTTCTTGAGTGGTTTATATATGAAACAGGAACCCCTCACTTTCCAGGGGTCTCTGGATTGGGGAGCTGGGGATGTGGCCCCTGGGAGTGACCTTGGGTGTGAGGGGGTTTTGTGCCCCCAGCCGCTGCTCGGATGCTGCCAGCTCTCCCCACCTTGTGATTAGAGCTTCTCAAACTTCAAAATGTGTGTGACTCACCTGCAGTCGATCAAGTACAGATTCGGATGTGATAACTTGGGTGGGGGGCAGGGTCAAGAGTCTGTGCTTCTCAAAGCTCCTCGTGCGGCTGCTGTCCCCAGCCCCATTTTAAGATGCAAGGGGCACCAGCATGGCCACCTTGAGTAACCTATGCCATTGTGCTTTGCTCAGGAAGCTTCTGGAACTTGACAGGGTTACTTCTAGCAACAGCAGAATCTGTTAGGAGCTTGTGTGAAATGTGCATTCTCAAGCCCCAGCCAGACCCGCTGAGTTAGTATTCGGGCTGAAACCCAGCAGTGTGTGGTCTAACAGCATTCCAGGCGATTCCAAGGCACCCTGAGTTTGAGAAGCGATGCTTTAGGATACGGAAGTGGATAATGCTAGCTTTAAACCATGGCTGAGGGCGAGTGAGAGGCAGGACACAGCTCCGGATTCTTAGGCAGCCCTGAGCAAAACTGGGGGCTCCTGAGAGGCCGAGAGCCTTGGGTGATTCAAGCCCTTCAGTGCCATGCTTGGGGCCAGGCCCCTCTGGCTTCCACAGGCCACCTTCCAGCCCCAGATGCTCCGGGTCTTCAAAGTCTCAGCTGAATCATATTTTCCATCGTGAGACAGACTTAGAGTCCTTCAGAGCTGCCGAGGGTCATGTTTCCAGCTCATCTCTGTCTGGACCTGAGTCCCTGGGACAGATCACCTGTCTGTTTTTTTTTTTTTTTTCCCTCCTAATTGAGGGAAGAGGAGGGAGGAGAATGACCTAGAAGGTCCCCTGCCCTTGCAGGAAGCCTCCCGGAGCTCATGTAAGCTTCACAACCCTCATTCATGTGACAGTGTGGCTGCTCTTGCCCCAATTTACACAGCCTGTCTGGGACAGCCCCCAGATCTCAGTATAAGCCTCTGGGCTCAGCAGGCTTGTCCTGGCCCTACTGTGCTTTAGCGGGGGGCGGGGGGCGCCTCTCCACCCTTCCACACTCCTCCCTCACAGGCTGGGGGCCCACCTTTAGGTTTGCATGTCAGGCCGTGGATTAGATGATTTAGTTGCTGGGGCCACAGGACACCCCTGCCTCTCCCTCCACAGGGATGGTGGTTTACAGAATATATCCCGAGAGGCCTGATGCCGTCAGCAGTCAGCATCCAGCCTTCCTGGCTGGACGGTCGAAGCCCAGACCGCCCCTTGTGGGGCTCCCAGCTTCAGCCAGAACCCCCCCATGCCCCCACCACCCCCCTGAGCCAGGAGGAAAGCGGCCCCTTCTCCGGCTCCCCGAGGCCCTGGCTATTCAGGTCCCCTGGGGCAGGTGTCCCCCACCTCCAGGCCCTCCAACAGGGCTCATCTGGTTGCACAGCCACCATCCTCCAGGGGCACCTGGGTCACTGGCTCTTGAGCAGGAGGTGCAACCCCCGGTGTGTGTGGGGGGGTGCTGGAGTGGGTGGGGGACCAGTTGGGCTGAAACATCATCAGCAGTGGCCTCGGCTGGATGAAAGCCTGGGGCTGGCCTTTACCACCCCATCTCATAGGCTCATCACGCAGGGGAGATCTGCCAGCGACCCTCTGGCTGCAGGGCCAGCGCGGGCCCGGCCTGATGAGTCTGTGTGGCCCCAGCACCCACCAATCACACGCCGGCCAGCAGCGGGCTTTGGCTGAGCGCGCGTCTCGGGAAGCAGCAGAGCCCACGTGCGGGTTAACAAGGCCTGAGAGCTCTCGGGCTGGCCTCAGCCTCACGGTCTGGCAGCTGTGGGCTCTGCGGCAGGCTCCGCCATCTCCAGGCCTCAGGTTCCTCATGCGTTTGTTGTGAGGACTAAAGGAAGTGTCACACTCGGTTGGCAGAGGGCTTAGTAAACTGCACTTTCTTCCTGATAATGACCTCATGAGCTGAGGCGCCTCCCTGCAGACGGAGAATGCCGAGTCCGAGGACAGGTATGCACTTGGGGGTGGGTCACGAGGGCGTCTCTCTCGCGCGCGCGCACATGCACGTGCACACGCGCACCGTGGAAAGACCAAGGTGGCCGGCGCGCAGAGGATATTAGCCGTCCATTCTCGGCTTCTACATAAGCTCATGAAGCCCCGTGAGGAGGTGGGGCTCCAAGGGCGGGGGACCTGAACAGGCCGCCCAGTGGGGCAGCCCCGCCGCGCACCAGGGAGGCTCTGCAGGGCCAGGTGGACACGGGGAACCGTTCTGAGCTGTCCCGCCGCGTTTCCTGGAACTCTACGCCCCTGAGCTACAGGCACATTTGTGGATGTCCCAGTGGGGAGGACACGGAACAAGCGCCCCATCAGCCCCAGAGGGCTGGGACCAAGGCAGAGGCTAAGATATGGGTGGGGACGCGCAGCTCTGAAGACCGCAGCCTGGGCAGAGGTCCGAGGTCCATCATGGTCCCAGAGCTCTTGCCTACGCCTGGGTACTGCTGGGCCCACCGCCCCCTTCCACCGACCGTTTTGTGAGCTGCCCTGCGGAAAGCAAGGCCAGGGGCAAATCCACCTTAAGTCTGCAGTGACTGAGTTGATTCTGTCGTTGACGCAGATTAAAACTTCCTCACCCGCGTCAGGAGGAACGGGGTGCAAACCCATGACTGAGTCACACTGTCACGGAGCCAAGGCTGCATCGGTGCCCCTGCATCCTGGACCTGGGTGTTCATACCTGCCACCTTCTGATCCTCTTTGGGTCTCTGGGAACTCGTCAGCCCCCGGGGTATTGCCACTTGGAAGGTTTCTGCAAACTCCGCCCAGAGGATAGAGAGCAGAGCTTCTGGAAAGTGAGAGGACACATAGGGCAGAGCACTTTCCGGGAGTGTCACTGCACAGCACAGTAAGAGGCCCGGGGGTGAGGGGTGGGGGGACTGCTGATGCACCTGGAGAGATTATCCTGAGAGGGCGCCCCGGTGCTATTCCTGACTCTCAGTGACTGTGCCACACAAAGTCCTAGACATCACTTCATGTCACTGTTAGAGATGGCATAATATGGCATAACACAGGTGCTTACAAGGCTCTTGAGCAAGTCGCATTGGCTAATTCCTCTATTTCTAGAGTTTTTTCTTTGTTTTAAAGCCCATAGACACTGCTTTGGGAAACTTCCAGCAGCTGGTGGGCTCCATATCCAGCATAAGCTTGTCAAATCTGGTGTTTACAAGGTTAGAATATCGTGTTTCCAAATGCAACTTTCCTTTCGCGAAGGAGGAGGTCGACTGCTTTTCTGTGCCGGGCTTGGCCATTTGAGGACAGCGGGTTTCAGCCTGCAGGTCTCCTGCCCTCTGATCCTGACCCTGCCTTCAGTGCATCTCTCTTCCCTGGGTGATGACCTGACCCCTCGCTGGGTTCGGAGGCCCTTCTGGCAACCTGGCCCTGCCTCCTGATTTGGGGGGTGGTTTAGAAAGTTCCGGCTAGTTTATGAGCTTTGCTTTTGCAGTCAGACAAAGAAAAGTCTGGCTTCAAATCCTCCCCTATACCCTACACTGTACACGGGACCTGGGGCAGGTTATTCACATGAGCTTGTGGTTTTGTCCTGTGTGGGATGGGGCTGCTGCTGGTTCCGAACTCGGAGCTCTATTCTGAGCAGGGCTGCCTGGTGGTTGCCTCCCAGGGCTCCAGCCCCTGCCCCCGGCTCCTGTTATCTCCACAGTTGGTTTCTCCCAGAGGATGGGGCGCCCTGGGGTTGTGGGGGCGCTGAGACCACCCACATATTAGTCGATTTGATACCGTGCTTGATTTTAGGCCTTGGGCATAAAATATGATCAAGGACCCATCATGGCCACTGGACTCTTATCATCCCTGTGGGGGACACAGGGACGCCTGCTTAGGTCCCCTTCATGGGGGAGTGTGGTCAGCAGGCAGCCCTCAGCTGTCAGCTCCTCAGGTCTGCCTTGGCTGCAGACAGTCACCTCCCCTGGGTCACACCTGCAGGGACGACCTGCATCTAGTGACAGAGCAAGGCAGGGAGTTGGAGGCCTGGCATTTCAGCCAGACCTGAGACAGCTCTGAAGGCCGTGTTCATTCCAGAACTCCTTGCCGGGTTGGGCCTGCCTGGTGGTCTGATTTCTGCTGCAGCCCAGCCTTCCTCCCTCTCCCTTCCTTTTACAGAATTGATCCCTAAGAAGCATACTGACCCCTAAGAAGAAAATTCCATCTCTGTGACTATTTCCTCTGTAAAACTAAACATGTGAAAATGTCTTCCAGGGGAAGGAAGGTGGGGAAAACTGGTCCCATATACCCATTTGTTACTAAATACTGTCAGGAAAACACCTGGGGGCTGCAAGCCACAAGAACGATGCCAGAGTTAGGAGCCCAAGTCCCTTTTGTGCTTCCTCCCTTCCCTCTCAGGAGAGAAGAGGTGTACCAGGAGGTGAGTTGGCACACTCTCCACTCAGGTGGTCCTGACCCTTTCACACATGTATCAGTTAGCTCTTGACGAGTAACAAACCACCCGAGACTCAGTCTTCAGGCCAGGTCTCAGGGCTGGCAGGACCCCAATGGAGGGGCTTCTTTTTTTTCAATTCTATACTCCCAATTCATCCCTACCACCCCTTCCCTTTTGGTAACCATAAATTTGTTTTCAACATCTGTGAGTCTGTTTGGTAAATAAATTCATTGGTATATTTTTAGATTCCACATATAAGTGACATAATAATGGTATTGGTCTTTCTCTGACTTCCTTCACTTAGGATATGGCATTGTCACTACTTGGGTTCAATCCCTGGTCCAGGAACTTCTGTATGCTGCAGGTGCAGCCAAAATTTTTAATGACACTATATCATTCTTTTTTATGGCTGAATAATATTCCATTGCATATGTGTACCACATCTGTAACTATTCATTTGTTGATGGACACTTAGGTTGCTTCCATGTCTTGGTAATTTTAAATAGTGCTGTTGGGAACATTGAGGTGTGTCTGTCTTCTTGAATTAGAGCTTTCGTCTTCTCCAGATATATGCCCAGGAGTGAGATTGCTGGATCATATGTAGTTCAATATTTCGTTTTCTGAGGAATCCCCCATACTGTCTCCCATAGTGGCACACAAATTTACATTCCCAACCACAGTGTAGGAGCGTTCCCTTTTCCCCCCACACCCTCTCCAGCATTTATCATTTATAGACTCTTTGACGATGGCCATTTTGACAAATGTGAGTTGGTACCTCATTGTAGTTTTGATGTGCATTTCTCTGATAATTTGCGATGCTGAGCATCTTTTCATGTGCTGTTGTCCATCTTTGTGTCTTTGGAGAAATGTCTATTTATGTCTTCTGCCCATTTTTTGATTGGGGTTGATTGTTTTGTTGTTACTAGAGGGGATTATGGGTGCGGCGGTATCTGTAGTCAAAATGGCTGAGGGGCTCAGGTTCTGGTTCACTTTCTGCCCTTTCACTCTGCATGTTACACATAAAGGTGCAAGAGGGAACCTTCCTTCTGCTCTCTTCCTGAGATGCTGCAGGTGCCAGGGAGAACCATGAACCAGGAGCCCTTTCCACCTCTGTCAGCCACAGTGGAACCCTACTGAGCAGGCAGCTGTAACCACGGCCCCACCTTTCCTTCCAACCTCTGGTCACATGAACTTACTGGATGACATCCAGCCTTTTATCCTGCATCTTGTTCATCACATAGCCTGCCATGTGGTTGCTTGGCAGTGCCTTATATGTATCTCCCATTAGGCAAACCTGTGTGGTCTGCCTACATTCTGCTTGCATGTTTCCTTTGCTTTCCCAGCAGGTTGCTGGCCCTGGAGCTGTTAGGTGAATTCTCTTCCCTTCCCTTTCTCTCATGGGTCCTTTCATTTTGCAGTTTTATTTTGCTTTCATGCAATGATTTAAAAATTCTTTGAGTTTAATTTTTAAATTAACATGCGGTAATATTGCCTTTTGGGGACATAGAATTTGACTTTTTTGGCATGCCATTCTATGAATTTCAACATGTGTTTAGATTCGTGTAACTACCACCATAATTGGGATTAAAAAATTATTCCATCATCCCTTAAAACTCCCTCATGCTACCCTTTTATAGTCTCATTCTTCTTCTACATCTAACGCCTGCATCACTAGCTTTGTAGTTTTGAGAATGACAAATAAATGGAAACTTACATTGCATAACCTTTCAAGAGTGGCTTCATTCACTCAACCTAATGGCCCCGAGGTCCATCCAAGTTGATGCAAGTATCAATAATTCATTATTTTTTTCTTTTTGCTGATGAGAAGTTTTCCATTGTATAATTGTACCACTTTGTTTATCTACTCACCCACTGAATTGAAGTGCTTCCAGTTTGGAGGATTATGAATAGAACTGCTGTAAACATTTGTGTACAGCTTTTTATGTGACCATAAAGTCTTATTTCTCTAGGGTAAATACCAGGAAATGGGTCATGGTTAACTGGGTACATGCTTAACTTCATGAGAAACTGCCTAACTATTCTCCAGAGTGGCTGAACTAGCCTGTCTTCCTCCCTGTAATGGTGTTCCATATACTTGCCAGCGCTTGATATCATCAGCAATTAAAAAAAAGCTTTATTGAGATGTAATTCACATATAATTCAATTCACCCGTTCAGAGAGTACAAAGGGGTTTTAGTACATTTGCAACCATCACCATAATCAATTCTAGAAGGTTTCATAATCTCAAAAAGAAATCTTGGGGAGTTCTCATTGTGGCTCAGTGGAAATGAACCTGATTAGTATCCACGAGGATTTGGGTTTGATCCCTGTCCTCACCCAGTGGGTTAAGGATCCAGCACTGACAAGAGCTGTGGTGTAGGTGGATCCAGTGTTACCACTGAGCTGCGGTGTAGGCTGGCAGCTGCAGCTCTGATTTGACCCCTAGTCTGGGAAATTCCATATGCTTTAGGTCTGGCCCTAAAAAAAGAGAAAGAAATCTTGTACTCATGAACTCTTTATGTCTTACCTCCTGTCCTCCCATTCCCTCCGCTCTTACTTCCCAGCCTAAGCAACAACCTGTCTACTTTGTATCTCCATAGATTTGCCTTTTCTGGACACTTCATATAGATGGAATCACAGAATATGTGATATTTCACTGAGCTTACAATTTTCAAGGTTCATCTGTGTTACAGAATGTCTCAGTACTTCATTATGTTTTATGATCAAATTATATTCCATCGTCTAGACATACTATATCTTATTTACCTGTTCATTGATTGATCGTATCCAAACTTTTGGAATCATGCTAATGCTGTTGTGAATATTTGTGTACATGTGTTTGTGTGGATATATGCTTTCATTTCTCTTGGGTATATACATAGGAGTAGGATTCCTATGGTAATTCTATATTTAATTCTTTGAGGAACTGTCAGAATATTTTTCAGAGTGGCTGCACTATTTTACATTTCCACTGGCTGTGAATGAAGGTCCAGTTCTCCATGTCTTCATCAATGCTTGCCATTATTTGACTTTCTGATTAGCCATCCTATGTGAGTGAAAAGTATTATCTCATTGTGGTTTGGGTTTGCATTTTCCTAATGACTAACGATACTGAGTGTATTTTCATGTGCTTGCTGACCGTTTGTATGCCTTCTTTGGAGAAATGTCTGTTCAGGTTCTTTGCTTATTTTTAAAATGAGGTTGTCTATCTTTTTGTTGTTGTGTTGTAAGCATTCTTTATATGTTCTGGATACAGTCCCTCATCAGATGTGTGATTTGAAAATATGTTCTCCCATTCTGTAGATTATCTTTTCAGTCTCTTGAAAATGACCTTTGATGTACAAAACTTTACATTATGATGAGGTCTGTTTTTTTTTTCCCCATCAATCTTCTTAATTTTATTTTATTTTTTTATAACAATGAATTTTATTTCAATTATAGGTGTTCAAAGATCATCAAAAGTCAGTGTGATAGATTTTGTGTCCCAAACCCACACTGCACCCCCCCACCCCCCAGATTGTCTTATTTGAAAAACCAAGGTTTTCTGAAATCTGTGAGTCATTGTCTGTTCTTCAAAGAAGTTCATTGTGTCTCTTTAGTTTCCACATGAAAGCGGTAGCATTGGGTGTTGCTGTCTAATTGTCTGACTGGTTTCACTTTGCATGATAATTTCTAGGTCCGTCCATGTTGCTGTAAATGTTGTTATTTCGTTCCTTTTAATGGCTGAGTAATATTCCACTCTGTGTATGTACTATATCTTTCCTATCCACTCCTCTGTCGATGGGCATTTAGGTTGTTTCCATGAACAACCTAAATGGCTTCTTCCCTCTCTAGCTGCTTTAGATGTAAGGTTAGGTTGTTTATGTGAGCTTTTTCTTGTTTCCTGAGGTAGGCTTGTATTGCTATATACTTTCCTCTTAGAACTGCTTTTGCTGCATCCCAGAGGTTTTGGAGTGTAGTATCGTTGTTGTCATTTGCTTCTAGGTATTTTTTAATTTCCTCTTTGATTTCTTCAGTGATCCATTGGTTGTTTAGTAGCGTGTTGTTTAGTCTCCACATGTTTGTGTTTTTGGCCATTTATTTCTTGTTGATTTCCAGTCGTATAGCATTGTGGTCAGAGAAGATGCTTGATATGATTTAAGTTTTCTTAAAGTTACTGAGGCTTGATTTGTAGCCCAGGATGTGATCAATCTTAGAGAATGTTGCATGTGCACTTGAGAGGAATGTGTATTCTGTTGCTTTTGGATGGACTGTCCTATAAATATCTATTAAGTCCATCTGATTTAATGCTTCATTCAGGGCCTGTGTTTCCTTATTGATTTTCTGTCTGGATGACCTGTCCCTTGTTGTAAGTGGCGTGTTAAAGTCCCCCACTATGATTGCATTATTGTTGATTTCTCCTTTGAAGGTTGTTAGCAGTTGCCTTATATATTGTGGTGATCCTATGTTGGGTGCATAGATATTTAAAATTATTATTTATTCTTGGATTGATCCTTTGATCATTATGTAGTGCCCTTCCTTTTCTCTTAAAATGTTCTTCATCTTAAAGTCTATTTTGTCCAATACGAGTATTGCTACTCCGGCTTTCTTTTGATGCCTGTTTGCATGGAATATTTTCTTCCATCCTCTCACTGTCAATTTGTATGTGTCTCTAGAAGTGAAGTGGGTCTCTTGAAGACAGCATGTATATGGATCTTGTTTTTGTATCCATTCGGCTAGTCTATGTCTTTTGGTTGAGGCATTCAGTCCATTAACATTTAAGGTAATTACTGATATATATGTTCTTATTGCCATTGTATTAACTGTTTGGGGGTTTTGTTTCTCTCTCTCTTTTTTTTTTTACCCTGAAGTTTTGATATAGGAGTCTATATACAAATGAGATTGTTTTAAGCTGTT
>PVHT021183543.1:29011720-29165576 GCA_004024745.2 Catagonus wagneri | reverse complement strand
GGATTTGACTGAGTGGGTCCTTTCCCATATTAGGGAAATTTTCAGCTATTATCTCTTCAAATAGTTTTTCTGTCCCCTTCTCTCTCTCTTATCCCTCTGGCACCCCTATAATACGGATGTTGGTGCGTTTAACATTATCCCAGAGTTCTCTTAGATTTAGCTCATTTCCTTTCAATCTTTTATCTCTTTTCTCGTCTGCATTAGTGATTTCCACTAATCTGTCCTCCACCTCACTGATTCGTTCTTCTGCCTCTTGTATTCTACTGTTGGCTGCTTCTAATGAATTTTTTATTTCTGTTATTGTATTTTGCATCTCTTGTTTAATTTTTACAGCTTGTATTATTTTGCTCAGTGTTTCCTGTAAATTATCAATCTTTGCCTCCTGTTTATTTCCAATGCCTTGCATCATCTTCAGCATCAACAGTCTAAAGTCTCTTTCTGGGAGGCTGATAATCTCCTCATCACTGAGCTGTTTTTCTGGGCTTTTCTCTTTCTCCCTTATCTGAGTTAGAGTTTTCTGTCTTTTCATTTTTATAGGTTTTTGGTGTGGTGACCTTTTTGCCAACAGTACAGTTGTAGCCTCTCTTGGTTCTGATGTTTGCCTCCCCTGTGGCTAAAGTTGGTATGGAGGGGGCTTGCTGTAGGCTTCCCGATGGGAGGGACTGATGCCTACCCACTGGTAGGTGGGGTTGGTTCTTATCCCTCTGGTGGGTGGGGCTTTGTCTCTGGATGAGATTAGAGGCTGGCTGTGTGCCTGAGGGGTCTTTAGGCAGCCTATTTACTGATGGGTGGGGCTGTGATCCCACCTCGATTATTGTTTGGCCTGGGGCTTCTCAGTGCTGATGGGAGGGACCAGATTTTCCCATTTCTGGCCACCTCCAGAGAAATGCAGGCTGACAAATATTCCCAAGAGCTTTGCCCCCAATTCCATTCCCCCACAACAAGCCACAGTCACCCTTGTTCTCCCAGGAGATCCTCCAAGAATTGCAGTCAGGTTCCACCCGGATTCCTATGGAGACTGCTTTTCCCTGGGATCCAGTGCACGTGAAAGTCTGTGTGTGCCTTTCAAGAATGGGGTCTCTGTTTCCCCCAGTCCTGTGGAACTCCTGCACACAAGCGCCGCTGGCCTTCAACGCCAGATGCTCCAGGGGCTCTTTCTTCCTGTGCCCGATCCCCAGGCGTGGGGTTTTGACGTGGGGCTCAGAACTCTCAGTCCTGTAACTGAGTCTCTGTGATGCAGTTACTTTCCAGTGTGTGGGGCTTCCCACCCAGGAGGTATGGGGTTGCTTGTATTGCATAATCACCCCTCCTACCTCTTGATGTGGTCTCCTCTTTGTCTTCTGGAGTAGAATATCTTTTTTGGAAGTTTACAGTCCATTTGGTTGAAGGCTGCTCGGCATTTGGTTGTAGTTTTGTTGTTATTTGGGAGAGAAGTTGAGCTCCAGTCCTTCTATTCCGCCATCATAATCCAATCTTCTGATGAGGTCTGGTTTATCTGTCTTTTCTTCTGTTGCCCATGCTTTGGCATCATATTTAAGAAATCACCACCAAATCCCAGTTCATATAGATTTGCCCCTGTGTTCTCTTTGAAGAATTTTGTAGTTGTAACTCTTAAACTTAGGTATTTAATCCATTTTGAGTTAATTTTCATGTGTGATGTTAAGTATCCAACTTCAGTATTTTGCCTATGGATACCCAGTTGTCCCAGAACCATTTTCTGGAGACTGTTTTTTTTTTTTTCTTTTCAGTGGTCATGGCATCCTTATTCAAAATCAATTGACTATAGGTCTATGGGTGTGTTTCTGAACTCTAAACTTTATTCTGTTGACTCATATGTCTGTCCTTATGCCAGTTCTTTCTTCTTCCAGTTTAAATGTACTCTCAAGCCTGTCTAGTGAGTTTTCATTTCAATTATTATACCTTTATAGGTCCAGAATTGCCATTTGGTTGTTTTATATAATTTCTGTCTATCATTTTTTTCTATTTAGTGCAACATTGTCATCATACATTCCTTTATTTCTTTTTCATAGCTTCCTTTAGCTCATGAAAATATTTATAATGGCTAATTTTAAGTCTTATTCTGTTAAATCTGACTTCTCTTTCTCAGGCAGTTTCTGTTGCCTGTTTTTTGTTTTTTTTTTTTTAAACTGGTGTTTGAGTCACATTTTCCTTTGTTTTTTTTTTTTTTTTTTTTTTTTTTTTTTTTTTTTTTTTTTTTCTCTTTTTTTTTTTTTTTTTTTTTTTTTTTTTGTCTTTTTGCCTTTATGTAGAGCCGCACGCACGGCATATGGAGTTTCCCAGGCTAGGGGTCTAACAGGACCTGTAGCTGCCGGCCTTCGCCACAGCCACAGCAACGTGGGATCCGAGCCGCATCTGCAACCTTCACTACAGCTCACGGCAATGCCAGATCCTTAACCCACTGAGCAAGGCCAGGGATCAAACCCGCAACCTCATGGTTCTTATTCAGATTCGTTAACCACTGAGCCACGAAGGGAACTCTGAGTCTCATCTTCTTATTTCTTTGTGTGTCTTGTAATTATGTGTTGGCAACTGGACATTTTTAGATAATATAGTGTAGCAATTTTGGATATTAGTCACCCCTCTTTGGGACTCACAATTGTCATTTTCTTGTTTAGCCACTGGCTAGATTATTTTAGTGAAGTCTGTGTCCTTCTTCCCCTCCCTCCTTGCTGGAGTGTGAAGCTTTTGATGGTGCTTCCTGGGAACATACCTTTGGAAAAGCCCACAGTCATCCTGGAATGACAGTAGATTTGTATAATTTCAATCCTTTTTTTTACGTTTGTTAGGTTTGTTTTATAACCCAGGATTTGGTGTACCTTTATGAAGCTTCCTTGTGCACTTGAAAAAACTGATGTGCAGGAGTATTTTATAAATATTTATTAGAGCCAGTTCTTCAGTGGTGCTTGTCATTTATTGTACATCTTTGGTGATTTTCATTCTACTAGTTTTATCAGTGACTGTGGGAGGAGTGTTGGGGTCTCCAGCTGTAATTGTGTATTTGTCTGCTCTTCTTTCTCTTCTCAGTTTTTGTGGACAGGTATTTTGATGCTTAGTTGATGTGTACAAACTGAGGGTTATTATATCTTCCTCTTGAAACAATGTTTTATCGCTATGTTATACTTGTCTTTATCCTTAATAATTTCTTTGCTCTAAAGTCTACTTTGTTTCATATTAATGGAGCCACTCTGCCTTTCTTTCTTTTATTTTTTCTTCCCTCTTTTTTAGGGCTGCACCTGCAGCATATGAAAGTTCCCAGGCTAGGGGTCGAATTGGAGCTACAGCTGCTGGCCTACACCACAGCCACAGCAACGCTGGATCCTTAACCCACTAAGCAAGGCCAGGGATCAAGCCTGCATCCTCATGGATTCTAGTTGGGTTTATTACTGCTGAGCCACTATAGGAAATACAACTCTCTTTCTTTTGGTTAATGTTTTCATAGAATATCTTATTCCATACTTTTATTTATAATTTATCTATATCATTATATTTGAGGTGAGTTTCTTGCAGACGGAATATATCTGTGTGATATGTTTGCTTGTTTTTCCTATCTGTTCTGATAATATCTTTCACTTTTACTTGGTGTGTTTAAGCCATTTGCATTCAATATCATTACTGGAATTTTGGATGTAGAGCTATCATTTTATTACTTTTTTTCTCTTTGTTTCCTCTACTTTATTTCAACCCTCTACGCTTCATTTCTTGCCTTCTCTTGGGTTATTTGAACTTCTTTTAATATTTCATTTTAATTCATCTACTTTCACTCTGTATCTTTGCTTTTATAAATTTTAGAGGCTGTTCTAGTGGTTATAATATACATTTTTAATTTTTCATAGTTCCCTTAGAGTCACTATTTTACCACTTTCTATAAAATGTAGAAATCCTTACCATCATATAGATCTCTCTAACTGTTCCTCTCTCTCTCTCTCTCTTTTTTTTTTTAAGAGCTGCACTGCAGCATATGGACGTTCCCAGGCTCGAGGTCTAATCAGAGCTGTAGCCACTGGCCTGTGCCACAGCTACAGCAATGCCAGATTCGAGTCATGTCTGTAACCTACACCACAGCTCATGGCAACACCAGATCCTTAACCACTGAGTAAAGCCAGGGATCGAAACTGCATCTTCATGGATACTAGTCAGATTCATTTCTGCTGAGCCAGGACGGGAACTCCTCTACCTGTTCCTCTTTATGTTGTAGTCATCTTATGTATTATATCTACATACATTGAAAACCTCATGAGAAAATGTTAAAATATTTGTTTTTCACTTGCAATTGACAAATACATTTTAAAACCTGAAGAGTTTGTACTATATTCATCCAGATATGTACCATTTTCGTTATTCCTCCTTAGTTCCATTTTTTGTTTTTGCCACACCCGTGGCATGTGGAAGTTCCTGGGCCAGGGATCAAACCTGCGCCACGGCAGCAACTGGAGCCACAGCAGTGACAATGCCGGATCTTTAACCCATTGAGCCACCAGGGAAGTCCACCCTTAATTCTCGGTATTCAAAATTTTCTTCTTGTATTATTTTACTTTGAGCTGAAGAACTTTCGTCTGCAATTCTTTGAGAACAGTCTTACTGGAAATATCTTGGTTGTTCTTCATCCAAGAATGTCTTTATTTTACCTTCATTTCAGAAGGGTATTTTCACCAGACATGGAATTTTGGGTTGACAGTTCTTTTCTTTCGTGCTTGCAAAATACCTCTGTTCCTTTTGGCATGGATGGTTCCTGATGTGAAGTCCACTGTCCTTTGACAGTCCAGGTTAGGCTGCCCTGAATCCAAGCCAGAGAACAGTGGAGGAAGAGAAAATGGTAAATCAGTGCCAGTTCATCAGCACCTGAATTCTAGTCTACCTCAATCCACTTGCCACCGTTTACTTTCCAGAAGCCTTAAATGGCTGCTCTATGCTTTCTGTGCCCATTAGAGCTGCATCCAGTGGGAAGGACAGGCTGGGGCGTACTTATTCCATTTTCCCTCACACTGGAAGCTCACCAGCATCCTTTTCTTGCCTTTTGGAGTTCACTGTCATACCTCCTTCACCACTGAAAAGTACCCTGGTGATCCTTTCCCCTTGTACTTCTCCTGTACTCATAAGGCATCCTCCAGAAACAAAATCTGTGGTGAAGCTCAACTAAGAGTTGTCAGCTATAGAAGCCTCTCTACCCAGGATGGAACAAAAGATTCAGACCCCTTCCCCTAGAACTATTTCTTAGCCAGGTCCTAACCCAAACATGCACTGAGCAAAAGTTACATAGTTGGCAGGATCTTTGTTAGCCACTGGGCATTTACCATTTTTTTTTTAAGAAAATAGGAATAAGACAGAGATGATAATAGGATACACATTGTCTTAATCTGCCCAATCAGAATGGGAAGAGAGAAATATTCAGCTAACATTTGTTAAATTCATAGCAGTGCACATTGGTACAACCCTCTTAGGAACTGGGGAAAAACCAAACAATGTTTAAGCATTCATACATACTTGGGAATCCATCCCAAGGAAATAACTCTAAAATCAAAGCTATATATGAAAAAGTTACTTATTAAAGGGTTATCCTTGGTAGCTAGGAATTGGAAAGAGCGCTGGTGTTTTCTTGTGGTGCAGCAGATTAAGGATCCAGTTTTGTCACTGCAGTGGCTTTGGTTGCTGCTGTGGCATGGGTTCAACCCCTGGCCTGGGGACCTTGATATGCTATGGCCAAAAAAAATAAATAAATAATAAGTTCTCATTACAGGAAGTATCCCCTGGGGACCCAAACTAGAGAACATTTCATTACATTAGGGTACATAAATTGTATGTTATGGAATATATGCATAAGGTTTTGCCAGTATGGCTAAGGTAGCTTCATTTAATGGATTTAGAAAAATTTCCCTCTTTTTCTATGGTATGAAATAGTTTGGTACAGGAATTATACATTTTTCTATTGACTTTCTGAGTCTCTTTATATATAAAATACCTTTCCTTGAAAGGTGATTGGCTTTGTGTCTGGGTATAGGATTCTTGGAACGCTGTCCTCATTCAGTCACTTTAAACATTTCGCCATAGTCTTACCTCCCTTTTGGTATGCAAGGTGTCTGGTGCTGGTCCATCTTTTTTCCATCGAAAATAATCTGTCATTTCTTTACATAAGCATGTAATATTTTCTTTTCCGTAATTGGAACTCAGGAATTTCATCAGGATGTACTATGGGAGGTTTGGGATTTAAAAAAAAAAGAGAGAGAGATTGGAGTTTCCTTTGTGGCTCAGTGGTTAACGAATCCTACTAGGAACCATGAGGTTGTGGGTTCGATCCCTGGCTTCGCTTAGTGGGTTAAGGATCCGGCGTTGCCATGAGCTATGGTGTAGGTTGCAGACGTGGCTGGGATCCCGCGTTGCTGTGGCTGTGGTGTAGGCCGGCAGCTACAGCTCCGATTAGACCCCTAGCCTGGGAACCTCCACACGCCGCAGGTATGGTCCTAGAAAAGGCAAGAAGACAAAAAGGAAAAAAAAAGATTAATTTTACTTGGGGCCCTGTCATTCCTTCAACCTGAAGATTCGAAATTTTTTCTACCGGACAAATCTTCTTTTATGATTTCCTTATTTATTCCTTCCTCATTTGTTCCCCTTTCCCTTCTAGTAAACTTTTATTATTCATATATCCTGGCCTGTCCTCCAAGTCTCTTTTCTTAATTCCTTATGAATTCCTCATCATTTATAAAATAGTTCTTCCACTTGACCTTCCAAAACAGTAATTTGGTTCTCAACAAAGAATATTTCTTCTCAGTTGGTCTACGGAACTTGTGATTTCAGAGACAAGTATTCTAGAAAATGTTTTTTGTTCTGCATTAAACTGAGTGGTCTTGGGAGTTCTCACTTGCTTTTAAGTTCACCTGTCCCTTCCATTTGCTCTTTTAATAGTAGTCATCTGTTCTTTTTGCTAATGAGATTTAGTCTTGTTAAATTTCCTTAGTTTGGTGGTTCTCAACTTTGACTGCACATGAGAATTATTCTAGGAGGTTTTAAACATCCCAAAGCCCGGGACACAGTGAAGCCAATTAATGAATAATTTCAGGCATCTGTAGCTTTTAGGGCACCCCGGGGATTCCCATGTATCAGCCAAGAGTAAGCACCTCTCTCTTAAATGGCTCTCATTTATCTATTGATGGATATTCCCTTAGAATTTGTAGCAGTTCAAGCTACAGTGTCTCAACTGACTGTTTTTGCTCTAATGATGTGGTGGTGAAAAACCTGGAAAACTATTCACTCGGCTGGAAAATGGGAGAAGCCTCATTGTCCCTGAGACTCTTTGGAGACAAGTCACAGCACATCCCCATCCACAGGTGCTGGCATCAGTGCATTTCAGTGCATAGCACCCGTGCAGATTCTCATTCATGTGTGGGATAGGCAGGCTAGCTGAGGGCCGTGTGCAGCAGGGTGAATCCCCTCTCTTTGAGAGTGATTTTTGGTTGTACCTTGGTTGTTGTGTTATTCAGGATGGAAAGATGGGGAGGGGAGGTGGGTATCCATGCATGTAAGCATCCCTCTTTGCAAAATCCCCTCTGAGATTCTTCTTGGTAATGAAAACTTCATAACAGTTTAGATTTTGAGGGTCAGATGATTAGTGTAAGGGTCAAATGTCTATAGTTTAGGGTTCATAAACCATCCATGTACCTATACACAGCTACATAGATGGATCTTAAGTACATTATGCTAAGGGAAAGAAGACAGACTCACAGGGCTACACCTGGTAGAATTCCATTTGTAGGACGTCCTAATTCTGGAGAAGACAAACCATTAGACTGGCACATGCACACTGTGGTATGCAGCATAATTGAGCAGCAGGGACCTGCTGTATAGCACAGGGAACTCCACCCAACATTCTGTGAATACCTATATGGAAAAAGAATCTGAAAAAGAATGGATGTGTATATATGTATAACTAAATCACTTTGCTGCATAGCAGAAATTATCACAACAATGTAAACTGACTATACTTCAATAAAACATTTTGTGCCCTTTTTTTTTTTTAAGGTCGCACCCACAGCATATGGAAGTTCCCAGGCTAAGGGTCGAATCGGAGCTGTAGCCGCCAGCCTACGCCAGAGCCACAGCAACGCCAGATCCGAGCCACGTCTGCAGCCTACACCACAGCTCACAGCAACGCCGGATCCTTAACCCACTGAGCGAGGCCAGGGATGGAACCTGCGTCCTCATGGATGCTAGTCAGGTTCGTTTCTGCTGAGCCATGCCAGGAACTCCCACTTCAATAACACTTCTAAAAATTAAAACAAACAAACAAAAAGGACAAGCCGTTAGGACAGAAAACAGATCAGTGGTCACCAGGGGCTGAGAGGCGGGGGGGAGTGGGCTACAGAAGGGCACTGGAGGGAAATTAGAGGCGATGGCACCCTTCTCCATCTTGATTTTGGTGGTTACATCATCACGTGTGTCTATCAAAACTCATCCTGTGCACTAAAAACGGTACGTTCTACTGCCTGTAAATTCTACCTCCATAAACCTTCTTGGAAAAAAAATCTCATACTTCCTCCATTGTACTGAGGTTTTTGCAGATTACCCCAAGCCTCACAGGCCTCTCAGTCTTTGCCCACTCTATTGGCCCTGCTAAGGAGTTCCCCGTTAACCTTTATGACCTAGATTAGATGCTTCCTCCTCTGGGAAGAAGCCTTTCATGTCTGCTTCTCTAACACAGATGCTTCCTGCTACCCCGCACTCCTCCTGTAAGGTTGCAGGAGCTTGCCTGGCTCTTTGCAGTCCCTGATAGACACTAAGTCAATGAAGTCTTGGATTTCATCTCGTTTATCCTTGTGTCCCCATCATCTCACTCACTTCTAGGTATTGAGTCACCTAAAACTTGGCCAAGGCAAGGTAGCTATCACCCAGAACATGCATCTGTTCACCTGTGTTTCCAAGAACCCTCCAGAAAGTCCATAAAAAAATCAGGAAATGTCCCAGATATTACTTGCACTGGAGCTCCTATGCTTTGGCTGTGGTGCTCACAAAGCAGCCATCCGAGTTTCCTAGAGAAAGATATTTTGAGAAGACAAACGTGAGTTCCCTGAAAATCCATGGTTCATAACACCTCATTCATTTTCATGGCTGCAATCAAGAAGAAAGCTTGTTCTATTTGCTTTCCTTGCTTGACAATATAATTTCAGAGACTGATGAAAAATGCTTTCAGCACTAGAATCAATACTTCTGATTACGGCCACTTTTGTGCTCATTTCGCCCCCATGGAAACACTGCCAGGAAGGATGGGAAGATCTATGGAAGCCCCATGATCCTAATTTATTCTCTCTCCAAAAACTGTCTGTTCTAATCCAATGCTGCATTTATTTGGAAAAATTTGAAGGCTGGGGTCAGACTAGGAGAAGAGACGTGATGACTTTGAGGGGCTCACTGGAAAGCTGTGGTCCCAGCACAAATACAGACCTGTTCACTCACCTGGCCTTCAGAACCACATTTCTTTTCCCTTGGATTCCAAGCCAAAGGTATTTTGTCAAAACAATCACTGCAGGTGGGAGATTCCCCCTTGTCCTCTCAATCTCTACTCCCAAGGAACACTTGTTTGGAGTTCCCATTGTGGTTCAGAGGGTTAAGAACCTGATTGATATCCATGAGGATGTGGGTTCGATCCCTGGCCTCGCTCAGTGGGTTAAAGATCCATCATTGCCATGAGCTGTGGTGCAGGTCGCAGGTCGCAGATGCAGCTCAGATCCCGCTTTGCTGTGGCTGTGGTGTAGGCCAGCGGCTGCAGCTCCGATTGGATACCTAGCCTGGGAACTTCCATATGCCGCAAGTGAGGCCCTAAAAATAAATAAAATTAAATTACAATTAAAATAAATAAGGAAGATGAAATTTCCACTGGGAGAAGGGGCCCCACCTCCGCTGAGGGCTGAAGCCACACCTCGGGTGGGCAAGAAACAGGACTTGCCCTAACTTGCCTTTAACTGAATGGATTTCTCTTTCGCATCTGGCTGGGCGGCGGGAATTTTCCCTGGCTTATTTCAAGGTTTCTTCTCCTTTCACTTAGGGATGGCGTCTATGTTCTGGGAAGCCTCAGAGGGCCAGAGCATCCAGAGGTGAGGGGCCATGGGCGGCTTGTGATTGATCTTGTGATTTGTAATAGGAAACACATATATATAGGTCTCTGTGCTGGGTTCCTGACCCAGAGCTCCCCAAACCCTTACAGAGTCTTCAGTGAGAACACTAGGATGATCTCTTGTTCTAAGATTTGGTCTTTGACCCTGGCTCCTGACACAGGGCTCCTGAAACTCTTATCATTTTCTGAGTCTTAGGAGCGTCTTTCGTTTTAATGAGGTGACTCATTGTGTTCCTGGATGGGAGGGAGCTGGTCAGTGGAAAGAATAAGCCATCATTAGAAAAGCTTGGCATTTTCAGCCCAGCCTCCATTCTCTTAAGAAGGGAGAAGGGCTGAACATGGAGTCCATGACCGATCATGCCTACATGATGAGGCCTCCATAAAACCCTAAAAGTACGAGGGTTCAGAGACCTTTCAGGTTTGTAGACACATTCGCATGGGGAGTGATGTACCCCAACTCCCCAGGGACAGAAGAGCCTGTGTTCAGGACCTTCCTGGACCTCACCCTGTGCATTCCTCCATCTGGCTGCTCATCTGTATCCTTTGTTGTAGTGTTTAATGAACTGATAAACCCAAGTGTTGCCCTGCATTCTGTGAGATGCTCGAGCAAATTAATCAACCATGTGGAAGAGGTCTCTGGACTCTCTGATTTGTAGCCAAATTGGTTGGAAGTTTGGGTAACCTGGGACCTCCTGCTTGAAACTGGTCTCCGAAGTGGGGTGGGAATGTCTTGTGGGATGGAGCCTTAACCCATGGGACCCGACACTCTCTCCAGGCAGATAGTTCTAGGATTGCGTAAAACTGTAGAGCACACAGCTGGTATTACAGAGAATTGCTTGCAGTGGGGAAAAACATCAGTGAAGTAATACCAGAAATGAAATATTTTGTATGGCTAGTAAAATAGACTCGCGGGAAAGAAAGACATGGTCAGGAAGAACTGGGTTTTCCCCTCCACGGGTGGAAGGCTGAGTTTTCCTTTTCAGAGACCTGTCCCGTTCTCTGCACTTAGTTCTCCACCACATACATCATCCCACGTGGCCCTTGGTCATTGGTTCATGCAGGTCATTTTAGCTGTTCCTATCATTGTGTACGGGATCTCCAAGGTTACCTTGACACCTCGTTCTTAGATGCTCAAGAGCTGGCATGTCTTTTCTTCTTTTTTTTTTTTTTTTTTGGTCTTTTTAGGGCTGCACCCGTGGCATATGGAGGTTCGAATTGGAGCTGTAGCTGCTGGCCTATGCCACAGCCACAGCAACACTGGATCCCAGCCGTGTCTGTGACCTACACCATAGCTCAAGGCAACACCCGATCCTTAACCCACTGAATGAGGCCAGGGATCAAACCTATGTCCTCATGGATAGTAGTCGGGTTCGTTAACTGCTGAGCCATGACGGGAACTCCATCTCTTCATCTTATGAAAGCACTAGTCCCATCACAGGGCCCCACTCTAATGACCTTATCTAAACCTAATAACCTCCCAAAGGCCCCACCTCCAAACACCATCACAGCATCTCCTTTGCCTTAGGCCCTGGAGGCATTGAGCAAGTCATGCAGTTCCTGGGTCCATCAGGAAGTGAGGCACAAGTTCCCTGGCTCTCTGGAGTTCCAGTGGCCCCGACTCCTCATGTACCTGAGTGTAGACAGATGGGTGGTGGGGCCCAGGTCCCTGTCTCAGGGCAGCTATGGGGCTCTAGGCCACTAAAGGCCACACAAATATATATGTATGTGTATATCTATGTATATATATGTGTATGTATGTATGTGTATATATTATATGTGTATGAGTATATGTATATGTATGTGCATACATGTATATTATAGATGCATGTGTATATGTATGTATATGTATGTATGTATATATGTATGTATATATGCATGTATATAGGCATATATTTGTATATATGTGTGTATTATATATGTATGTATACTTATATTTATATTCAAACCACATGAAGTTGTCAGTTTTGTTGATCCAAACTAGTTTAATAGCAGAAATTTCACTCTAAGTTGAATTAAATAGAATAGATACAACGTGGGCCACATCTGCCAGACTATAATATGACACAACTTTCAGTCTGTCTACCAACTTTGCAAAGATTTTTGTTGAAATGTTTCTAGCAAATTGGGTTCCTCCTTGTGAGCTTTAGTTGTTCTTGCAGACTAATCAAAAGGTGTTGTGCCTGTATATGTTGAACAAATTGTTTCTAAGCCAGTGACACTTTTTGCAAGATTGTTTAAAAGGCTAAAAAATGCTGTTCCAAGTTTTTAGAGCATAGAGAGCATAGAGGTAACACGCATGATTTTTTTTTTTTAAATCACATACTGTTGTGGACATATCTAGACATCTTTTATAAAATTGCTGTCTTCAGAGCACACTTTTTTAAAACAGCAGTTCCTTTCACTCTGTGTTTAAATGTCATCTTCACCTTGAATGGACACGTGTGGAACTTCTTTTAAATAAGAAATATTTGTTAGATAGCAGAATAGTGACAGCCACTTGTCAGCTCAGTAAAGGTCAGCAAATCTGAAACACTTGTCTTTTTGTAAAAAAAGTGTATAACTCATCTTGAAGCATGTCACATCTTTTAAGTACTTTGATGTGAGATAACGTACAAATCTGTATATGGCACAAACAAGTTTCAAAGTCAATCCCTTAGTCTGCTCAGGCTGCTGCAAGAAAATACCGTAGACTGGGTGGCTTTACAACAGAAATTTATTTCTCACTGTTCTTGCAGCTGGGAGGTCCAAGGTCAAGGTGTGGGCGGATTTGGTGTCTGATGAGAGCTGCTGGCTGGCTTGTGGGTGATCACCATCTTCCTGTGTGCTTCTGCCCTTTCCTTGGTGGGTGCTCATGGGGAGAGAGCTCACGTCTCCTGCTGTCCTTAGAAGGGCACAAAGCTCATCAAAGGGGCTGCACCTTCATGGTGTCATCTGAACCCAACAACCTCCCAAAGTTCCTACCTTCAAATATCATTGCGCTGGGGGCCAGTGCTTCAGCATACGATTTTGGGGGGAACACAAACGTTCAGTTCATTACAGTCTCCTTCTGTTATGAAGAATTGTAAAAATTCTGCTTCATCTTAAATGTCTTAATCCTGTAAATTTGCCATTACTGCTGACATCCTATAGTCCTTGGCACACTTCTGGCTGCAACAGACTTGCTAGGGATTTTGCCTATGAATGAGGCAGTGAATGCATGTCTTGCTTGTATTACTTGGCAGTCTTACCCTAGAATTTGTTTTTAATCTCATAAGACCTCATATTTAATAAAAACTCAATTGTTGGGATTATATCTTTCCTTGCACTTCTTTACTGTACTCTCCAAAAATACTTTCTGTGGATTTCATTACGAAGCCAATCTGTCAAATCCCATACACTAAAACTTGTTAGAAACATCTGTCCTTGGTCTGTTTACAACCTCCCTCACTGCACACTTCTTCAAATGCTCATGTCTTCAGCAGTGTTTTCTGTGAGTGTCTGCTGACAAAGGGATGCAGTTTAGTTTGCATTTGCTCAAGAGTATGAAGACAAGAAATGATATGGGACTAAATGTTCTGGTGCAGTCACTCTTCCAACAGCACATAACTTCCCTGGGAGTTGAGGAACTATTTACATTTAAGAAAAGCATCTGAGGAGTTCCCTTTGTGACTCAGTGGTTAACGAATCTGACTAGGAACCATGAGGTTGCGGGTTCAGTCCCTGGCCTTGCTCCGTGGGTTAAGGATCCGGCGTTGCCATGAGCTGTGGTATAGGTTGCAGACGCGGCTTGGATCCCGCATTGCTGTGGCTATGGCGAAGGCCGGTGGCTACACCTCCTGTTAGACCCCTAGCCTGGGAACCTCCATATGCTGCGGGTGCGGCCCTAGATAAGGCAAAAAGACAAAAAAAAAAGAAAAGCATTTGAGAACTATCGTATTTGGAGTGAACAAGCAATGGGTCCTGCTGCATAACACAGGGAACTGTATCTACTCCCTTGTGATAGAACATGATGGAGGATAATGTGAGAAAAAGAATGTATATTATATATAAAACTGGGTCACTTTGCTGTATAGCAGAAATTGACAGAACATTGTAAATCAACTATAATAAAAAATTAAAAAAAGAACTTGATCACACACACAAAAGAAAAACATCTGTTTGCTTGGTCTCTGGAATTTGCTTTCATTCCCAACCCGATCGAGTCTGTCTCTCCCAGCTTCTAAAAATATAACCTTATTTTTGCTCTCCTTTCAACTTGAAGCAGACATCTCATACCATTTACACCCAGAAGGCTGTCGGCAGAGGCGCTCCGGGGGAGAGCGTGTTTAATCTTGAGAAGGAAATAGAATGTATACACACCCGGCAAACCAAAATGTTTTGTCTTGGCTCCGGCTTCTACCACATGGTAGCAGCTACCGAGACTTAGCTGTGAATTTCCACCATCGTCGGAGTCCTGTCTCTGGGCATGATTGCTAAGGTTTTCCTGTTCTGCAGACTCAGGTCCAGCCTCTGGGCTGCTGGTTGAGTCCCACTTGCTGACTCTGCTGGGGTAGCTATTTCATGACCAGTTTATAGGAAGGATAATCAAAATTATGGCCTTATTCTCTGTTGGTCTCTTCCCTGCTCTGCTGACCTTATTTGGCCTTTGGAGCAAGGCCCAGTGACCACCAGCTCCCGTTGGTCCCTGCAGTGTTAGTAGGTGGGTCATCACAGGCAAAGTCAGCCCTTCTCAGGCTATGAACCTTGTCACTGGTACCTCTGGGCTTCCGCCTGAACCAGGGTCAGACAGAAGGGGTCGCCGGCACCCTGAGGACAGAAGTGCCCGGGCTCCAGGGGTGATGTCACTTGCTGCAGTGGAATGTCCCTAGGAGGGACATTCAATATTTACCCCCTTCCCTGCTCCCACCACCCCAAAAGCCAAGGGCCTTAAAGCAAGAAGCTGTTTGGGTGCTTTTAACTCAGAGCTTTCGAGAAAAGGCAAAGCTTGTGTTATCTTTCCTCGCATACTCCAAGGATCTGAAGAGGGAAGACAGGCCATTTTTACAGGTCAGTGATGCTAGTTACTCTGCATCCCCTCTTTCTCCTCTTTCTCCTCCTCCTTCTTCTTTTTCAATGATTTTTGGGCTAAAAACTAAACTGCCCATGAATGCTGTGGCACTGCTAGTGGATCCTTATTAGACGTAGTTTTTATATGTGTAGGGCAACCCAGCAATTCCACTCCTAAGAATAAACCCAGTAGCAATGCATACACAGGTGCATCAAAAGACATGTACTAGAACATTCCTAGCAGTGTTAGTCATAACAGCCCTAAACTGGAAATAACAGGGCTCTTCATCAACGGGAGAATTGATGACTAACTTGTGCTGTATGTGTACCCAGTGCAGTAGAACAGCAATGAGAATGCACAGCATACAGCCACGTGCAACAACATGAAATGGACCTCACAGATGTAATGCTGAACATAAGACACCAGGCATGAAGGAGTGCACATGCCTGACTCCAGTTACATAAAGTCTGGAATGATGAAGCATTAATTGATAGTGTTAGGTGGCAGGATGGGGAGGGGTCTGAGACTGGAAGGGGCTTACAGAGGCTTGGGCGGTGGTGCTGGCGTTGTTCCCTTTCTTGATCTGGAAGCTGATCACATATGTATGTTCAGTTTGCATAAGTTCATTAAGCAATACAGTAGTGTGCTTTGCTATGTGTGTGTGTATATCTATATATCTATATCTATATCTTCCATCAATAGTGTTAAAAAATATGAAAAATAAAGGAGTTCCCATTGTGGTTCAGCAGGTTAAGAATCTGACTAGTGTCTGTGAGGATGAGGGTTTGATCCCTGGCCTCATTCAGTGGGGTAAGGATCCAGTGTTGCATTGAGCTGTGGTACAGTTTGCAGACGCAGGTCAGACCTGGCATGGCTGTGGTGTAGGCTGGCAGCTGCAGCTCCAATTTGATCCTGAGCCTGGGAACTTCCACATGCCATGGGTATGGCCCGAGAAAGAAAAAGAAAAGAAGGCAAAGAAAAATATAAAGCTCATGAAGACAGAGCTTCCTTATATGGGTTCTTTTTTTCCACACGAATTGGCCGTCGGCAGAGAGAGGAGTTGTTGACCTTCGGCCCACTTGCAGGATCCCCTAGCCCACCTCACTGTCCAGTCCTTGACCCCAGACTCACCTTTCCCCCTCCTCCCCAGTCCCGCGTCACAGGTGGACAGCAGCTTCTCTTCAACCTGCCCGGCTGCAGGATCCCTAATGCTTCAGATCCATTTGTGTAATAGCTACGCTGCCGTTGACGGGGCTGGCCTTGTGCAGTAGCTCCTGGTGCAGGTTAAGGACCTCAAAGTGAAACCCTAGCTCCTTATGTCTCCCCACTCCCCTGTGGTATCTGAAATCCCCTGCTACCCACCTCTTTGAGACCATGGCATTGGACTTTCCCACTCAAGTGTTAAAGCGGATGTGGCGTGCTACTGCTCGGTTATAATGCATCTGTCAGCCTGGCCCTTCTTCAGGCTCCTGCAAGCTGGGAAACCTCTGCTCACATCTGGGGCGTGGTCATCAGACAGTTGGCCTTGAAGGTTTGAAGAATGAGCCTTCGTTTTCCTTTTGTGTTCAGTAGCTGTATATTTTGTTCTTTCTCGACATAGACTGTGGATACCAGAGATCTACCTAGTTCAGTAATTTTACAAACTGCTTCTTTCATTCTCGGCCACAGTCCTTCTTCAAAGTCTGTCTGAATGAGAAGCACAAACACTCAAGACGGGTGAGGGCAGGGCTGCTGGGCAGCAGGGACAGGGCTTTCCCTGAGACCCCTCAGCTCCTCCCCGTGACCCCTGGTTCCCAGAGTTCAGGGCCATTCGGGGGCTCTGAGGAACTGAGGTTAGGCCACCAGGGATCTTGTCCAACCTTTTCATCTACAGTCTCAGCTCTGGGTCACTCTGGCCAAAATGGCAGAGCCACATCAAGAATTGCAACACTCCCCAACCCCCGCCCCAAAAGGCCTCTCACCTCTCTGTCCCAGGAGGAATTACAGTTTCCCATCTTGCCTCAACATTTGCAGTTCATTTCTCCTTCTCTGCGTGTATTTTGCGTCCTTGAAGTCTAGCTTCTCAGATATCTGTATTCTCTGTTTTAGGCCTGGAGGTATGTACTAGAATAAAGTTCTGGAAAGTTAGTCCAGGGACAAGGCCTCTCCTCTAGGAAATTGAGTCTTGGCATCAGAGGGCAGGGAGCCTGGAGTAGGTTTTTCACAGATAAGGGACAGAAAGACCAACTGAGTTTGGACCTAGGAGAATAATTCAGCTCACCATTTCCTGAGTTAGTTGCAAGAGGTTGGTGAAACCAATGGGCACAGTGAGTTTCATCTGTGACTACACTATTTAACCCCTTGAAATGGTGTATGTAGGAGTTCCTGTTGTAGCTCAGCAGGTTAAGAACCCCACTAATATCCATGAGGATGTAAGTTTGATCCTTGGCCTCACTCACTGGGTTAAGGATCTGGTGTTGCCATGAGCTCTGATGTGGGTCACAGACTCGGCTCAGATCCCACGTTGCTGTGGCTGTGGCTGTGGTGTAGGCCGGCAGCTGCAGCTCCGATTCAGGCCCTAGCTTGGAAATCCTCATATGGTACAGGTGTGATCCAAAAAATAAATTAATTAAAAAAAAAGGCATATGATGGAACCCGGCAACTCTCTTTTTCAAGAAGACCCTCTGTCTCGTGAGCCAACCCTGCCTAGAGAACCGTGGACAAATCTGCAGCAAAGCTGAGGATACTGTAGAAAATGGCGCCCTCCCTCGGTTTCTGAACTTCTGGAGGAATTTTACAAGCTACTCTGTCAGCCCATGCTGTATTCCTGGGGTTTCTGGATTTAGGAAGTCGGTGCAGTAAGAAATGGAGTGTACTAGCTGGCAGGGCAGCCAAAAATCCCTTTCTAGTTGGCCTTGAGAAATAACAAATTATTGGTAGCAAGAAACTTGTTTTTACTTTTCTTTGCTAAGTTTTCCAGTGCTGTGGGGGTCCTTAGATTCTTTAAGGACCATCCAAGTTTACCTCACACTGGCCACCCCTCTACCTGCCGACCCGTTAGTTCTTTCCTTCCTTCGAGAAACTTCGGGCTGGAAGCGCCCCTCCAATACCACTCATTTCCTGCCTGGACCCCTTTTCTCATAGTTAACCAGGCCCAAAGCACCACACAGTCTTCTTTTACAATAAAATGAATTAACAATAAAATGTAAAACAAAAGCATCACCATTTACATTCGCACCAAAATAAAGGGACCCCCCCCAAAAGTAATACTATGTATAGGATCTATCCACAGAGCATGTATAAGATCCATCTACAGAAAACTGCAAAACTCTGTTGAAAGAAGTCACAGAAGGTCTAACATTGATAATGGAGAGATATTCTGTGTTCAAGTATTATAAGCTTCATTATTGTTGAGACGGGTGTTTTTTTTTTAAGTTTATCTATAGTTTCAATGCAACCTCAATGAAAGTCTCAGCAATCTGCTGTGTGGGTGTTGACAAACTGATCGTCACATCTAAATGGAGGCAGAAGACCTAGAAGAGTCAACACAACTTTGAAGGGGAAGAACCAAGTCAACTTCATGACCTACTATAAAGCTACAGTAATCAAGGCAGTGTGGCACTGGTGAAAGAAGAGACACATAGATCGATGAAAGAGAATAGAAAATCCAGAATTAAACCCACATGAATATACTCAGGTGATATTTTGACAATGGAGCAAAGGCAATTCAGTGATGAAAGGACAGCTTTTCCATCAACTGGTGCTGGAACAATTGTATGTCCACATGCAAAAGGAGGGAAGGAAGGAAGAAAGGGAGGGAGGGAGGGAGAAAGAAAGAATCAATCTAGATACGGACCTTGAACATTTCTATAAAATTAACTCAAAATTGATCACAGACCTAAATGTAAAATGCAAAACCAGCTAAGAAAACATAAGAGAAAAATCTAAGTAATATTGGGTTTGGTGATGAGTTTTTAGATAAAACACCAAAAGCAAGATCCATGAAAAAATAAAAACACTAATAAGTTAGACTTCATTGAAATCAAAAAGCTTCCGTTCTGCAAGACATGGTTAAAAATATGAAAAGACAAGTCATAGACTAGAGAACGTATTTGTAAAATGAATATCTGATAAAGAACTTGTATCCAGGGAGTTCTTGTCGTGGCTCAGCAGGAACGAACCTGACTAGTATGAGGATGCGGGTTCGATCCCTGGCCTCGCTCAGTAGGTTAAGGATCTGGTGTTTACATGAGCTGTGGTAATAGGCTGCAGATTCGACTTGGAGCCCATGTTGCTGTGGCTCTGGCATAGGCCAGCATCTGGCAGTTTTAGCTCTGATTCGACCCCTAGTCTGGGAATTTCCATATGCCATGAGTGCAGGCCTAAAAAAAAGGCAAAAAAGAACTTCTGTCCAAAATATAAAAGGAACACTTAAAACTCAGCAGTAAGAAAACCTTTTTTTTTTTTTTTTGGTCTTTTTAGGGCCAAACCCATAGCATATGGATATCCCCAAGCTAGAGGTCAAATCGGAGCTACAGCTGCTGGCCAATGCAGAGTGACAGCAATGCAGGATCTGAGCTGTGTCTGCAACCTACACCACAGCTCACGGCGAGGCCAGATCCTTAACCCACTGAGCGGGGCCAGGGATAGAACCTGCATCCTTATGGATACTAATTGGATTTGTTACCGCTAAGCCACAATAGAAACTCCCAGCCTGGTTTTAAAATGAGCAAAAACTGATCAGACACCTCATCAGAGAAGATATATAGATGGTAAGAAAGCATGTGAAAAGATGCTCCACCTCATACATAATTAGAGAATTTCAATTAAAACAACAATGGGATACCATTACACACCTATTAGAATGGCTAAAATCCAAAAAACTGGCAACACAAAATGCTGGCAAAGATGTGGAACAGCAGGAATTCTCACTCATTGCTCATGGGAATGTAAAATGGTACAACAGCTTTGAAAAATAGTTTAGCAGTTTGTTATGGCAAAGCTAAACATAGTCTCAACATGTCCAGGAGTTGTGCTGTTAGGTATTTACCCAACAGAGCTGAAAACTTATGTCCACGCAAAAACCTGCACAGAAAATTTTATAGCAGTCTTACTCGCAATTACCAAAACCTGATGTCCTTCGGTAGGTGTTTTGATAAACTGTGGTACCTTCATACAATGGATTATTATTCAAGACATGAAGAGACATGGAGGAACCTTAAATGCTTATTGCTGAGTGCAAGAAGCCAGTCTGAAAAGGCTTCATACTGTATGACTCCAATTATATGACATTGTAAAAAAGGCAAAACTGTGGGGACAGTAAAAAGATCAGTGGTTGCCAGGGTTCAGGGAGAGGCATGTTGGATGTGTTGGATGCTAGTTTAAAGTGTATGGAATAGGACAGCGCCCCATCTTGTATGGTGTGCTGTACCTTAGCCTTCAGCCCATCTTTTCGAGTGCCTATCGAGCCAGCTACGTCTGGGTGATGGGGCCCATGGAAAGACTAGTGAATTCCACGTGTGCATGAGCCCATTGTCACACTTCCTTGGCAGTAAAGCATATTGTTTGAGCAGAAGCCATGCCATGTGGGATACCATGGCATAGGGTCATACATTTTCAGAGTTCAGGAACAGTGGGGTCTGGTAGAAGTACTGCTGGCAGGAAGGCAAACCCCAATCTGGGATGTGTGTGTATCCTTGCAAGGACCAAGCACTGCTCCTACCACGATGGAAGGCCCAGTGTAGTCAACTTGCCAGCAGGTAGCTGACTGCTGCCATGTATACTGTTGGCTGAGGCCAGATGGAAGCCAGTGGGTTATAAGGTGTTCACCGAGGCTGAAGACACATGCCACCTCCTGGAGGTCCTATTGGAGAAGGATGGAGGTTACATATTGTATCATGAGATCCCCACATTCGGGTCTCCTGCCCTAGACTTTCTCACTGGTCTCTGATGTTTTTACACGTCCATGCTCTTGAGGGTGCCTCCTCTCCTTCTGTCACATGGAGCCCTCCTTGTGATCTCTTCCACCTTGACGGGACTACGAGGTGCCCCGTGCCCTTTCCAGCAGAATTCGCATTTTAACATTTAAAGTGCTGTGTGATCAAGCATGGCTCAATCCTCCGTGACACAGAGGTGGGGCCCTGGGAGCAGTTATCTGACTTGACTTCTCGGCTCTTGAGACTTACACCTGAGGTAGCTGGTTTGCCTTCCAGGTAGATGTGAAAACCCCACAGGGATTCATAGAGAGATTTGGGGGAATCCTGATTTGCAACAGTTCTTGGCAAATTTCCATAAAATGAGCCAAAGAGGAACACGATTCTGGAGTCAGAAAATCTGAGGTTCAAAGCCAGACTCTTCCAAGTCCTAGAGGTTTATGACTTTGGGCAAGTTACAAACCCTCAGGGAGATTCAACTCTCCTCTTCTGTAAATTAGGAATAAGAGTGACTCCCCTAGGGGTGGTAGGAAGTTGAATTTGATAGTGTAGGTCAATCACAGTGAGGGTCTGATGGGTGTTAACTGTGCTCCTTTGGTCCCTACACTGCCCTGTGACACACCAGTCCCCACCAGCCACATCTGGGTCATCCCTGAACCTCACCAAAGGGCAGAGTCAAGAGTGATGTGTTTTGCTAAGCAGTTGCAAGGCCTGAGCCTTCCCAGGGGAGGCCAGACATAAAAAAGCAGAAGTGTTAGGTAAAGCCATGATTTTACCCATGAAACCCACCACATTAGTCTTCGAAGAAGTGGTTCATTATTGTTGGGATGATGCAATCAGTCTTAATAACCTGGCTGGGGTTCTGAGCAATGATTCTCCGTGAAGCTTCCAGGGCCAGAGTCAAAACCCTCCATTGCTTGGGTCTTCTCATCTCCTTCCTGAGCTCAGCCCTGCACATTCAAACTGTGCTCTCGGTTCCATCTGGAGGGGAACTGTCTAGTAATTTTCTCTCATGGGGCCTCCTGACTTGTAGCTAAGAGATGGGTCTGCCTCCTGCAATAAGAAAAGCAGGCCGAGGTAGAGATCAAAGGCAAGGAGCTGGTGGTCCTCAAGGAATGTGGGCCAGTGGCTTGAAATAGCTTGAGTTCTTCATGTGATTTCTTTAGGCATCACCCACAAAAATGTAATAATGTACTGAGGGGCTTAGTTTTGTGTCCCTTTGTAGGATTTAAGTGACAATAAACTTGTTCTTCCAGAGTCTTGTCTCTGATCAGCACAGCCTCACCAGGAGCTCTTTACTCTGAATATTTTTAATTCTCATAATAGGTTAATAATCCCCACTGGGTCTAAGCAACAGCTACCCCTGCCTTTCTTCCTTGTTGGAAGGGGTATACCTCCTGCTCTGAAAAAGACCAGATTCTCCCACTGCCAGACACCTTTTCACTGAGACCCTGGCATGCGTCCCGATCTGGACCATGGAACCAGAGGGCAAGTCGGCTAAGGGCTTAGGAAGGACTTCCTCTGGGTTCAGAGAGTAAAGTGGGGGCAGAAACACTCGCTGCCTGCATTTGATGGGATGTGAGGATGTAGAATCAGGGACCAAGAGGGCCAAGCTGAGAGCATCTTGGAGAAGCCACATTGGAGCCTGGACGTAGTGCAGCTGGTAGATGAGCAGGTGTCCGATCTTCCTGTCTCAGGAGACCATCCCCGCCTGCTGCTGCAGACACTCAGCTGATAGTGGGCGATGCTGAGAAATATTCAGCCATGTTCCTTGAGGAACAGAAATCACAATCTTACTCATTTGGGTGGAGATCCTCTCAGCCTCTGTGCTAAGGAGGATGTGAGGGAAGCCTTCCGGAGGCTCCAGGAAATATTCTTCTTCCCCAGTAAGAGTGGAGTATGTGAGCAAAAAGGCCTGCCTCCTCTTCCTCTTTGAAAACAGCTGTCGAGGACACGTGGTCTGAGACTGTGGGCATCCTCCTAGGACCCTAAGAAGCTAGAGAGAGAAAAACCACAGAGAGGGTGCCCCTAAGCTGCTGAGCTGACGCCCAACACCTGCATTGGGTATTTTCAGTAAAGCCATTTAGTGCTATTGGATTTGTGGCCCCAGGTCTGGCACTAAAGAGATGGTGAAATGCTTATGCTTAGTACAGGGCCCAGAGGCTGGCAGAGAAGGAGGAGGAGATATTAAGAGTGATGTAGATTTGTTTTCCAGTCTAAACAAAGGGGATGTACATCATGTTTTTGGAGAAAAGGGGGAACTGGAATGAACCAAAATACTCAGTCTAGGGGGCAGAGGGGAGGACCTTCAGCAGGGCCTGTACCATCCCCCAGGCAGTGCCTGGAGTCTGAGAGACCAGGTGCTCTCCAAACCACCCAGGACCTGAGAAGGAGGCTGGAATGGGAACAGTGCTCCTTGTAATTATTTCTGAGTGATGTGCTTGGGGGTGGGTTTTGTTTTTACTTTCTTCCCAAGGCATTCTGCAAATTGGAAAGTCAGTCAGTCATGCTAATTGTGACAGCGTGAGACCTCTGTCAAATGACTGCAGTGCCTGTGCTCTGGGGAACACTGCCTTTTTAAGCTGAAAAATATCTTCTTTTACGATAATGAACAGCCTTTATCAGCATAAAAATGCACCAGAGGGCTCCCAAGAGAAGGAAATAGACTCTTTTCAATGGATGGTTTTCTGCCCCTTCCCCACCCCCACGCCCCGGCCCCCTTGATCTTGAGTAAGTATGAAACCACTCGATTATCTCTAGATGATGGGGAAGAGGGGAAACATGCTCAGCGTATGAGCCAGAGTTTCAGATTGTACCAGTTTCTCAGTCAGTCCTTGGGCAATGGTGGTGGAATAACTCATTACTCTCAGGATGTTGAGAAATAGCCGTATTCTTTTATCTCATTCTCAATTTTCTTCTCCTTTTACGTTTTTTAACTTCTAAGCATGATTGATCACGTAAAGCATAGGAAATTCTGGACACACTGTTTTCCCTCTTCTGTCACTTTAAGCTATTTCCATCTGGGGTGGGGCGAACCACCAGGGAGAGATCTAACTGGCAGAGATTCTGGAGCACCTGCCTGATGCAGAGGACTTGCTGGTGTTTGGAACAGCGGGGAAGTGGAGCTCTGAGCCTACAGGGTCAGAGAAAGAGTTAACAGCCAGTAGCCTCATTCCTGGGCAGCCACACAATTAGTGTGGAGTTGCCTGCTCTGAGTCACTTGCCATATTATCTTGGGAATCCATCCTAAGTGTTCAAGGGAAATAGCAAAGGCAATGCATTTAGTCGAAAACCACCGATCTTCAATTGTGAGCTATTCAGCCAACAAGACTTTCTGGAGGATTTATGAACTGCTGGTCAATCCCTGGATCTTGGAGAACTGCAGACTGGTTAAGGGGATGGAGCCATGGAGTTAGACCACAGGGTCTAACTACTTCCAGCTTGGGACTTAGGCAGTTTAGGTCTTGAGACTGTGCGTGTACGTTAGTGCACCCAGGCTTGGAGACGTCCTGAACTTGCTTTAACCCAGCTTATTTGACCCTCAGCACATCTTCTCCTTTTGCTCACTAACACTAGCAGGGACAAATTTAGGGACATGACCAAATTGAATGTTTATCCTTATTGCACAACCTCTGACTTTTACAGCTTCAGTTGGGGCTATACCATAACAGGAGGTCTACATTGGGTGTTGGGGGCAGTAGAGAAAGTATAATTCTTTAAGGTGGATACTTTAGGTGGTTTTCCTGGTTTCACACTATTGTCTCCTAATGAGGAGTAATAGGAAGTAATGTAACTAAATTTAATAAATGCTAGTAAAGTGCAATTACTTCTCTTTTAATATAAGAGGATCAAGACTTCCTCTGAAGGGAAGGGTGGTTTAGTTTTATGGACATAGTTATGCTTCACTTTTTATAAAAATGTGTTCTGAAAAAAATGTATAAATCAAACTATTGAAAATAACATCTCAGGAGTTCCCACTGTGGCTCAGTGGGTTACCAACCCAACTAGTATCCATGAGGATGTGGGTTTGATCCCTGGCCTTGCTCAATGGGGTTAAGGATCCGGTGTTGCCGTGAGCTGTGGTGCAGGTCACAGACATGGCTTGGATCTGGTGTTGCTGTGGCTGTGGTGTAGGCTGGCAGCTGCAGCTCTGATTTGACCTCTAGCCTGGGAACTTTCATATGCTGTGGGTGCTGCCCTCAAAAGCAAAAAAGAAAAAAAAATAACTTCTCATTTTCTCATTGACTTCGTAATGCTTTCATCTTGGTTGATACTGATGTGAGATTAAAAAAATAATTTATTTTTTCTATCTTTTATCCCCACAATATTTTAACTCAGCTAATAATCAGTAGATTCCTCAATGCACAAAGAAATCTAGCAGTGAATCTTTAAATAAATGTTCTCTCTCTACAGATACCTTCGGTAGGTTTAGACGCAGATCCTTCTATATTATAAACATTTAATCAGTAAGTTCTAAATAATTAAGTAAATTTTTTCTTTAGTTCCTTAGTGCAGCTTACACCCAAATATGGGGACTATTTGAGCAAAACCTAAGTTTATGTCTGCTGTCAGAATTGTATTTCTTGGCTAGAAATCATACTTTCAGAAAAAGTGGGAGTGTGGATACATGTGGAAAGTGTGGCTATAAAGTTTGACTCTGACTGCTAAAGAAGTTCTCCTGGAAAGCAGTTTCAAGAGGAAGGTGGTCTTAACACGGTCAGGTTGGAGCAAGAAAAATGAAATACGTCAAGATTCTGAAAAGAGCAAAATGGGAAAGATGACTGTGTTTCTCTCAAGCAACAGATCATGCTGTGAGTGTCCTGCTTTATCCATTTTGTTCGTTGTGTTAATTCTACATCTCACAGCACCCCCCCTTAATGCCCTCTTGCATTTGCCCAGCTCAGAAGCATTTGGGCAGGTCTTGCTGTCCATCAAGAGCTCTGCCTTTAGAGTTCTGCCTTTCCAGCCCTGGTCTGCCCCTGAGGTGGCACTTCCTGGCAGCTATTGAGAAATGCGGCCCCTTTGGGGCACCACCTACGAGAGGTCTGGGCTGGCTCTAAAGGCTGGGGGTGCCCGCCATTGACTGGAACCCTGGAGAGGAGGGGCAGGTTTGGAGAGAAAGCACAATTCACTTTGCCGTGCTTGGTTTGAAGTGACTTTTCGACAGCCAGGCAGGGTGAGCCCGGGGCTGGGGGAAGGATTCAGCAGTTGTCAGTTACACGCTATGTAGCTGGGAGGAGCTGAGAAGGAGCCCTCATGTTTAGAGTTAGGAAGGGGAGGAGGAGCCAACCAAGGCAACTTAGAAGGAAAAGCCAAGAGACAGCCCCTCCGGAAGGCAGGGGAAGGAAGTACTTTATGGAGGAGGAAGGGACAATCTTATGGTTCTTAATATTTTAATAACCACTAGTATAATAATGTTACTCATTATTGACAAGCCTCATTATTCACATCAGGGGATGCTGGCAGTTAGGCAGCCAATTAAAACTTTTCTACTATTAGATGGAGTTCCCACTGTGGTGCAGTGGGTTAAGAACCTGACTGCAGTGGCTTGGGTAGCTGAGGAGGAGCAGGTTCAATCCCTGGCCTGGCACAGTGGGTTAAAGGATCTGGCATTACTACAGGTGGCAGCTGAGGCTCAGATTCAGTCCCTGGCCTGGGAATTTCCATCTGCCGCAGGTGCGACCATACAAAATAAATAAATAAAACCTTTCTACCCTTTGAAGAGAAGAGAAGAAGTTTGATACCTTCTCTATCATGATTATTTCCTGTGTCTTGTCACATACTCCAGGCCCACTTCACTCCAAGTGGAGCAGCTGGCCCTAAAAAGAACTTGTGTTAAGTCTTGCCAGCATATTGTTGTTTAGCTCTTCTATGTCCACTTACATGACTGTGTTCTATAAGCACATTTCCATGCTCCTTTATGGTCTTGTAATGAATGTGGTGATGATGCATCAACCTTGATAAACTGCAAAGTGCACCCGTCTCTTCCCTCTTTTCTTTGGCCACCTGTCCTTGGCTTCAGTTTTGAGTCAGATGTGTGAGGATGTCTATGTAGCCCTGGCAAGGAATACCCAGGTGTTAATGACACGTACCACACAGATATCCAAGGCCGTGTCTCTTGGAGCATCTAGGTCCTTTATTTGGTGAGAAGTTGCTCCTACACATCACACCTGCACCGCACATCCCTCAGGTACAGAGAATGGGCAGCTGGTAGTCTTTTATTTCCACATTTTTGGGGAAGCAGGCAGAAACCTGGTGTGAAGGATAACCAAACATGGCTGCTCTTCCTCTGCTTGTGAATGCTACCTGTCACCCCACCTGGCTCTGTCCATTCTCCTCAGCCTCTGGCCACTGCCCTCTGGCCACTGTCCTGCTCAGCAGCATCTCCACTGCTGCATCATCAGGACAAAGAAGACAGATGAACCCATATCCCCCTGGAGCCTTGGTTGGCCTGGACTCTTGAGTTTACACTAGGCTTCGTGATGAATTATAAGCTGGCTGCAGTAGAGCTTTGTTATTTGACACCGAGGGATGGGGACATACACTGGTTGGAGCCCGGGGTTGCAACAAAGAGAAGCTTCTGTCCATCTGTCTCTGCACATGAAATGGACCTCAGAGAGGCCTGGACTGCTTCCTGAACTCGACTCTATGTCCAAATGCCAGCTCCACATCCCCGCTCGGATGCTGACTTACCGTCTCAAAGCGAACATGTCCAACACTCAACTCCCCATCGCTTCCACCTCCGTGCTCTCTTCCAGCAGCTTCTCCTTTCTCAGTAAATGACAGCTTCATCCTCCCATTGGCTCAGGCCCAAATCTTGGAGTCAGTTTTGACTCCTTTTTCACTTTTCTCATTTATCACAATATAAATCCTGAATCCAATCACTTCTCGAGATCTCTCCTTACCAATGTGTGTGAGCAACCTTTATGTCTCAGCTGGAATTGTCAGTGGCTTCCTATCTCACTTCCCAGCCTTGACCCTTGCCCTGCCCCCACCTGCCCACTATCAGTGCTCACCCTGCAGCCAAGGCAGTCTGTCCTAAATATGGCAGATCACATCCGTTCCCTACTCAAAACCCTCCGATTGCTCCCATATCAGAGAACATCCAAGTCCAGTGCAGTGTGGCTCCATTCCTCCCCACCTTCATCTCCTGTTCACCTCCCTTCACCAACTCTGGCCACGCTGGTCTCCATCTGTTCCCAGAGCTTATCAGGCACAGGCCTCAGTGCTTTTGCTCCTGCTGTTTCTTCTTTCTGGAGCCCTCTTCCTCCATGTTTACACCCCTCACACCTTTTCTTTCAATGCCACCTTCTCAGCAAGGACTTTCCCAGTGAAAGATGCAGTTCCCTGACTGGCCCCCTTCCCCATCTACACCCATTCCACCTCCCCTGCTTTATTTTCTCTATGACGTACTCACCTGACAAGCTGTAGCACAGAGTAAAAGGCTTAACAGCATGGACCCTGGAGACGGACCATGTGGTTAGCACAGCCTGATTGCATCATGTAGTAGCTGGGCGACCTTGGGAAAATTGCCTGCCCTTCTGTGCCTCAATTTTTGCATCTGTAGAGTGGAGATACTTAGTAATGCCCACCTCACAGTGCATATTATTTTTATTATTATTTATTTGTATTGTCTATCTCTATTTGTTAAGAGTGTAAAATACCATGGGGGGGGGTTGTCTGTTTTGTTTACAGCTGTATTTTTATTTTTATTTTATTTGATCTTATTTTATTTCTATTCTTTTAGTCTTTTTAGAGCTGCACCCACAGCATTTGGAGGTTCCCAGGCTAGGGATCAAATCAGAGTTGTAGCTGCTGGCCTTCACCAGAGCCACAGCAATGCCAGATCTGAGCCACATCTGTGACCTACACCACAGCTCCTGGCAACGATGGATCCTTAACCCACTGAGTGAGGCCATGGATCGAACCAGCATCCTCATGGATACCAGTCGGGTTCATTAACCGCTGAGCCACAGTGGGACCTCTGATGGCTGCATTTTTAGTTTTGCCAAAATTTGGCCTCTGTGCACTGATGCCTGATTGAATCTTGGAAACTATTTTTGGTGAAGGAGAAAAGAAGAGCTTTATTTCTTTGCCAGGCAAAGCGGGCCACAGCAGGCTAATGCCTCCAAAAACTGTGTGTCCTGCCCAGGGGGATTTGGTGAGGAGTTTTATAGCAAGGACAGGGTTGCAGATAAGGATCAGGATGTGTACGGGGCCTGGATTCTTTAATCTGGCCTTAGGGGGTCTCCTAATGAGCTTCTGTGGTTCTCTGTCTAATTCTGTGGTTACTTGATCAAACTGTAACCTTATCTCTGGAATGAAGAATGCTCCATCAGGTCCTTAAAGTCTTCCCTTTGTTGGGGGTTTTAATTCAAAAGAGCTCAAAGATGTCATTATGTGTATCCCTTAACACTCCATGCAAAGTGGACCATTAAGACTAATTTCTGGGCCTTTGGGGGACTTATGGCAAAAAGAAACTTATTTTTCACTTGGATTGTTGATATCTGGGACATAAGTAGAGCTACTGGTAGCCACATGGCTATTACACGGCCAGATGATACTGACAAGATGGTGCTATGAGGGTGGGCCTGCATCTTGCTCATGGCCAGTGGACCCAACAAGATGGCACTTGGGATTCGAAAGCAGGTCCTCCTGGGTGCAGGTGGTAGCCCTGAGACTGGGCGGCCAGTCTGTGGTCTAGAACACTTGGCTTTGCTAAAACAGCAATATCAAAATAACAAGAACGAATATGCTTTCAGTGTAAGTTGTGTAATGTCGTACAAATGTTTAAGCATTTTTACCAAAGGCAGATTCTATGCAAGATTTGAGAAAAAAAGGACATGCAGTGATAGGTATCGCAGTATTGTTTTCAGCTTGTGAAACCTGGCAAAATGTAAATATCCAACAGCAGTAAAGTGGATGGGTAAATGACGGCATGAACACACGTGGCATGTCATGCAGCCTTTAAAAATTATGTGTCAAACAGGTTTTCGTGACAGAGGAAAACGTTCATGATATAGTGTTGATACAAAATGATACAAACAGTATCATTCTATTGCTGTTTTTTTCTGGAAAGCCTTAATTTGCAGCTAGAAGAATTTCAAATAAAATACATCAACATATAGTAATGTTTTTCTCTGGATGATGAGTTTATGAATAATTTTAATTTTCTTCTTTATCCTCTCTATATTTTCCAATGAGTTCCTACCTTCATGATCATGTAAAAAAAAAATATATCATTTGTTTAAAACAGGGAAAAAGGAAGTTTGTTTGTGGCGCAGCAGGTTAAGGATCTGGCATTGTTGCAACTGCAGCACAGGTTCGCTCCTTGGTCTAGGAACTTCCGCATACCTCTGGTGGGCCAAAAAATTAAAAAAAAAAAAAATAGGGAAAAAGAAGCACCATCTCTGGTCCTCATTTCTTATCTGTCCTTACTGTTAAACTGTCCTTCCCTTGTCCCAGCACGAGGGGCGTTCCGCTGTGAGTTAAAGTGGAGCCTGTACCCAAGTTCATCCTCATCGCTGGATCACAGCCTCCTTCAGGGTGTGTCTCAGCCTTGGTCCTTTCTGACCCTGTGCTGTCCCTTCTTGTATTCCCTTGAAACCTGATATGTACTTGTTAAGGTGAGTTGCTATGCGCAGCCCAGGCTGATATTAAGTGGGAAGAGAAATAGAAAGAGCCAAGAAGTCATCCTAGAGGAGGTGATTTCCTCTCTAGGACCTGAGGGGGCATTCTGCTTTACCTCTGTGCCTCACTTGGTTCGTCTGTGAAGTGGGGATGATAGTAGCATGCTCTTCATGGCGTTGATGCAAAGATTTCACGAGGTAGCAGAGCCTCATGACAGTGCTGGGCACACAGACAGCGTGCAGAAGCCTTGCTCTTACTGTCAGAAGCTCCTGGTCAGAGGCTGCCTGCCAGCCCTGCATGGGGACACCACTCTGTGCTCTATAACCCTGCCTTCAGGCTGTTTTCAGGCTCCTCAGCACTGACCCCAAACCCTTCTGCCTTTAATCAGCTCACTTGCAAACTTCTGTACCCTTCGGGGTCACAACCCCCCCAAAATCAGGTTATTAAACTTTATAGTCACTTCGATACATGGCACCTGGCAGGTCCTAAATAAAGCCATTTGATTAACTGTAAAATAGTGTGTTCACTTCTCCTCCCAGGTGCTGTAATTTTTCCTTTTAAATCCCACAGCATCCTTTAAACCGTAATGTAAAGGGTCTCCGCTCTCTGTAAGCCAGTTTCTAGAGAATGGCATCCCCAGCTTGGTGGCTCAGGATGGGACTCGAGCAGTTGAATGAGAGGTCATTTGTCCCAGGGAACAGCCGAGAAATGGTGAAGACATGATGAGAACATACCTGAACCCAGATCCCCAGCTGGGATCTCCCCACTGCTGTTCCCCCAGAAGCTGATCTTCCATGTAGAGAGAAAGGGACACTCTTCTTGTTTCCCATTTCCAGCCACCTGATGATGGTTGAGCCATGTTTGTGCCCAGCTCCTGGGCACCCCATATCCTGTGCATGTTCTCCTGAGTGAATATTGATCTCTCCTAAATTCCATTCATGGCCCCAGGCTGCTCAGTCACCCTTGCTCCAGCAGGTTTGTAGGGAATGGAAGCCCATTTTTTATATACTCACAGTCTTAGGGTTCTATTAGAGGTGAGCTTCAGAGCATCAGTTGGGAAGAAGCCCATGTTGCCTTCCAGAGCCAGAACCCCGGTGCTCTTTTGGTACCCAAGCTCCACCCTACTTAATACAAATCGTTGGAGTTCCGGTCATGGCTCAGCGGTAGCAAACCTGACTAGCATCCATGAGGATGCAGGTTCCATCCCTGGCCTCGTTCAGTGGATTAAGGATCGGGCATTGCCATGAGCTGTGGTGTAGGTCTCAGACATGGCCTGTTGCTACAGCTGTGGCGTAGGCTGCAGCTCCAATTCGACCCCTAGCCTGGGAATTTCCATATGCTGCAGGCGCGGCCCTACTAAAAAGTTAAAAAAAAAATACCAATCACAATCCAGGAGGAGCTCATGGAAGCTCAGGGCCAGCCCGGAACTGGAATTCTGTCCATAGGACTCAGTTGCCTTGTTAAATCAGGCAGCCTCATTCATTGGCTCTGTTGGAACATTTTTCTCCAGCCCAGGGAGCAGTCAATCTGCTGCGACTTGCTTTCTCCCCTTGGGAGCAAGGTGAGAATTCACGCGCAAATGATCCCTGGCGGTATTTTGAGCATAAATATGAATGGGCAGTAACCACTTGCCCTGTTGATTTAGGAGCCTCTGGAGAAAGCTTCCCGTTTAATCTGCAAATGAAAGGTCCGCGTCTGACGGTTCGATTGCGGGCTGCTCCTCATTTGCTGATGGTATTGGAGCATATGTCTTGCTGGCGCATGACTCACAGGCTGAATTGCCCGCCACCGGATGTCACAAATAATACTGCTATTCAGAAGCGGAGAGCGATGCTACCCGCAGGGCTCAGAAGTGATTTTTTAAAATTAAAAACCTTATTTATGTTCCCTCCAGAATATTCCAAACAGAGGAGATACAATGCTCTCTGTTTAGCTGGTGAGGCAGAAGAAACAAAAACTACTTTATGTGTAATATCCCTGAAGCCAAATTACAATATTTACCCCCACGTGGTAACCTGATGTGCATAATTATCTGTGCTGAGAAAAGAAAATGGAAGAGAAGGTTCAATGAACACCCACCTGGCTGTCGTGAATGATGCTGTTCCAACAGAAACAAAAGTTGAGGAGGAGGGTTTAGGGGGAGAGAAAGAAGCGTGGAATTTGAGCATCCTTAGGCAAGGAATGAGGAGAGGCACCTGAAGCATAAGTCTCTCTCCAACCCAGTGGGGGTGGGACATTGTATCTTCGTCGCCCCTGTGAGCCCCCTCCAGTGTCCTGAGTGCTGCCGTATCAACGACCAGGATGCAACAGCCCCAGTGCAGCAAGGCGAGCCCAGGGGGCATCTAGAATCCTGCCACCTGGAGATGGGCACTTGCCACCTGCCTCTGCAAGGACTGAATCATGAGCTGCTGCAGCTGCTGAGCCTCAACAGCGGCTGAAAGAGTTCAAGGTGGAGACCAGGAGTGAAGCACTCTGCTCTGGGAAAACTGGCAGAACAGGTCTTCAGATAGTTAAATATTTTTTAGGAGAAGGTTTTAGGAGCCCAGCGCTCGCATCTCCCCATATCTAGAAAAGCACTGACATCCTTCATGGGGATGACTAGTAGTAACCTTCCCAAGACTGAGCAGTGACCTGCAGAATGTGTGCTCGTTTGCACGTACTTCCCCCCTTTCACCAAAATCACATCGATACTGACCTTCCATCCTAGCAATTTGGAGGGTTTCTCAGAGCTCTCTGAAATGCTGCCTCCCAGGCTATAGTCCTCAGTTTGCCCCAAATAAAACTTACCTCTCAGCTCTCACGTTGTGCCTTTTTTTTTCTTCTTCAGTCAACAGTCCCACAGCAAAGGAATAAGGAAGACACCACTGTGGCCTTTATGACCGGCCAAGTTCAGCTGGGCCCATGCAGCACATGATGTAATGCTCTACTCACGTGACCTGGCATCCTGCACTTGGCCCCTCTCATGGCAGACTGACTGCCCTACCCTCACGTCAAGGTCACACAGAGACCCAGAAATTGTTGACCAGCCACTGATGGGTGTGGGGGTCTAGACACTCCTCCAGCTCCCCTGCGGCCCATCCCACATCCACAATCTGGATAATTCTGATGCTTCATACAAGCCCCCCTGAGAAAATGAGACAGAGCCTCTCCATGGAACTTGGCTGGATGCTGCACCCTGGTCCTGCCTTTCTATTCCCCTACCAGGTTTTTCCTGGAATGTTTCCTAGGAAATGTTTCACATGAGCCCATGGACCCTCAATGATGGGCTGGGGAGCATTCCCACGTGCAGAAGGTGATACTCTGCTGCTCTGGTCATGGCCGATTAGAGCAAGGATGAGGGTCTGACTCAAAGCAGCCTACCAGGAGAAAGACTGACCAAGGAGGTCTCCCTAACAGATCTGGTCCTGGATGTCAGCTGGTTATCCCATCCAAGATGTCCACTCTTGCTCAGTTCAAACTGGAGGCAACACTACTAGTTGGGAACCCCAGGAAAAGCAGAAGCATCAATAGAGAGCAGTTGACTCACCAAAATGGCATTAGACTAGGGGCCAGTGGGTAGTGGGCCCATGGGACACCTTCCAGTGTTTGAGCTTATTTTACCCTGAATGGCCTCACTCCTGCATGTCCTCCAGTCTGTGAAGCCTGGCTGTGGGGAGACTGAAAGTATTGTGTCCTCTTTACCCCCTTGTACATAATCCTCCTCTCTACCACTCTCCCCCGGGCCAATGTGACCATGTTTCTTGCAAACTGAAAAATCTTAACAAGCACAAAGAAGAATATATATATATATATATATATATATATATATATCCCACATGTAATTCTAGGAGTCAGGAATAGCACTGTAGTCTCGATAACATTTTTTTCAACTTACATTCTTAAGTGTATATATTTTACAAAGTTAGGGCTATATACTACATATTATGAGCAATTTCTCATGCCCTAAAATATTTTTAAGTACATACTGACATACTACTTAATATTTCATAGTGGGATGAACCATAATTTACTAAACCAGTTCTCTATTGGACACTTACATGGCTTCCAAGTGTTTATTAGTTTATATACTGCCATCATGTCCATCCTTATAGATAAGTCTTTATGTCCATCTCTGAATGGTAGAATTACTGGCTCAGGAGATATGTCTGTCTTGCAAGGCTTCACATGGCTGAGTCCATGGTTCCCTCACTGGGGTCCACTGGGGAACTTTAGAAAGTGCTAACTCTGGGCCCCTCTCAGAGATTGGGAGTGGTCCAGGGGGTGGACAGGGCTTGGCATTTTATGATATTTAAGGAGGTTCTCAGCTGACAACATGAGAAATGGGACTCGCTGTGCTATGTTGTTCTGAAGGCTATTTAACTTTAGGTGAGGAGAACCTTTGATGGCTAACAGGAGCCCTGTCGTATGGAAGGAAGGAGGCACCACAGCTTGGAGCATCTCCTGCTTTATACCCAGCGCTTTTGGCCCAGGCTGATGGCTGACTCAAAGGTATCAAAGGCCAGGGAGTGTTAGATGTTACCTTCCTCCATCTCTCCCAGTATCGCATTGCCTGGTCCCATCACCTGCTACTCCAACCTCGCTACCTGTCAGTGCAGGGGGAGGGTGGGTGCTGCCAAAGTCCTGCAGAGCCATTGGCGGGGGAAGTTGATCTTGCTTCTACAGACCTGACAAGAGATGGCAAGAGGTTGCTTGAGGGCTTGCCTCTTGGCACTGGCTGTGGCCCCCTTAGCTTATTCTCAGTCCCTCGAGCTGCTTAGAAGGAAGGGGAATGGGTAGTTCCTGTTGTGGTTCAGTGGGTACTGAACCTGACTGTTATCCATGAGGATGCGGGTTCGATCACTGGCCTTGCTCGTTGGGTTAAGGATCTGGCATTGCCATGAGTTGTGGTGTAGGTCCCAGATGTGGCTTGGATCCCACATTGCTGTGGTGGTGGCATAGGCTGGCAGCTGCAGCTCCATTTTGACCCCTAGCCTGGGAACCTCCATATGCTAAGAGTATGACCCTTAAAAGAGAGAGAGAGAGAGAGAGAGAGAGAGAGAGAAAGAGAGAGAGAAGGAAGGAGAATGACATTATGGGCTAGATAATCTGCTTATACTCTCCCCAGGTCCCGAGCTTCACCAGGGATTCTAGACCTTTTGGCCAACTGACATTGATGCCACTGTGGGGGTTTTCTGAGCACCCACCAGTGAAATTTTCCCCTCCACTCTCTGTCTGGTATTTCAGGTGGACACCTGGTGCACATCTCTCGCTCCACACTTCCTGCCAGCATGGTGGTCTTGGGGTGGTTAGAATTTACCATCTTGGCTGGCTCCCCCCAGACCATCGGTTCTAAGAAACCCAGTTGAAGCTGTGAGGTTTTTATGACCCAGCTGTGAAATTCACATGGTCTCACTTCCGCTACATTCTATGGGTCCAAAAGTGAGTCTCTGGGCTAGCCCAGATTTAAGGGTGAGGACACACTAGGGTGGCCCACGGAGTTGGGGCCATTGGGGAGCCATCTTTAGAGACAACTCACCACTGCAGCTTCATGGGGCTGGGAGCTTGTGAGAGGTGTCAGGAGAAGAGAGAGCCCCTTACTGGTAATAACTTTCAGACCTTTCCCCTTTCCTCTCTCTTTTCCTCCTCACCTAGTCTTCATTTTCCCAGTAGATTCTGTCACACACATATTCACTCAGGGAGTGGTTCTAGAAAAGCAGAGAGCAAGAGTGACCTTATCCAGAATTTTGTGAGGGACCTCCTGTGGGCCTGAAATCCAGTGCTTTGCTGTACCGTTTCCTCCCCAAACTTGATCTACCAGCTCCATGATGTCTTAGGAATCAAGGCCGAAGTTTCTGAGACCTAATATAACCAAGGGCCCAGAAATACAGAGACCCTTCTACCAGGTTCCCCAAGGAGCCCACAAGGCTTCTGAGAAAACTAGAGCTGCCCCTCAATATCCTCAGGGGACTGGTCCCAGGACCCTATAGAGGGCAAAGTGCACAGATGCTAAGTCCCTTATATAAAATGGCGTAGTCTTTGCATATAAACTACGCGCACCTCCTATGTAGTTTATATCATCTCTAGATTACTTATAATACCTCATAGGATGTAAATACTATATAAGCAGTTGCTAGTACCCAGCAGATTCAAGTTTTGCTTTTTGGAACTGTCCGGAATTTTTTTCAAATATTTTTGTTCTGCATGTGGTTGAATCCACAAATGCAGAACCTGAGGAGAAGGAGTGCTGACTGTTTATCCAAGGGAAGTAGATACTGTGGAATCCAGTGACCACTTTGTTAATGGCAGTTTGAGACAAAACAACAGTTTTTGAATTACCCCCCTGGGCAGGTGCAAGATACATTGTTCACTAGGAGCTCAGTAGTTTTTTCAGGGGCACAAAAATCATTTATAGCTCAATCACCCCTCCCCACTCTTCCCATTCCCAAGAAGAGGCGCTGCAACCTTTAGTGTGTGTTCAGTCTCTTTGATAGGACCAGAGGCAAGACCTTAATGTATTTCAAACCTCTTTGAGTAAAATCCTGAGTGTGATGCTCCTTATCATAGAGGTCACTGTTGACTGTGAGTGGGAGGGCTGGTCAGGACCACTCCACTGGACAGCCCTAGGGAGAAATATCTTGGGTCTTGAGCCCAACCTAAGGCCTTTCTAGGACCGCACCCACAGCATATGGAGGTTCCCAGGCTAGAGGTGGAATCAGAGCTGTAGCCGCTGGCCTACGCCACAGCCACAGCAGTGACGGATCCAAGCCACATCTGCAACCTACGCCACAGCTCCAGGGAATGCCAGATCCTTAACCCACTGAGCGAGGCCAGGTATTGAACCTGCATCCTCATGGATGCTAGTCAGATTCATTCCCACTGAGCTACGATGGGAACTCCCAGCCTTGGAGATCTTGCCAGGAAACTCTAATTCAAGTTTTAATCACAGTCCGGATTTTAAAAATCGCAGTGCCAAGCACATGGCCTGAGTGACACACAGCAGATGCTCAAGAAATGCTTGTTGAATGAATGAAAGATCAGTCCAGAGATACAAAGTGACTTGCCCAGGCGCCCACGGTGAGATAGCAAAGTGATCCCCCTCCTCTCTGTCCCCTGGAAGTAGTTCCTTTGACAGTGGTGTCATTCTCCTGGCACAGGCCTCTCTTTCGAGCTTTGTAAGTATCTGTGCAGCCCCCTGTCTTTCCTGCTGGACCTAAACTCCTCCAGGACAGGCATGTGCCATGGGCCTCCCCTCCACATCACTTGGGGGGCCGAGCTGAGGGCCCTGCACGTGGTAAGAGGTTAACAGTTTGTGTTCCCTCTGATGCCATAAGCGCTGGTTCTTTGACTTGGTGCATAGCGCTTTGGGTGGTTTCCTTTATTCTACTGCTCTAAGTTTTGGGGTCACTTTTTGCTCTTGTTGGTGCCTTCTAATTTGTGGCTTCAAAATTGTCATAGGCAAGGAGGTCCCGTCATGGCTCAGTGGTTAACGAAGCCGACTAGCATCCCTGGCCCCGCTCAGTGGGTTGAGGATCTGGTGTTGCCGTGAGCTGTGGTGTAGGTTGCAGACACGGCTCAGATCCCACGTTGCTGTGACTGTGGGCTGGTGACCGCATCTCCAATTTGACCCCAGCCTGAGAACCTCCATATACCATGGGTGCGGCCCTAAAAAGACAAAAGAAAAAAAAGTTATCATAGGCAAGAAATAAAAACCTAAAACTGAGTGAGCGTGTGTGCATGCGCGCGCGCACACACACACACACACACACACACAGAGTCAATTCTTGTTCTTGTGGTAGTTGTGTTCTACAAAGTGGCCTTGAACACTGAATTGGCCAGTGCTAAGCTATTGCTCCTGGAGGAAGTCCAGGGTTGGAGTCCCATGAGCCTCTGGTTACAACACGGAACAATCCAGAGCCGGGGTGGGCAGTCTGAGTTCTGACAGTATGGTCCAAACCTGATCTACCGCTCTGCTTCTTAACTTTGTGAGCCAGCAAATAAGTTGGTTCGAGTCACTTGTTTTTTGTCACTTCCATGTGAATGAGTCCTGATTAATTTATCCACTTAATAAAAAATGTTTCTTACTGTATTTTAGAAATGAAATATAGCCAGTATTGCTTTTCTGCAATGACAGGAAGCTTAATTCCCAATGAGGCATTTTACAAAGATTGCTTTTACGCGCACAACCTCCCTGACACACAGGCGTGCAGAAGCTCTATTGAGCACCAGCTGTATGTCAGGCAGTAGAGCAGGCTTTGGAGATTATAGAATGAACATGTCAAATTCCCGTCGTGGTTCAGTGGTTAACAAACCCGACTAGTATCCATGAGGACGTGGGTTTGATCCCTGGCTTTTCTCAGTGGGTTAAAGATCCGGTGTTGCCATGAGCTGTGGTGTAGGTTGCAGACGTGGCTCGGATCCCGCATTGCTGTGACTGTGGTGTAGGCCGGCAGCTGTGGCTCTGATTTGACCCCTAGCCTGGGAACTTCCATATGCCGTGGGTGCGGCCCTAAAAAGACCAAAAAAAAAAAAAACCTTCAAAGATTTCATGATTTCAAGTCTTTTCAACTTCTAAGACATTGTTTCTGATCATTTATAAGGGAGACGTAATTTTCCTCTTGTTTGACTTCATCTGTTGTTATAGCAGTGCTGTGTAAAAAACAACCATAGAGTCTTGGAGGCACAAAACAGCAATGGGCACATGAATGGGGGAGGGGCGGTGCCCTGGAGATGCCAGCTGGGCTCACATTCAGGTCTGGGGCTGACTGGGGTTTGCATGATCTGGACTGGATACGGCTGGACAGCTCTGCTTCTGGCCAGTAGGCTGGGCTGGCTCAGCATCATGCTCCTCCCGTGGTGGGGTTTCTGCTCACGTCTTCTCATGCTCCTTAGGCCCGTGGGCTAGCCAGGTAGCCGGGCGGGCTCTTCCCGTGTGCTTCTTCCCCGTGAGGCACAGGCTCCTTTCCACCTTGTTCTAGTGGCTAAAGCAAGTCACATGCACAAGCCCCAAGTCAGGGTGGCAGGGAATTCATCTTCCTCTTTCCTAGGAGAGGCTGTGAAGGCATACAGCAAAGGGCATGAATCTGGGGTGGCACTGGTAATAACTGGCCCCAATAAGGCAGTCTAATAGACCCAGTCTTAGAGCCTTCTAGAAATCCGCTCGAGCTTATGAGAGAGAATCACTTACTTAAAGGTGGCTTCTTCATATTTTTTTTTTTTTTTTTGTCTTTTTGCCTTTATGTAGAGCCGCACCTGCGGCATATGGAGGTTCCCAGGCTAGGGGTCTAACAGGAGCTGCAACTGCCAGCCTTCGCCACAGCAATGCCAGATCCGAGCTGTGTCTGCAACCTACACCACAGCTCATGGCAGCGCCGGATCCTTAACCCACTGAACAAGGCCAGGGATCAGACCCGCAACCTCATGGTTCCTAGTCAGATTCGTTAACCACTGAGCCACGAAGGGAACTCCAAAGGTGGCTTCTGATTCTGCTTCGGGGGGAAAATTGTTCCTCAGATGAACTGGGAGATCTTGCATGGCTCTCTCCTTTCTGAACCTCCCTTTCCACAAATAGGGAGTGAGCAGGAGCCGTCTGTCTGTGAAAGGGCCTAGAAAATTGTCCTTGGTACTTTCGCGAGGTTCTCTTGTCATGAGCTCTCTGGAGGCAGGGTCTCCATCATTCCAAGTTGCACCCTGCAAATTGCTGAGTTCCAGAAAAGCTAACATTAACAGTAACAACATTAACAGTGAGGTCTGCGGTTATCTTGAATTTGGGCACTTGCCTCTAAAACCACCAAATGTCTGCATCAGGCTAATTTCTCTCTGGTTCCTTTGGTGGAGCTGAGATCTGGTAAAAGGATTGGACAGGCTATATCATTCCCCTTTCTGCCTTGCTTGAGAGAGATTGATTTTCTCAAAGCAAAATACAAAGCATCATTTTCCATTAAACTGATGAAACTGCTTAGGTCAGGAAGGCTACAGGAGGAGCAGTGGTGGGCTGGCCAGGGTTCAACAGGCAGCTCTCCAGCAGAAAAAGCCCTGGCTTGTAGTATTTGCTATTTCCAAGGTGTAAACACTCCCACGATGGCTGATTTCAAGTTGCCAGCATGAGGCTGTCTCTGAAGACAGCCTTGAGAGGAGATAAGCCTGAGTGGGTCTGCTCTGCCAGCCGCTGTGTTGTTGCGATAGAAAAATGGATCACTTCTGAGATACTCCTGGGGAAAGAGGAGGTGGCATTTGTGTCCTCTGCGCTTTCTTAGAAGTGAAGGTTAGTACTAGATGGGTTGGGATGAATCTAGAATGCTGACAGCAAGGGCCTTCTCTGGGATTCGGCTCTTTGGACTTAAGATGCAACAGTAATTCCTTAGCACAGGAGCTCCCTGGTGGCCCAGGGGTTAAGGACCCAGCATTGTCACTGCTGTGTTGCATATTCAGTCCCTGGCCCAGGAACTTCTGCATGCTGTGGGCATGGCCATAATATAATAATAATAATTCCTTAGTACAATTCTGTGAGAGAGGTTCTTCTGGAGAATCTGAGACACACCTAGTTAGATGTCATGCCTCAGGCCGCACTAATAAGATATAGTGCTGCTAATGCCTCACCATTTCTATTTATTTATTTATTTGTTTTCTTTTTTCTTTTTAGGGCCGCACCAGCAACATGTGGAAGTTCCCAAGCCAAGTGTTGAATCGGAGGTGCAGCTGCCGGCCTGTACCACAGCCACAGCAATGCAATATCCGAGCCACGTCTGCAACCTCCACCACAGCTCATGGCTTAATCCTTAACCCCCTGAGCAAGGCCAGGATCAAACCCACATCCTCACAGAAAACTAGTCAGTTTTTTAATCCACTGAGCCACAAGGGGAACTACACAGGCCACACTAAAAGTAGAGACCGAGGTTGAAGCCCAGAATGCCTGGTGAGTGGAGAAGCTCTGCCAATATCCTCTCAGAACCCAGGGGGTTACAGTTAGGACCGATCACTCTGCTTGCCCTCCTGTGCACCTTTCCCACCGTCCAGGTGCCCTGGTCAGCTCTCTGCATTTGGCAGATGAATGCCTCCCCCGCAAGATGCAGGTACAAGAGCCACCTTCTCCAAGGATGAGCCTGCCTGCCTGCCTGTGGCCCAGTCATAAGCTGCATCCAGTGATGAGCACGCTGGGCTGATACTAGCTCGAAAGAGCTGTTTGGTGGCTCTCCAGGAACTTTGCAAGCCATTATTAAAAATTAAATTATATAAACTTTAACTAAAGTTTCATAGTATAAACAATACTATGTTTATACTCATCACTTCGCCATTATTTTGCTACTATCTATATCTTGGTGTTATTTACATGGAAATACCCATCTCATGTGGCTTCTGTCATCTCTTCCCAATGCCTCGTTCAGAGACATCACGTTGGTATCTTGAAATTATTCGTGGTGGGTATATTTACACCATGGAAACAAGCAAAATCTGCAAAACAGCGTTTGGTTTGCTGTTTTGTAGAGTGGCTAGACTTGAAGTGATGGGGGAAGTGATGGGGAGAATATTAATAAGGCAGATTAAACTTAAAAGGATGCCATCTCTGAAATGGCTACACCATGAATAGCATAAAAACCATTTTTTTCCAGTATTTGCAAACTGTTCATTTCAGCAAAGAAGTTGCTCACATCACTGATAAACAAGTGACATTCCAACATATAGCTTTATCTTACCCATTAATGTGAACAAAATCAACCAGCATTTGTAATAGAAACGTACTCCCTTGTCAGTTGCAATCACAAGTTGGCTACAGATACAAGAGTTAAGACGAAAATCAGTGAAAGCAGTTTTCACTTTTTGCCAGGATGGATGAACCCCAGATTTACCCTCCCACCTGGAACATTTTTCTTTAAAAAAATGGATAAGGGAAGCAACCCGTTGTTGCTCAGTGGTAATGAACCCAACTAGAATCCATGAGGACACTGGTTCGATCCCTGGCCTTGATCGGTGGATTAAGGATCTGGTGTTGCCATGAGCTGCAGTGTAGGTCATAGATGTGGCTTGGATTCCCGCATTGCTGTGGGTGTGGTGTAAGGCTGGCAGCTGTACCTCCAATTCGACCCTTAGCCTGGGAATTTCCATATGCTGTCAGTATGGCCAAAAATAAATAAATAAAATAAGCATAGAATGTATGAAAAATGGCTTCAGGACTTGGGACACCCAGGACTGAAGGACAGTGAGAAACAGAAAACAGAGTGAGAGCCACGACTCTCCCAGCTTGCCTGGAGAGACTTTCACAGCAGCAAAACAGAGGAGGGGGACTGTTGGAGGGGTGCGGGACGGACAGAACCTTGTGGGCTCCCTGAGTTGAGGCGATGGAGCTGCAAGTCTGGAGAGGCCAAGGCGGCCAAGAGAAGAGAGAGCAGCTCAGCGGGAAGACTCCAGAAAACTTCAGAGAGGGTCCTTCCAGTATCTGTGGGTCTAGTGGTCAGCTTGGTAGCTGTGTGTTACCTGGCTTCACTGGGCTCAGGCTAAACCTGCTGGGTTATGCATAAATAGTTGTGACCAACTTTCCTTCTACATCAGAATAATCACAGAAATAGAGACATGGTGAGTTTTAGATCAGATGCCTCCTTGCACCCTGTAAAAGGTGGTAGATTAGGTTTCTGTATCCATAGACACCCTTTGGAATAATTCTGCTGGACAGTGAAAGAGCCAGACTTGATTTTCTTACAGCCCACCTGGGACGCAGCATCATTAAAGGAGAGGGGAGGATGGCACGCCCACCTGCGCAGTGCGTCAACAGCTAATGGAAACCTTTCACCTCCATCAATGCAAGATGCAGATGTCTATACACAGACGTGGGTGTCAGCCTGTTCTGGAAACTCAGCCTCTGTTCACTGAATAGAAACGCTAAGACAGAGCTTTGGGTGAAGAAGAGTAGCTTTTGTTGTGTTGCCAGGCAAAGGAGACCGCAGCAGGCTCATGCCCTAAAGACTGTGCCCTCTTTGGGGAGAGAATAGGAAGGGGTCTTACAGTTTGGGGGTGGAAAATACGGCTGCAGATAAGGATTAGCGTAGATGCAACCCTGCATTTTTCTGCAAAGCTGGTGTCAGGTGGTCTCAGGATGGGTTCTGGCGGTCCTTGAGAATATCACACCATGACCTTTCTGAAGTGAAGAAGGCTTCATCAAGTAGTTAACATCTTCCATTTCTTGGGGGCTTTAGTTCTGCAGCAGAACTCAAAGATATTGTTATGCATATTCCTGAACCCTGCCCCAAGGCTGCACTGTTGTTTTTTATTTTCTTTCTTTCCCTTCCTTCCTTTCCTTTCCCTCCTTCCTTCCTTCCTTCCTTCCTTCCTTCCTTCCTTCCTTCCTTCCTTCCTTCCTTCCTTCCTTCCTTTTGGGGGTACATGCCTGCAGCATGAGGAAGTTCCCAGACCAGAGACTGAACCCGAACCACAGCAGTGACAATGCCAGATCCTTAACCCACTGAACCACCAGGGAACTCCCGCACTATTGTTTTTGGACTGCTCTTTCCTTGTCTCTGTATCCCCTGCCTTCCCTGATAAGCAACTATTTGAACCTGCCCTTTGGAACTCAGGGAAGGTCAAGGAGACTGAATGAAGCTCATTTCCTATAAACAAGAAATGCAGGGACACAGAAAGCTTTGGTGCCCAGCAGCCCCACAGGGCCCTGCTAGGTTTCAAGCCTGGGTCAGGTAGTGGAGCTGAGGCTGCCGTGCCTCTGGATTCAGAGTCATGGTCAAGCTGGATAGCATGATTATTTTTCCACGGCACTATTGAGACTTTTGATGATGAAGTCAGGGCTCTAACCGTCGTGCTGGATGTCAGGGTGGCATGGACAGGGACGGACATGTCCACTCAGGCTGGGAACTCAGAATCCCAGCGCTGCAGCCTCTGACCATGGGAGGGAGAAAACCGGCCTTTGTCATTTCCCTGGAGTGTCACTCTGAGTTCCTGGCTGCAGGAGATTATGCTTGTAACATGCCTCTAAATCCGTCAACAAGTTTGTGTATCGAGACATAGAGACTGTAAATATTACTACTACTGAAGCCATCTTTTTTTCTGTGTTGCAGTTCAACTGTGTCACTTGCCTTCCCATATGTCACTTAAGAGGGGCTAGGGATTACTTCAGATAAAAATGCAAAGCTCAGAGGTAAAGCTATTATTTTCCAAGGTCTCCCCAAATCTCCTAGGGATGTCTGTCTCACCTCAGAACTTGCCTTTTAAACTTTCATGTTCCATAACAATTCTTGAGGAGCAATACTGTAAACCTTTTATGGTGGTTTACTGTTTAGCATTTACATCATTTGATTTAATCACTTACACACTCAACACCATCCTGTCGCGTGGGTATCTCTCACCCCATCGTACAGGTGAAGAAACTGAGCTTGAGGCAGCTTGTGTGTTCTGCCCATTTAGGGCCTCAGGTGACGTGGCAGAGCTGGAATCAAAACTCAGACGTTTTTTGCGCTAAATCCTAATCTCTTCCCACTCTACCACGAGGGAAAGAGAGTGTTCTTATGTGACAGACCAGACAGAGTTTTGTGTGGTTTATTCAGAAGAATGCTAGTGTGCAAAGTTGTTCCTGGCAGCAGCTGGATGATGAAGAGAGGTTATTTCAACCTCTTTGCAACATCTGCAGTGCTATTGCCACCATCAGTGAGCCATTTAAAAAGGACTCGTCTTATACCATACACAAAAATTACTCAAAAGGGGTTGAAAAACTTAAATGTGAGACCTAAAACCATAGAACTCCTGGAAGAAAATGTAGGGGGAAAACTTCTTGACGAACTTGGCAATGGTTTCATGGACCTGAAACCAAAAATGCAGGCAACAAAAACAAAAATAAACACCTGGAAGACATCAGACTAAAACGCTTCTGTAGAGCAAAGGAAATAGTCAAGGGTGAAAACGCAGCCTACAGAATGGGAGAAAATATTTGCAAACCACATATCTGATAAAGGGTTAACATCCAAAATACATTTAAAAACTTACACAACTCAGTAACAAAGAAAAACAGATAACATGGTTAAAAGATGAACTAAGGCTTCAACTAGGCATTCCTCCAAAGAAGACAAATAAAAATGGCCAACAAGTCTGTGAAAAGATGCTCAATATCCCTAATCATCAGAAAAAAAAAGAAATGAAAACCACCAATGAGAGATCATCTCATACCTGCCAGGGTGGCTATGGTCAAAAAATAATAAATAAAAACAAAAGACCACAAGTGCTGGTGAAGATGTGGAGAAACTGGAACTCTTGCACACCATTGATGAAAATGCAAAATGGTGCAAGTACTACAGAAAGCAGTCTAGAAGTTCCTCAAAAAATTAAGAATAGAACCTTGTATGATTCAGCAATCCTACATCTGAGCGGTTACTCAAAATAATTGAAATGAGCATCTCAAAGAAATTCAGCCATTTCTCATTTTATTGCACTTTGAAGATATTGCATTTTTTGGAGTTCCCATCATGGCTCAGTGAAAACGAATCTGACTAATCCATGAGGATGCAGGTTTGATCCCTGGCCTTTCTTAGTGGGTTAAGGATCCGGCATTGCCGTGAGCTGTGGTGTAGGTTGCAGACATGACTTGGATCCCGTGTTGCTGTGGGGTAGGCCAGCAGCTACAGCTTCGATTGGACCCCTAGCCTGGGAACCTCCGTATGCCGCCATAGGTGTGGCCCTAAAAAGACCAAAAAAAAAAGATTTTGCATTTTTTACAAATTGATGGTTTGTGGCAACCCTGCATCAAGCAAGTCTATCAGTACGAGTTTTCCAATAGCATTATTTTTAAATTAAGGCATGTAAATTGTGTTTTTAGAGATAATGCCACTGCATGCTTGAAAGTATAAATGTAATTTTTATACGCACTGGGAAACCAAAATATTCGTGTGTCTCCCTTTATTGTAATTTTTGCTTTATTTCAATATCCTCTTTATTGCAGTGGTCTGAAACTGAACCTGCAGTATCTCCAAGGTCTGCCCATTTTTAGCACTCTGGTGTTCATTGCAATAGTAGTAAAGAAGTGGGAATGTCCTAAATGTCCATTGACAGATGAATAGATAAAGAAATATATCCTGTACATTCAATGGAATATTATTCAGCCTTTAAAAAGCAGGAACTTCTGCGATATGCAACAACATGGATGGACCTGGAAGATTTCATGCAAAGAGAAACAAGCCAGGCAAATTATTTGATTCCACTGATATGAGATCCTAAAACAGTTACATTCATAAAATCAAAGACTGGAGTGGTGGTCACCAGGAAATGAGAAGAGGGAAATGGTGAATAATTAATCAATAGGCTTAAAGTTTCAGTTAAGTAAGATGGACATACTCTAGAACTCTGCTCTGCAGCATTGTGCTGTGGTCAACAATGACGTCTTGTACACAAAAGGTAAGAGGACAGATCTCACGTTAAGTGTTCCTAACCGTGATAAAAAATTTTAATGAAGAAAGAAACACAAAAGCACTTGACTTTTTAGAATAATGTCAGAGTAAAAAAAAAAAAAAAGGACTCACATACTCAGGTCTGGAAGGTTTTCTTTGGCCTCCCAAGTTATACTTCCAGCACGTCCCTTATGGGCTGGGTGACTCAAGCAAATTTGCTTACCCTCTCTGATCCTCAGTTTTTCCATCTGCCAATTGGGTTACTGTGAAGTTTAATTGAGCTGATCCCTGAATAAACATTCAGGCTGAGCAGGCTCAGGGGGCCAGACAGAGCCCTTAGGCAGAGTCACCTGCTGTTGTGTGTATGGTATGTGCTGAGGAGATGTGCCTGGCGGGGCACCAGCAGCAGCAGACAGCATTTTCTATAGCTTTGCTTCCGCACCCCTCTCGGGTGACGCGGTTGGGTGGTGAGGCCTGTTCTCAGGGGTGTGAACCTGGGAAAACAGTAGATTTCTGTGAAGCTGGCTGGTGTTGGTGTGGAGCCATCGTCTTGGGTTGGTGGGGAGCGAGCGCCAAGATGTCATAACCATCCTCCCGGACTTAATGGGCTTATGCTGTGCGTGGAGCTCCCTCCTTTCTGTCAGCGTAACACAGCAAACTTTCCCCTTAAGCATAATTTATTTGGAGAATTTTGCAACTCTGAGGTGCTGAAAAATCTGCCTAGGGAATCCCAACTACTTTAACTCAAGACTATTAAAGGTTTAGGTTTAGAAGATACTCTACAATTGAACCATTTGTTTACTTTAATTGGGTCTCTTGCCCCTGTGCAAACCCATCACAGACATTTAGAACCTGTCGGGGAGAACCGGGGCCTCATGGTGTAACACCCTAGACTGAGGGTGTGAGGGTGCCTGAGCCTGGTTGTAGTGACGGTCCCTCCCTGGTATCCTCGGGAAAGAGAAGTCAAGCTCCTGAACCTCGTTAAAAGGGGGCCCAGGACCACCCGTTGTTTAATCTCCATTCCTTCCTTAACTGTTAAATGTAATACACTCAAAAGAACATTTGTAATGAGAAGAGTCACAAATGCATGAGATCCTATACTCACCACCCAGCTTAAGCGTTGAAATCTTGATTTCTTTTTTTTCCCCTTCCCATCAGAATGCTTTAAATGCAGCGTAAAGCATTCCAATGAGTGAACTCAGAACAAAATGTAAGAATCTCAAAAACAGGGAGTTCCTGTCATGGCTCAGTGGGTTACAAACCCTGGCCTCGCTCAGCGGGTTAAGGATCTGGCTCTGGTGAGATCCCTGAACCTGTGAATTCAAGAGCATGATGAAATGACGGACTTAGTCTCTGCTTGGGGGTAATGTCTTGTGCAGCAGTGGTAACCGGGATAAATCTGAAGGTAGAAAAAACATTCAGATTTTCTCATTGATCTTTACTGAAGGGCTGGGGTGGGAGTGGGGTGGCGCCACTAAGCATATGACCTTCCCCAGGAGTTCGACTCTGTGATGAAAAGCACAAATGCAAGTGTTAAGAATTTGTTGTTTACACTTCCTGTGTGCTGCCCCTGGATAGGGTGCTGGCCCTGGGGGCACCATCCCTAAGTTCTTTCACAGAACTTAGAGGCCAGTGAGGAAGAACCAACAATGACACTCCAAACTCATGAGCATTCTAGACAGTTTCAGATGATGATGGCTGTGCAGAGAAGGGTGTGGAGCTCTGGGTGGTAGAGGAGAGGTAGGTGAAGCCTGTGGGAAGAGGGAGCCTCTGAACCTTGAACGTTCTAGCACACTTGTTTTGGAAGGTGACTGTTCCAATGTGACCGCTATATTAGGAAACTCATTTTGCATTTGTGGATGTGTGATTGCATCTGCAAAAGCACTTGGGGAACACAGAAGACTGCACACAGCTGCACTGAGCTACAAAGGAACACACTAAAGGCACACCCGTGGGCCTCGGACACCTGCCAGCTACCAAGGCTCAGTGCGTGTGTGACCAGCCACCTCATGCACAGCTTGTAGTCAACTTCTGTCTGATTCCAGAAAACCTCCCTCCATCCTGTTCACTGTAATCCCAAGCTGCCACCCTGCCAACATCCACTTCCACAAGCAAACTTCAGGACTTTTTCAAGATAAAGGGACAGAGTGATTGTCAAGTCGATGTATTTCTCAAAACACATGTGTAAAACTGTGCCACCATTTTTATTTGAGTCCAATATTTAGAAATTGATACTAGGCTCCAATCTTTTTAAATGGGGCACTGACGATTCTGAGTACTGTGCTCCTCTGCCCATTGTCCCCATAAGCCCTGTGGTTTGGATGGCGTGGTATTGCATAGTGGGATGAATTTTAGGAGACATAGGTCGTGTTGTAGCAGGATTGACTGTTTCAGAAGGACTGTATGAAATCCTGGGAGTCCTGGAGCAATAAATCTGCCATCCCAGAGGCAGGACTGGGCTTCCTGTGCCCGGGAGGCAGAGTGACCGCATGACATGGCAAAGGGGGACAGAAGGAGATAGGGGGTGACAGCCGTGAGGGTTGGATCATTTGGGGCTTTCTAATCCACAGTAAGGAGTCTGGATGGGACACAGTGGACGGATCAAATATAGTATCAGCCTGGTTACTGGTGGAGCCGGTCCAGAGAGGTAAAGTGGAGAGACCTCAGCTGTGTTCTTGCCAATGCTGCCCCCTGTGGGCGGGTGAGCACACGGGCACCAGTGGTGGACATGGGTTTCCTCCAAGGGTGTAAATTCACTTCTGTTGCTTCACACCATTGCCCGGCCCAAGCGCTCAGGGTGACGAGGGGAAACCTGGGACTAGAGACCAAGGCTCATTTTTGATTGATCAATGGATTGAAGGCACACATTTTCCATTTCCTAGGGGAAGCAATGCCTTATATTCCTAAATTGTTAATAATACCCACATGGAAGGGATTTGAAGAAATTGTGTTTCTTACTACCAGTGTCTGTTTATAAGTGGTATGACCTTCTTTGGCTACGTACTAGAAATTTTCCATTGGGACATTATTTGTACTCAGAAATGTTTGCATCCTTGGGTTTCTAATGCTCTCAAAGACAAAGTTGTGCTCCTCTCTTTGATCCCTATTGGGTTGGCATGCCTCAGTTCTGGGAAGTCTTTTCTGGCACCAGGATGAGGTTTTAGCAGGGTTGATGGGTAATTAGTGGAGGGACGCCAGTTGAGCTGGTCATGGTTGAAGAGAAGTGGCTCAGTTCTATGGGTGGGGAAACTAAGGCAAAGGCAAAAGGGTAAGTGACAGCAGGGCAGAGCTCGGTGTCCCCTTACTGCTCACGCAGAATGAGTTGCTCTACTCCCTTCTCCCACCACCTCACTTCCTAAACTACTCCTCACCAGAGAGTGGGACCAACCTTCCGGCTTTAGCCATCACGTGATGCTGGTCAGCTCTTCCATGATTAGGGATCTGTGATGAAACGCGGGTCTCCCTTGGTCTTCGTTGAGGTTTTTCCTTCTCAACTGCCAGTACCTTCTTTCGAAAGGACATGGTGTGGGAACTACGAGTACCTTCACTCAGACCTGCCAAGCTTGTGCTATCACCGCTGCCCATCTTCCTGCTCATCTGCACCATCCTAACCCCATGCATCTCCGAAGCCTGGATCCTTCTCGCTTCCTCTATGATTATTCCCCTGGCGATTCCAGCACTTACTGACTCTACCCCCTCTGTATATGTCTGTAGCCTTTACGTGCAAGTCGGAAATCTTTCCTTAATGAAGAATATTCCAATCTGAGTTCAAGTTAAGAAATAACAAAATTAAGGTTGTCTCTGGGAAATTTGTTCAAGAAAACAGAAAGGGATAGAAATGGCTGAAAATGATGAGGCTTCAGGAGGGGGGGGAACTGGTCAGTTCTGGGAGTGAGGTTGGCCTTTCCTGTGTCTCCAGCTCTTTACTGCCCCCCCATCTGTTCCCTACTTGTTTGCTTCCTTCTACTACTATTATCCAGTCTCTACTTCCCAGTCTTCCTCTGAGCATTACTTTCTCGTACCTTCAGTGTGAAAATGGCCCCAAATGCTCCCCTGGCACCTACAGCTGACCAGAAACCTTCCTCTCCATATCTTAGTTCTAATTCTTAGGACAAGAAGATTTTGGTTGACCCAGTTCATCCTTCTGAACCAAGGCACACAAGCTATGAGTCTTGCCAGCCAATGGATGGGCTGCCTTGGGTCAGGTGGCCATCCTAGCTCCATAAATGGTGACCCCAAAGATTAGGGTGACATGGTGCAATGCCCATTGATCTGGGGGTGCGTGAATGGAGACCTCGTTAAAGGAGTGTGTGCAGGGTGAGGGATAAATTGGCATCTTTAAGACAAGTTCTGCTCAGTTCCACAGAGCATGGCACGTAATTAACGGTCCCTGTGATACCTCATATGTCTTATTCTTGCCTCCTGTGGGCCCCTGCTGGCTCATCTGTCAAATGGCCCCTGTTCTGTTTGAACGGAATTCTCCCCAGTGTTTTTGAGAGGATCAACCAAATTGATATCTGTTTTAGAAATGAAATGTCAGCCTGAGTGTCCAACGAAAGGCGATCGTTTGAATGAATTAAGGCAAGACTGTGCAATGGAAAACTCTTCTACTATTAAAATGTAGTAGCAGTAGCATATTTAGGTGGAAGATGTTTAAGACATTGTTAAATGGGAAAAAATAAATTCCAAACAGTGTACACATCATGATTCTATTGGTGAGCATGTACACACATATTTGGAAAGATGCTCACCAAAATATTAACAGTGGTGCAACTGGGAGGTAAGACTACTGATGATATAAATGTTATCCTATTTGCTTAGCTATATTTTAATTTTTCCTCAATAAGCATTTAGCACTTTTGGAAAAAGAAAAGGAACTAATGAAAGCTGATCCTCCCTAGTGATGCTGGGAATATTAAAAAAAAAATGAAAGAAAGTAAAGTATGGAGGTCCCATTGTGGTGAAGCAGAAACAAATCTGATTAGGAACCATGAGGTTGCAGGTTTGATCCCTGCCCTCGCTCAGTGGGTTAAGGATCTGGCATTGCCAGGAGCAGTGGTCTAGGTCACAGATGCAGCTCAGATCCCGCATTGCTGTGTGAGATCCAGGTTTGGACATGAAGCCACGGTGGCAGTTGAAGAATGCACCATGAAAACATGCTATCAGGACTTTGACTTGTTTATTTACGAGTTTGGCAAGGACTTTTTATTTATTTTTTTTATGGTGTATTTGGACTCTTCTGCATATAAAGCAGATTCCTCCAACCTCAGTCTACAAAATCCATCGCCTTTTATGATGTTTGAAATACCGAAGCCTGAATTATTTGTTGATGATATGTCCTTTCTTTTTGACACATCACCTGGGGACCGTCCTTCCTACAACAGCGTTGCTAACTTCTGAGAGACCTGTGGACTACTGTTCGCTAGCAACATCAGTGCACCAGGACAAATAAATAGTTATTTATTGGGCCACGTAGGTAGCAACAGAGTTCTAGACCCTAGAGGCTCAAGGAGGAACACGAACTTGTAGGACCAGAGTCATGAATTTCATTTTGTGGTGGAGGAAGCTGACGCCCAAAGTAACCCAGCAGGTTCAAGGGGGAACTGGTGTGAAACCCACCTTCTCTTCCCTTGACATAGGCTGTGCATAAGGGTTGACTGGCCGTCCACCCTGGTTGGCTGGTAAATGATGCCCATTGTATAAGTCCATTTTTTATGTAAAGTTTTTTATGTAAATTGTCCAGTCAGGCCCCAGTGTGGATTTTTTTTTTTTTTTTGGCTTTGTATTTCCCAGGCTAGGGGTCAAATTGGAGCTGTAGCTGCCAGCCTACACCACAGCCACGGCAACATGGGATCCGAGCCACATCTGCGACCTACACCACAGCTCACGGCAATGCCAGATCTGTGACCCACTGAGTGAGGCCAGGGATCGAACCTGCATCCTCATGGATACTAGTCAGATTTGAATCCCCTGCACCACTACGGGAACTCCCCCTGGTGTGGATTTTGAGGGACTCTCCCTCTCCTTAGTCACCGTGTGCTCTGGCAGTGTTGTCACCCTCTGTGGCTTTCCCGAGTCTTTTACTTTCTTTAATTCTCCTTCTTTCTCTCCTTCAAGAAAAACAGACTGATTACTTCAGGATATTGCCGGTCGGCTAGAATAAGTCATTCTGGGTTCCTTGTGCAGTATTTTGGAGTGCTGGGACGGAGGGAGGGAAGAGGGGGCTGGGGGCCCACACACTTGCATTCAGACTAGGCTTCTTCCCCTCCCCGCGGAGGGAATTTTGAGGATAAATGAACTCACGTGAGCAAGGGAACCACTCTCTAGTGAGATTTGAGTTCATCAGAGGTAACGTGTTCAGAGGGGAAAATAAAGGAAGTGGTTCCCTTCAAGGATTCAAGCAAACCATCAGCTAACGTCAAGGTGCCCTGTGTCAGAGCTATCTGCTGGCTGGTCTAGGAAGGCTGGCCTTCATCTCTCATTCTTTTCTGCACACTTAAAATTATTCCCAAATAAATAGGTTGTCAAAAAATGAAAGAGCTAAATTCTCATGTGCCCCTCCCTCAGCCTGGCCTCCCCTCACTGTGAGCATCTGACATGGCCCTTGTTTCCCTTTAATTTTCTTTCTTTCCCTCTCACATTCTAAGTTCCACCTTTGGACTATGAAACATTGTTTCTTTCCCTGCTTTTTTCTTTTTATTTAACCTCTGGTGCTTTCTTTTGAAGGGGTGACAGACCCTGAACCTCTTCCCTCGGAGAGGGGAAGCCTCCGCCCTGGGGGAGAGAAGGGGCGATGAGGTGCCCAGGAAACCAGACACCCAGCCTCCCAGGGGCTATGCCAGCAGCAGCCGAGCACGCGGAGGTCTGGCCATTGGGAGGACCCGTGGGGACTTTTCCAGTGAGGATGCCAACAAGAGCTGCTTTTCTCGAACAATCCTGTTTGCTCTGGACCATTTGTACCAGCTTATCAGCAGGAGACAGAAACGTGCTCACGAAAGCTGAAGTACAACCTTCGTTCGTGTGTCGTCTGTGTAAGGTGCCAAAGCTAAAGCTTTTTTTTAGGTGCTGGGACCCCTGGTCTCCAGCACGTTGATGCCCTGCAGGCAGCCTGACACACTGTTTAACAAACCCGGGAAGAAGGTTGAAGACGGGACCTGTGACATCACCCCGGGGGTGGCTGGAGTGGAGAGAGGCCAGCGCATGGTCACATTGTGTGTGTGACAGTCACCTCCCCAGCAAGAGCCCTACTTTTGGACCAGGCTGTGGTCTCACACAAGCACACGTGGGGTGGTGGCCCCAGCAAAGGGAGCAGAGCTGGTTCAGGTACAAACGGACTCCATCCTATAGCCAGACCCGCAGTCCGTAACCTCATGTCTCAGCCTGGTCTCCAGGCTTTCTCTGTCCCACGGATCACACCTGCATCTTTGTGTGTGTGTCCTGACTCAGTTGGGGTGGAGGTGGGGGAAGGTTGCCCCATGTCTGGGGCTGGGAGCAGAGATTCCCCACAGAAGGGGGTGAGGGTAGGGCATGCACAGAGGAGATGCTTAAAAATGTGTGAGTTTGCAGCATGAAAACACCTTCACAAAAGAAATCAAACAATAGGCTTATCTGTAGGACTTTACAGGACTAAACCTGTATAGGGCTTTTGTTTAAGAGCAGCAAGAAATTCAGGAGATTGTCCAACATGTTCCCCCCTCTCTGATCACAGTGAAACTCCTTAATCTGCCAAAGACGGTTACAAAGCCTTCTTTTCTTTTCTTTCTTTTTTTGTCTTTTTTTAGGGCCCCACCCGTGGCATATAGAGATTCCCAGGCTAGGGGTCAAATGGGAGCTGTAGCTATGCCACAGCCACAGCCATGCAGGATCCAAGCCACGTCTGCGACCCTTACCGCAGCTCACAGCAACACCAGATCCTTAACCCACTGAGCAAGGCCAGGGATCGACCCTGCGTCCTCATGGATCCTAGTCAGATTCGTTAACTGCTGAGCCACGACGGGAACTGTGAAGCCTTATTTTCTTAAAGTTCTGCCAGCGAGGAAACCTACCCTTCCACCTGACTCGGTGATCATCGCTGGTGGTTCATTAAGAGCCAAAGCAAGAATGGCTGAAAGCTGACGTTGGGCCAACAGCAGAGCTCAGCTTCCACGGGATGCACAGGGAAACCCTTGTGATTTGAAATGTGTAATAGCCTCAATATGTGGGTCCTTCCACTTCCTTCTGAAAACAGAACTTGTCCCCTTAAAATCTGATACTCACCCCAGGGCGTGCTCCTGCCTGGACCCCCCTGGGCTGTGTGATGACACATGGTGCTGATGCAATGACCTGGAGAGGAATTGCTGATGGTCACCAGGGAAGGTTTAGCCAGATTGAGCTGGTTTACACCAAGCTGCTGAATGAATGAGAGAGTGTGTGTGCACATGTGTGCATGTGTGTGTGCGTGTGCGCACATGCACTGGGGAACTTGCCTTCAAAGGGCATTTGTGTTTCAGTGGAGGCTTATGCTGAGGGACTGAGACTCTGGCTTTGCAGAGATACCTGGCCCAGTATTGTATACGCTCAGCACTGGGAGCTGGTTGTTGTTTTGTTTTTCATGTTTGGGGACTTCTTGTTTAGTTTATTTCCCTTTTTTCCCTCCTCTCTCCTTCCCTCTCTCTCTGCCTTCTCCCTCACTGTTGCTCACTAAGGGTTTGAAGCAGGCTTCTGACACCCTGACTCTGAAAAGCACCCATGTTCATGGAGTGGGTGACTGTCACTTACAGACACTATGTCACTGCTCGGAATCCTCTCAGCCTTCAGGTGGGCGCTGGCGGCAGGTGATGTGTGAGGGCTTAGCTCAGCAGATGCAGTCAGAGCTTCACCCACAGCCTCAAGCGTCTCTTTGCCAATTTCTTGCATACACTTCCGAAAGATGGCTCCCCTTCTCTGTCGGAGGACAGCGCTTCCACCCTGAGATGTGCTCTGCCTCACATGGAGACCTCAGCGTCCCTGGGCAATGTTTTATTTTCCGATCCAAGAATAAGTGGGCAGATTGAACGGGAAGCCAATGCAGGAAGAAGACAAGTTCATGCCAGGGTTCTACCACTCCACCCCACCCCCCCCCCTTTTTTTTTTTAACACATTGAGACATAATTTCTATTCATCACAACCTGCAGATCTCTGGTTTTGACAGCTGTCTACACCTGTATTCCTCACACACCCCCATCAAGGTAATGAACATTTTCCTGACAATAAATGTTTCTCTGGACCCTTCTCAATCAATTCCTACTTCTCTGAGACCATAGACAATCACTTTCTAATTTCTGTTAACATCATTTAATTTAGCCTGTTCGAGAACTTTCTGTAATTGGAATCACATGTTATGGACTCGTTGGTGTCTATCTTCTTTCCTTCAATATTACATATGTAACTAAGACTCATCCACCTCATTGTCTGTAGCAATAGCTCCATCATTCTAATCGCTGTGTAGTATTCCGTAGTATGAATAGACTACAGTTTGTTTATCTCTTCTTTTGTTAATGGAAATTTGAGTTGTTTCCAGCACTGGGCTATTGTTACTAAAGCTACTATGAATATTCCCATGCAGGTCTTTCTTTCTATATGCCAATTATTTTCTCGCGGATACTTTTTCCTCTCCCCCACTTCCATCTACTTAAGCAACTACTCCACTTTGTGCTTGGGGGTGTATTTTGACAATTCTAAAGCAGGGAAAGGGAGTTTTCTTGCCTTACTTTCAAAAGTTTGTGCCCTTACAAAGTAGCATGGTGAGAGATTTGAGGTCCAGAGAAGACAGAAAACCTCCTTTGCAAAGACTCTGGAAGATTCTCTTGGATGCGAGTGGTCAGGAGAGATAGAGCTAGACAGAGACATGAAGGGTTGGTGGACCCCAGAGGAAGCAGATAGGATTCAGTGGGCCATGGGTCCAGAAATGAGAAAAATCTAAGAAAAAGGCCATGCAACTAGTCCAGAGTCTTGGTTACAAACAGAAAACTGGGCTCAGTTAAATTAAGCAGCAGAGGAACTTAGTGACTGATCATATCAAGAGAAAAGCATGGAACCATGATCAGAAAAGGATAAGGAGCTAGAGGAATTTAGGAGGCTGGACCATTAGCCAAGGTCATGTTAAAGGAGTAGCCTGGGTGAGATGAGATGTGGCTCCTGAATACTATAGCTGACACCCTAGGCATTGGATGTAAGAGCTGATGCCATATTCTTGTCACCCTAGAGACTGGAAGGCATACACTGACACCTATGCCGTTTATGTGGACCCCAGATGCAGATGCTGAGGCCACTGCCATCCCCAAGCCCTGAATACTGAGGCTGCACCACCACTGCCAGGTTGCATCTCAGGGCCACCCTGGCTATGGGTGCTGGGCTTAGCCCCACCACCACCGTCCTGGATGCTAGATGCTGGATGCTAGAGCTTTCTCTTCTGGAATTGCCACTGACCTTGGAAGAACACGGAACAATCCACCCCTGCTGCCAGAATGGCATCTGAAAAATTCCTGCCTCCCTGAGTCACTGGCTCCAGACTTAAGGTCTGGCTGTTCTGAGGCCAGGCCTACACACCCCTCACCAGGCAGGGAGCGAGTAGCCGGTCTTCTGTTATCTACCTCCTGGGAGACAAGTGCTGTCACTTTAGGGATTACACACAGAAGGAGGGGTGCAGATGCTCATCAGAGCAAAGCACCCCAATATCCATCAGGTCTCCCCAAGAGTCTTGTTCATGCACTGGGAGCTGTGTGCTGCCACCTGAGTGACACATGCCCAACTCCATTTGACAGGCACCATCTGTGAATGGGCTTTTGTTAACTGTCCTTGAATTTTTTTTGTTTGTTTGTTTGGCTTAGGATCCAAATAATGGCTACATGGTGGTTGAGGGGTATTTAAAGTCTCTTATTTTATAAGTACCCCTTCCATACTTTTTCCTTGCAATTTATTTGTTGAAGAAACTGATTGTTTAGTCTGTAGAACCTACCCCAGTCTGGACTTCACTAACTGTCTCCCCCATGGTGTTGGTTAACACGTTCCTCTGTCCCCTGTGATTCTTGTGAATTGGCATCTGGATCTATATGTCCATTCAGGTTCCTGGACTTCATACGTGGTGGTGGGATTTCCCTTGCTGGGGGGCTGTTATCTGGTGCCTCTGCCTTTGTGATGCTCGTAGCCATCAGTGGTCATTGCTTAGATCCAGGACAGGTACTCTTTCATACCCAGAGATAAGATCTAGTCTCACACAAAGGAACTCCTCCCTCCTTATCAGTATCAGAAGGATCATTCAGCTCTTTCCCAGCCCAGCTTACACGGTACACATGGCCTCCGTTATCTACCAGGGGTCTGTAGTCCCAGCCTCACCGAGCTTCTTCCCCCCATGCAGAAAGAGAGGCGATTTGCCTCAGGATCAGACGGCTGTTTTACAGCTGCGAAACCCAAGACCAAGGGAGATAAAGTGACTTGCCCAAGGTCACACAGTTGATAAATAGCAACGCCAGAATTTACACTCAGGTCTGTCTCTTCCCAACGGCCATTCTCCTCATCACTCCTTGTTACCTGGTGTCTTAGGTAATAAGCTATGGACATCTGTAGTTAAGAAATAAAAAGGGATGCAGGTCAAATCTTTGATGTAGTGGTTTTTTTTCATGTATAATTAAAATAAAAGACAGGTTCAGGGCACAAGTGGCCTATATGCAATAAAATACAAGCCAATGAGCCTGGAGCGGTGAGGGTCAAGTGGTGGGAAGATGCTTAAAGTGAGTGAGCAATGTTAGGGGGTCCTGCGGCTGTCTGCAGGCACAGGAAGAGGTTAGGGGGAAAGGGAGGGGAAATCTCAGCTCTACTCTTGGGGAAAATACCTTCCTAAAATGTGTAGCCTGGGAAAATGGGAGTTTGGAATTACCGATGAATGGCAGACCTGTTCTGCACCATCAAGTGAGCAAAAGACTGATTTAATTGCATTCACAGAGTGCTTAACTTTAGAACTATTGGAAGCTCTGGGCTTTAGAAACACCTGGAAATTGTACTTAAACTTTGAAACATCCTTCTCTGCAGGCTCTTGGTTACTGGTTGCCCAACGTGGGGAGGCGCCACCACGCTGGGAACACGGACTCCTTGGTCCTGCCTACCACCCACCGGGCTTTGTGCCAATGTCCCAAGGGCAGGTGAAGTGAAAGTCCCCTGAGGAGGTGTGAGCCGGTGATAACAGTCCAGCAGGTGGATGGCAGGCCCCGTGAGTCAACTGCACAACCCAGCTCTCTGCATGGTTGAAGGGTCGCTGAATATGTTGGAGGTAAGTGATCATCTGGGGGGGCACATGATAAGAAATGTTATCTTCATCAGAATAAAAATATTGAAGGGCAAAATCATGCGTTCTGTGGTAAAATAATCAGGATCTTGTGTTCAAGCTTCAGCGTCATCGATACGCTTCTGGGGGAGTAGTGTTTTGAAAGTAAGAAAAATGAATCCGATTTTTAAATTTCTATCCGTTGTCTATTACACAGCAGCTATTTTCCAAAAATAGTGGGGGCGGGGGCGGGAAGAGGTACCCTCCCCCTTCCACCACCCCCACCCCCGCCCCGAGAGGAAGGAGGCTTTGATGTCCTGTCCTGGCTGCTGGGCAGTAGAAATGTGAGCCCCAGGGAACTGTGGGAAAGAGAAGGAGTGCTGATGGGGAAAATGGCAAAATGTCCATCCTGACCCTTCCATTGCCCAGATCAGAGGAACCTTGGCCATGTTTCCTTCCACTTGCAGTGTTAGCTACTCTGAGTAGGCCAAGAGGGAGAAGAGAATTCAAGTTAGTGCTTCTACGAGCCCTCGGTTCCCAGTGTGCCATGGCGAGGATCCAGCAGATTCCTGGGCCCCCAAGGGTGGGGAATCAGCAGTAAAACCTTGGGAAGCTGACATGAGGGTTGCTGTGTTGGGACACAGTGACCTGTAGCCAAGAGCTATGGGAAAGTCACCTGGACTGAGGACTGAATGCGAGTCCCAAACAGATTTTAGCACCAGAGAAGGCTGGGTTGGGAGGTCAACTCGAGAGAGACGCCCAGAGCTGGACCACACACTCACTAGCCACAAGCACCCCCCTCCACTGCAAACACTGGATTAGGGGCCTTACCAGGGAGGCAAAGGGGACACAGCTGGTCCTGGACCTGTGTGTGTGGATCTGAGCTCCTGCCTGCCATCAGCAAGAAGGCCCCTCCTCAAAAACCACATAACATCTTTGAAGGAACAGGGACTTAGGAGGCTATCCAGTGGGATGGATGGGGAGTGTGGGGTTAGTAATGCAAACTATTACATTTAGAATGGATAAGCAATGAGGTCCTACTGTATGGCACAGAGAACTATATCCAATCTCTTGGGATAGAACGTGATGGAAGATAATATGAGAAAAAGAATGTGTGTGTGTGTATATATATATATATATATATATATATATATATATATATATATGGATGACTGGGTCACTGATGTGCAGCAGAAATTGGCACAACATTGTAAATCAACTATAATTTTAAAAAAAGAAGAAAAAGGCTATCCATTATTTCAAAACATCCTAATTAACGAAGGGGATTCTTAGTTGTATTGGTTCAAGTAGAACTGACCATATTAGACTAAATTTAATGTAGCCTGGACCTAGCAGGATGGAGTGGTGGGATCATGTGGATAAGCTGCGTTTTCTTTGAAGGTGAATTTGTAGTCTTGTTCCATGTGAAGGCATAAATGAGATCTGAGTGTCTTGATCTTGGCTCACTAGCTGAACTTCTTGCATAGGTTGAGGGCAAAACTGAAAGCTGAGGGCATTTGCCTCATGTCCCATTGGGAATGTGAATGAGGCTGCTTCACAGGGAACTCTGGACCCACACATTGAAAATTCAGGGCCTTGAATGGACAGAGAGCTTGAGTTGAGGTTCTTGTCTTCCCCGCGGTAAGAAAGTGATGCTCGAGTTCCACACTGTGCGGGGGGATGCGGAAAGAAGTTGATGGTGCTGCAGACATCTTACCATGGGGGCCACAGTGGTGGGAGAGAAATGACCCACTAGCTGAGGGCCAGTCTCACAAGGGGTATACATCACCACGTCCACATCCCATTGGCCAGAACAAGTCACATAGCAAGACCTGATGCAAGGGAGGTTGGGAAATGCCTGCCCTGGAGATAAAGGAAATGTTTGGTGAGTAAATAGTACTGTTTAGGTTGCAGGTGCAGATCCCAGGGGTCCATACAGGGCCAGCAGGAGCTGAGATGGGGCAGGGTTGAGTATGGAAGCTCACTGAACCCTGACAGACTCACAGCTGCAGATCTCAGGGGGGCTGTTCCCAGGGACACTGTCAGCCCCCAAGCATGGGAACTCGTGGAACAATTGCTCAAGACCCCCTACCACAGTGTTCCCAAGACAGGATAAATCATTCCTTGTTCCCAAGTGTCACCTTAGGGAAGAGAAGGAGGAGGGGCAGAATTTGAAAGACCCCAGCCACTCTCTGAAAGAGACTATTATAAACTGGAAGGAGACAACTTAAACCCAAAGAAAGAATAATAGTTTATTGTCAAGGTGGGTTTCCGGTTACCCTGAGGGGTGGGGTCAGGGAAACTCCCTAGGAAGATTAAATCTTTTATTGCTAATAAAGAAGCTACACTTTCTTTCCCCACCTGAGTTGGGAGTGTGTTCATTTGTGACCTTGCACAATGTTTTATGTAGCTCAACTAAAAATCGACACCAAGAAATGAATTTCACGTGTCCTCTTGACTGGCCCAAGCTCTGCACCCCCTGGGGTGCCTTCCTTTAAAACGCTTCCAGAGTTCTGATGAGGGACTTCTGGGGACAGGACTCCTTGTACCTGAGCTTTGCCAAGAGTCACAGATTGAGCCCTGCCTAGAGGCAGGAGGGTATACCAGATGGCTCTTAGTTTAATGAGTCTATGGTGGGTAACAGAGGGTGTGTTTTTTAAAAAATTGACCATCAGTATTAGTTTAGCTATTGCAAGCTTAAAAGTCTGCATGTCAGTAACAAAGAGGTATGGATGGTGAACAGAGTAAGACATTAGGGACTTGTGGGGACTGTGGCAAAATGATCACATGCCCTGGCCAACAATATTCAGACTCATTAAAAAAAAAATAGAGCAAAACCCTATGGGGTAACTAATGGATATTCCCCCACCTACTCTCACTGGCTGCCAACTCTTGGGGGCAAACTCACTTTCCCAGTGGGGACACCCTCTAGCCTGCTGAGCACTGGGCACCAGCAACCACAAGGCCCAGAGGGGAAGACATCTTTCCTCTCATCTCATTGTAAGGCCCGACTTCCCAGGTGATGGGTTGCATCCAACATAGATCTCTTCCCAGTAGTTTAGAGCGTGAACAACCCACAGATAAATACCACTGCTACCCGCAGGAGTGTGAGTTTTTCATGTGACCCTTGTGAAACTTTGGACTAGAACACAGCAGGCCGGCATCTGGACACACTGTCTTATCCTGGCTTTGGGGTACCAGGGGATGGCTGGACCACCTGCAGTACGTTGGGTTCTCCCCATTCAGTTGTCACTTTTCATCTATTGTGAAAGGAAAACATTGTTCCAAGCTCAAACGAACTCCTCCTGGCCCACTCACAGAAAATGATACCTAACTTCAGAAGCACAGCAGTAATGTGGGCAGTTTATTTAGTCTCACATTCTAATACCTCTAGGTCAGAGAGCGACTGAGACCTTTAAATCCCCCTTTTTAGGATTATGGGGAAAAGAAAAGTGTTTTTTTCAAGGCTGGCCACAGTTTGAGCCGCTTAGTTTAGGATTAAAGGCAGAATTACTTATAAGGGAGAGTCATTCTATAATTTAGTTGAATAATCATAATGAGTGTATGTACTGGGAGAAATAGGGTCCCCTCAAATTCATGTCGACCTGGAACCTTAGAATGTGGCCTTAACTGGAAACGGGGTCTTTGCTGTCATAATTAGTTAAGCTGAGGTCATACTGGGTCGGGCTGTGTCCTAATCCAATGACTCGTGTCTTAGAAGAAAATGGGGTCACCCAGGGAGACATCCATGTGATAGGGGGCAGAGACAGATATGTCTACAAACTGAAGGCTGCCAAGAATTGCTGGCAACCCCGAAGTTGGAAGGGGCAAGGAGGGGCCTCCTCTAGAGCCTGGATGAAGGACAGCATCTGTCCACACTTGATTTCAGACTTCTACCCTCTGGAACAACTATGAGAGAATATATTTTTTGTTGTTTTTAAGCCACCTGGTTCATGATCATTATTTTCAGCAACCTTAGGAAACTAATTCAGTTTGTTTGATTTTGAAAGGTGACATCCCTTTGAGAATAGTTTAAAGTTTAAAGGAAGTTTTTTTTTTAAGTTTAAAGTTAAAAAAAACTAGAGTTCTAAATAATGTAGAGTAGAAATTTTGAAGGCTTCTTTGGCAGGTGACTTGATGAGGAAATACAGAGAGAATTCAGGCAGAGAACATGAACACAGGAAAACAAACACCAGGAGAAAATCCTGGGGTTCACTTTCTCCGGGAAACCACCTCCCCCCATGACATTAGGCACAAGGGTATTGTTTTTTAGTTAATGAGCTGAAAAAAAAGAAGGGCTAGATTTTTGAAAATTATGGTACCTTTTTATCAGTGATCAGAATCAAGTAGATGCTATAGAAAAAGACATCAGAAAACCAGAGTAGCTAACCCACAGTATTTCTGTGCAGAGACTGTGCTCTGCAACCATGTCTTGGGTGAAAGCATCTGGCCAGACCACTTCCGCTCCCTGTTTGGCTGAGTGTGTTCTCTGTTGGAGAGAAGGTGCTATGCAGGTGCCTGATAAATACCAGGAATGACTGTTTCATCTCTCTTTCTGTGCAAGTCTCAGATATTCTTCCAGAATCTGTGTCCCGACTCCAAACAGACCCCTTGGGCCCTGTGGTAGGCAGAATAATGGCTTCACCAAAGATGTCCTGGTCCCTGGAAACTGGATATTGCCTTATATGGCAAACGGGATTTTGCAGATGTGATTAGGGCTGAGGACCTTGATGATGAGATTTTCCTGGATTATCCAGGTGGGTCCAATCCAATCGCATGAGTCCTTAAAAGCAGGGCACCTTTCCTAGCTCTGGTCAGAGAGGTGGGACCATGCTGGCTTTGAAGCTGGAAGGGGAAAGCCATGATCAGAGGGATGTAGGTGACTCCAGGATATGGAAAAGAAAAGAAAAGTTTTCTCTTTTACTAGTCTGCTCTGGCTGCCATAACAAAAGATCATAGCCTGGGTGGCTTAAACAACAGAAATTTATTTCTTACAATTCTCTCAGCTGGGAGCCCAAGATCAAGGTGTCACCAATTCAGTTCCCAATGAGAATCCCCTTCCTGACTTGTGGGTGGCACCTTTTCTTTGTACATGTGCTCAGGGTGAGAGATCTCTCTCTCTCTTCCTCTCCTTGTAAGGCCACTATTCCTGTTGGCTTAGGCCTCCATCCTTAATGTCTTCATTTAACTGTAATAACCTTCTAAAAGCTCTAGCTCCAAAGACGCTCACACTGGAGGTTAGGGCTTCAACATATCAATTTGGGGTGAACGTAGTTCAGTCCTTAATTCTCCCCCTAGGGTCTCTAGAGAGGAATACAGTGCCTATGGACACCTAGATTTTAGCTTCAGTGAGTCCCATGTCAGGCTTTGGACGTACAGAACTGTAAGACAGTAAAATTTTGTTGTTTAGCCACTAAGTTTGTGGTCATTTGTTACAGCAACAACAGGAAACCAGTGCAGCCTCTCTATATTTGGCAGCCTTCCATCTTCCACAGACCAGGTTTGCAATGCAAACCCAGCACTGTGCTACATACAGCATCTCTTGTGTTTCAGCACCTACAAGAGAACTGTGACTCTATGTACCACGGGCAAGTACTGAAGGCCCCTGGATGGTGGGGATTGTGTTGGTCATGACTCTGCCAGCCTAGTCCAGTGCCTAAAACATAGAAGGTGCTCAGTAAGGATTGTCAAATTTAAAAAAAAAAGGGCACTGATGTTCAGAGAGGTTACATAAATTTCTCAGGATCAGAGGATGACAGGGGTACAAGACAAGATCTGTCCACCCAAATGACAGTTGTGCATTTTCCATCACAGGGTATAAGCCCCCATTATAGTCCTTGCATATAAAAGCAAGAGAACATGTGGAGCTCCCATTGTGGCTCAGTGGGTAAAGAACCCTCCTAGTATCCATGAGGATGCAGTTCAATCCCTGGCCTCGCTCAGTGGGTTAAGGATCTGGTATTGCTGTGAGCTGTGGTGTAGGTCACAGATGCGACTCAGATCTGGTGTTGCTGTGGCGTAGGCTGGCAGCTGCAGCTCTATTGGACCCCTAGCCTGGGGACTTCCATATGCCACAGGTGTGGCCCTAAAAAGAAAAAAAAAAAGCAAGAGAACATATATTTATTCAATCCCCACTGTTGCAGATCCTTTTAATGCATTTTTTCATTTGGGTCTTATCAGGTGGACATTAATTATATTCACTGAACAGGTGAGAAAATCAAAGCGCAGAGAGGTTAAGAAATGTTCTCAAAGTTTTAGGAGTCATAGCTGTGGCAGAAATGACTTCAAAACCCATGTCTATTAGGCTTTTGTAATGTTGGTGTTTTTTCCGACTGACTCACCCTGCACACATATTTTTTATTTTCATTTGTATGTGTGCATGAGTTGCCCTAAGAAAACAGGCTCTGTTGTTCTCCTTTAATGTTCTAACTGTTCACTGTGACCATGATCTTTTGAAGCAGGGACCACGTCTACTCCTTTCCTTTTATTCCCAGTGGCAGCTCATGTCAAGTGGCATATCACACACACACCCCTGGCAGCAGACTGCCTGGGTTTAACACAGATCTCAGAGGTATGCTTATACTAATTAGAGCTGCTTCAAAATTTTAGAACAGCTGGAAGTGTTTTGTTCTGAAGAGCCACTCAGTCAAGACATTTTTTGGATATTTGTCATGCAAGAGACACCATGGGGGGACAGAACAAAATCCACCTGGAGGCAGGATGGCCTGGTGGTTAGATACCTGGACGCTAAAGTCAGGGAGGTTTGGCTTGGACCCCTGGACCATCACTCACCAACTGTGGAGCTCTGACAAATTTCCCACCCCCCTGAACCTCAGTTCCACATCTCTAACACTCATTCTAATTTCTCCAGTTTTGTTCAGTTTTGCTTTATTTTGATTTGTTTTTGCTCTTTTGAGGCTAAGGATTAAGTGCAATGAATCTGAGATGCTATTAGTATGGATCCTAAGACATAGAAGACACTTATTAAATGTTAGCTATTATTATTTTGGAGTTCCTGTTGTGGCTCAGCAGAAACGAATCTGACTAATATTCATGAGGACGTGAGTTTGATCCTTAGCCTCGCTCTGTGGGTTAAGGATCTGGCATTGCTGATGTAGCCCTAAAAACAAAACAAAACAAGTTAGCTATTATTTTATAGTACAAAATGTAATCTGTGTATATACTGAGCACTGAAAACTGTTATATGATATTACTAATAAGATGTGGTCATGGCCATTATGAAACATCAGTGTGGGTAAGACTTGAGACTGATGTGCACATATTTAAAAGCTTCAGAATGAGATTCCACTTTCTGGTTCAGCGTGTAAGGAGCTTGGCTGTCATCACCCCTGTCTTCACAACAAGGAAATAGTTAAACACACTGAAAGTCAGCAGCTCTTCTCAGAGCCAGACACACGGAAAACCGCTCTCCCCCCACCTTGGAGGGACAGGCAGATACAGAAAGTCACAACTTACTGGGCAGAATCCCAGGAGCTGAAAACCCCATAGGAACCAGCACTGAGGTAGGAAAACCAGAACTGTAATTGACAAATTGCTGAGGGCTCAGTGTGGGCAGGTCTGAGAGTCAAAAAAATTTGGGTCTTGGTAAGAGGGTGCACAGACTTTAGTGAGTTTTACTTCCAGGAGCCCTACTGAGTTCTCTGCATGCAGAGCGGAGAAAAACAAGCCCCTTGTGCTTTTGGTGTGGGCAGAGGGAGGAGGTGCCTTTTTGAAACATGCCCAGAACACTTTGTTCTTAAGAAGCCTTGCTCTCAAGAGAAATGATTTTACCAGAGCCTACTCATCTTGGCTTTTTTTTTTATCTGAGCCTAACCAATCTGGGGGAAGGCAAACACCCAACTCCAGCTCCTGCCAGCCTTCTTATCTCACCAAAAGAGCGAGAAAACTAAGAGGCATGTGAGGTCACAGTCCAGGAGTACAAGCTCGCTACAGGATGGAAACCTATCATGGAACTATAGGATGCCTCCCTTGTCCTCATACCTTACCAGCCACCTCAGTAGAACTCCTGTATAATAACGGGGGGATGTGATTAAAAGAACTGCCTGCGTGTTTCTGACCTTATTTAAGAAGAAATCTCTAGGGAAACCCAAAGACGACAGGAGGGGAAAAGAAAAAATAAGGACATCTGAGGAAATTGTAGTTCTGACTGTGATAGCTACAGTGAATGCAGCCTAACCTCCAGCCTTATATGGAGGTGAAACCTCACACAAAATGTCTATTTACTTCAGTTCCCTTTACTTAGTACATTATGTCCAGCTTTCAACAAACAATTATAAGGCATACTGAAGGACAAAAAAGACAGTTTGAACAGACAGAGCAAACATCAGAATCAGACTCAGATATGAAAGAGAAGTTGGAATTATCAGACCTGGAATTTAAAACAACTGTGCTTAATATGCAAAAGGCTCTAACGGAAAAGTGGACAATACACAAGAACAGGTGGGCAATTCAGCAGAGAGGTGAATATTCTAAGAAAGAACCAAAAGGACTTAATAGGGGAAAACACCGTAATAGCAATGAAGAATGTCTCTAATGGGCTTATCAGTAGACTAGACATGTCCAAAAAGGAATTTCTGAGCTTCAGTAAATGCTAATAGAAACTTCCAAAGTTGAAATATAAGGAGAAAAAAGAATGAAAAAGACACAAGAGTATACTTAAGAATTACAACTACAAATGTATAAATATATGCAATGGGAATGCCAGAAGGAGAAGAAAGATAAAAAGGAAGAAAAAATAGTTGAAGCATTAATGACATAATTTTCCAAATTAATGATAAACACCAAACCAAAGATCCAGAAAGTTTAGAGAACACCAAGAAGAATAAATGCAAAAAGAATATCTGGCATATCACATGAAAACTGTAGAAAAACAAGGACAAAGAACATGTTTTGAAAGAAGCCAAAGGGGAAAACACTTTGCTTAAAGAAGCAAGGATGAGAATGACAGTAGACTTCTCTTCAGAAATCGTGTGAATGAGAAGATGGTGGAGTGAAATATTTAAAGTATTGAATGAAAATTCATAAACTTATAACTCTATCCACCGAAATTATCCTTCAGAAGTGTAGGAGATATTAAGACTTTATCAGACCAAAAAAATAAGAATATTTGTCACTAGTTGGCCTGACTTGCAGGAAATGTTCAAAAAAATTCTTCAGAAATAAGGAAAATTATATCAGTCAGGAGCATAGATTTATATAAAGCAAGGAAGAGTGTTAAAGGGGAATAAATAAACTTAAAATACTTTATTTTTCTTATTCTTACTTGCTGTAACAGATAACAATGTATTCAGTGGTTACAGATTATGGATAAGTGAAATGATGATAATGTTATAAGGTATAGGAAGGAGGAATTGGGAGTTGTTTGCTATAAGGTCCTTATAAAGTGGTATAGTGTTAGTTTATAAAGGACTCGAATTACTTGCAAATATATATTGCAAACTCAAGGACAACCACTAAACAAGTACAAACACAAGTATAATTGGTGTGCTAACAGAGGAGAAAAAATGGAATAATAAATAATGCTTAATTAAAATCAAAGAAGGTAGAAAAGAGTGTGGGGGAAGAACAAGGACAACGAACAGAAAACAGTAACAAATATGGTAGATATTGATCCATGTGTATAAATAATCATTTTAAACATCAGTGGTATAGGAATTGCCATTGTGGCACAGCAGAAACAAATCTGACTAGGAACCATGAGGTTACGGGTTCTATCCCTGGCCTTTCTCAGCGGTTTAAGGATTCGTTGTTGCTGTGAGCTGTGGTGTAGGTGGCAGACGCAGCTCGGATCTGGCATTGCTGTGGCTGTGGTGTAGGCCGGCAGCTGTATGCTCCAATTAGATCCCTAGTCTGGGAACCTCCATATGCCACAGGTGTGGCCCTAAAAAGCGAAAAAAAAAAATCAGTGGTCTAAACACCCCAGTTAAAAGCCAGAGATTGTCAGAATGATTAATAATAATAAGAACCCAACTATGTGTTATCTACAAAAAAACCATTTTAAATACAAACATACAGAGATTAAAAATAAACAGGTGGAGAAAGAAATACCATGCTAGCACTAATTAAAAGAAAGCCGAAGTAGCTTTGTTAATTTCAGACAAAGCAACTTCAAAGAAAGGAAAATTATCAGGGGTAAAAAGATATTATGTAATGATAAAGGGGTTACTTATCTAAGAAAACACAATAACCTTTGATGTGTATGCACCTAACAACAGAGCATCAAAATACCTAGGTAAAAGGTCATAGACCTACAAGGAGAAGGAGAAAAATCCACTGTTGTGGCTGAAAACCTCAACACCCTTTTACTAAAAATGGACAGATGCAGCAGACAGAAAATCAGTAAGAACATAGGTGAAGTGGACAGTATCATCAATCTATTGGATCTAATTGACATCTATAGACACAACAACAAAATAAGAGTTCTTCTCAAGCTCACATGTAACATTCACCAAGATAGATGACATTCTGGGACATAAACATATCTCAACAGTTTAAAAAGAGTAAAAATCATAGAAAGTATGCTCTCAGACCACAATGGAATTAAACTGGAAATCAATAGCGGAAATAGTTGGAACAAGCCAACTAAAATATGCACAAAAGGTTTGAACAGATTATCTCACCAAAGAAGATGAACAGATGATGAATAAATATAGGAAACATGATAATGTGAGAAAAAAACAGAATGTATACATGTATGTGTGACTGGGTCACCTTGCTGTGCAGCAGAAAATTGACAGAACACTGTAAATCAGCTATAATGGAAAAAATAAAAATCATTATAAAAAATAAACATAGGAAAAGATATTCAACATCACATGTCATTAGGGAATTGCAAGTTAAAACAATGAAATGCCTATACACACCTATTAGAAAAGCTAAAATCCAAAACTTTGATGCCATCAAGTGCTGGAAAGGCTGTGGAGCAACAGGAATTCTCATTCATTGCTGGTGGGAATGCAAAATGGTACAGCCACTTTGAAAGACAGTATCTTACAAAACTAAACATGCTCTTACCATATGATCCAGCTATCACACTGTTTGTTATTTACCCAAAAGAGTTGAAAATATATGTCCATAAAACAAACCCAAACTGCCCATGAATATTTATAGCTGCTTTATTCATAATTGCCCAAAACTGGAAACAATTAAGATGTCCTTCAGTAGGTGAATGAATAAACCAATGGTAGTTCAGTCATATATAAGAATATTATTCTGTAGTTTAAAAAAAAAGCTATCACACTATGAAAAGAGGTGGAGGAATCTTTTTTTTTAATTTTTCCATTATAGCTGGTTTACAGATTTCTATCAAATTTTCCAACTGCACTGCATGGTGAGCCAGTTACATGTACATATATGGATTTGTTACATGTGATTAGACATAGTTCCCAGTGCTATACAGCTGGATCTCCTTGCTTTTCTATCTCCGAGGCAATAGTTAACCCCAGACTCCCATACCCTCCCACCCCTCCCCCACACCCTTGGCAACCACAAGTCTGTTCTCCAAGTTTGTGATTTTCTTTTCTGTAGAAAGGTTTATTTGTGCAGTATATTAGATTCTAGTTATAAGTGATATCATATGGTATGTCTTTCTCCTTCTGACTTGCTTCACTCAGTATGAGGGTCTCTAATTACATCCATGTTGCTGCAAATGACATTATTTTATCCTTCTTTATGGCTGAATAGTATTCCATCGTGTATATATACCACATCTTCCTAATCCAATCATCTGTCGATGGACATTTGGGTTGTTTCCATGTCTTGGCTATTGTGAATAGTGCTGCAGTGAACATGCATGTGCAAGTGTCTTTTTCAAGGAAATTTTTGTCCGGATATATGCCCAAGAGTGGGATTGCTGAGTCATATGGTAGTTCTATGTATAGTTTTCTAAGGTATCTCAATACTGTTTTCCATAGTGGTTGTACCAGCTTACATTCCCACCAACAGTGCAGGAGGGTTCCCTTTTCTCTCCAGCAATTGTTGTTTGTGGACTTGTTAATGATGGCCGTTCTGACTGGTGTGAGGTGGTATCTCATGGTAGTTTTGATTTGCATTTCTCTAATCATCAGTGATGTTGAGCATTTTTTCATGTGCTTGTTGGCCATCTGTATATCTTCTTTGGAGAAATGTCTTTTCAGGTCCTTTGCCCATTTTTCAATGGGGTTGTTGGCTTTTTTGCGGTTAAGCTGCATAAGTTGTTTGTATATTTTAGAGGTTAAGCCCTTGTCAGTTGCCTCATTTGAAACAATTTTCTCCCATTCTATAAGTTGTCTTTTAGTTTTCTTTTTGCTTTCCTTTGCTGTGCAAAAGCTTGTTAGCTTGATTAGGTCCCATTGGTTCATCTTTGCTTTTATTTCTGTTGCTTTGGAAGACTGACCTGAGAAAATATTTGTAAGATTGATGTCAGAGAATGTCTTGCCAATGTTTTCTTCCAGGAGTTTAATGGTGTCTTGTCTTATATTTAAGTCTTTAAGCCATTTTGAGTTTATTTTTGTGCATGGTGTGAGAGTGTGTTCTAGTTTCATTGATTTGCATGCAGCTGTCCAAGTTTCCCAGCAATGCTTACTGAAAAGACTGTCTTCTTCCCAGTTTATGTTCTTGCCTCCTTTGTCAAAGATCAATTGACTGTAGGCGTCTGGGTTTATTTCTGAGTTCTCTGTTCTCTTCCATTGGTCCATATGTCTGTTTTTGTACCAGTACCACACTGTCTTGATTACTGTGGCCCTGTAATATTGCCTGAAGTCTGGGAGAGTTATGCCTCCTGCTTGGTTTTTGTTCCTCAGAATTGCTTTGGCAATTCTGGGTCTTCTGTTTTTCCATATAAATTTTTGGATTGTTTGTTCTAGATCTCTGAAGTTGAAGTAGTAGTCATGGGTAATTTGATAGGGATTGCATTGAATCTGTAGATTGCTTTGGGTAGCATGGCCATTTTTACAATATTTATTTTTCTGGTCCATGATCATGGAATAGCTTTCCATTTCTTTGTATCTTCTTTGATCTCCTGATTAATGTTTTGTAGTTCTCTGCATATAAGCCTTTCACCTCCTTGGTCAGGTTTATTCACAGGTATTTGATTTTTTGGGGTGCTATTTTAAAAGGTAAAATATTGTGGTATTCTTTTTCTAATATTTCATTGTTAGTATACAGACATGTGATTGATTTCTGAAATTTAACCATATATCCTGCTACTTTGCTGAATTTGTTGAGGTGGAGGAATCTTAAATGCATATTGCTAAGGAAAAGAAGCATAAATATAAGGTTACATATTGTATGATTCCAATTACAACTGACCTTTGGACAGCTCTTGTGCTGCTAACTCTGTGTGGTCAAAAACTCGCATATAACTTATAGTCGGTCCTCTGCATCTGTGGTTTGATACTTCTACATCCAAGCTCCAGATTCAACCAACCACAGATCTTGTAGTACTGTAGTACTTATTGGAAAAAAAATATTGTGTGAGTGGACCTGTGCAGTTCAAACCCACATTGTTCAAGGGTTGACAGTATATGACATTCTGAAGAAGGCAAAACTACGGAGGCAGTGAAAAAAGATTATTGCTGGCTAGGGGTTCAGGGGAAAGGAGGAATAAATAGGTGAAACATAAGAAGGTTTTAGGGCAATAAAATTATTCTGTGTGATAAGGTAATGATGGATGCATGTCCTTTGTCAAAACTAATAGGTGGTACAACACAGAGAGTTAAATGTAATGTAAACTATGGGCTTTAGTAAACGATGAACTTCGGTTAATAATGTATCAATACTGGCTTATCAAATGTAATAAATATGCCACAGTAATGCATGACTTTTCTAAATTGAGATTTAATTGATATAACAACACTGTATTAGTTTTAGATGTACAACATGATGATTTGAGATGTGTGTATATTGCCAAATAATTGCCATGGTAAGTTTAGTTAACATTCATCACCACAGTTACAATTTTTTTCTTTTAAAATGTGCTCTCTTAGCAACTTTGAAATATACGTTATACCAGTGTTAAGTATAGTCATCATGCTGTACAGTATATCCCCAGGACTACTTATCTCATAGCTAGAAGTGTGTCTTCTATCATTGTTGCAACAGTTGCATTCCTACCAACAGTGCACAAGGGTTCCCTTTTCTCTATAACCTTATCAAAACTTGTTAATGTCTTGTCTTCTTGATAACAGCCATCCCAACAAGTGTGAAGTGGTATCTTACTGTGGTTTAAATTTGCATTTCAGTGATGATCAGTGATGTTGAAGTCCTTTGATTTCATGTACCTGTTGGCCATTTTTATGTCTTTTTTGAGAAAATGTCTGTTCAGTTCCTCTGCCCACTTTTAAAACAATTTTTTCCCCAGTGAGTTATATGAGTTCTTTATGTATTTGGTCTATTAACTCCTTCTCAGATATATGATGTGCAAATATTTTCTGCCATTCCATAGGCTGCCTCTCAGTTTTGTTGATGGCATGATTTTGATAGTAGGGGAAACTGAGAGGGGAGGATTAGGGAATACAGAGGAACTCTCTGCTTAATTTTTCGGTACATGTATACATTTTTTTAAAGTTTATTAATTATTTTTAATGCCTCACATCCAAAAAAAAAAAAAAAGATAGCTCTAATGGCCAAAGTTAAAAGAGAAATACAAATAAGTCATGCTGTAGGAAAGGATAGTCAGAAGCCATGGAATTTACAGCATATCTGGAAGCCAGGAGAAATATGGACAAGTGGAGTCGGTGCCTGAGACCAGGAGAATGGAACAAGCAAATATTTGGGCCAGAAAGCTCGTGGATAAATTTAAGTTGTAGAGGTAGCTTTTACTTAAAAAGTTACAGAAATGAATGGGAGTGTATCCTGGGTGGTGCTGAATGCTATGTGTGCAAGGAGGACGCTGCTTATCTGTCCATCATTCTGTCTTCTTGTTAACAAGCCTCCACTTTGTTCTGATAGTGGCAGGCTGGCCAAGGGTTTGGTAAAGTCTAGATCTCCCGTCAGATCCTTGGGGGTGCACTTTGTTCTAAACCAACCACAGCAATCATTTCTCCCTCTCCTCCCTTGAAACTCGGCTGCCATGTTGTAAGGAAGCCCAGGCCACATTCCAGCCAACATCCCTAGCTCAAGTGCTAAGGTTCCAGCCAACGGCCAGCCTATCAGAACAGCAAATGAATAATCCCTCCAATTATTCCAGCTTCCAGCCTTGGAGTCTTCCAGCTGGCGCTTCAGACGTCCTGGAGCAGAAACAAGCCATCCCCTCTGTGTCCAGAGAAACCGTGAGGCGTAATCGGTAATTTTTGTCACTAAGTTTTAGAGCGATTTGTTCATTACTTAGTAATAGATAACAAATGCATGGCCATTTTCTCCATCAGGCCCTAGGTGGACCTCCCATGACACCCATCTTTCCTTGACTCATCTCTCTGACCTGGATGCAGCCCTTGCAGTCAACTACTCAGTTCTAAAGTTCTGTCTTCACCAGCCAGGTTGGCAAGCATTGCTGAGGGGCTTGGAAGAGAACATAAACTAAGATTTTTTACCTCCTGAGGATTGTTGGGCATGCTACAGATTCTGCTGTGTCCTTTACATGTATTGTTATGACAGCCCTGTTTGGTTGATGTTACTGCCATCACTGCCTCCATTTTATGGATGAAGAAACTGAGGCTCAGCACACTTCAGCCCCAAAGTCATACAGTGGTTGAGCTGGGATTCACATCCTTGTTTTCAGATTTCAAGTCACAATTTTTTTTTTTTTGGCAAAACTAGGTCAAATTTATATTCATTTCATTCATCTCCAGGTGGGTCCCCACTACTGCCCAAGCATCTTTTATTTCCTCTTGCTGTCTCCCCATCTCTTGTTTATGAGGATTCTGAGTGTTTTCTGTTCTCCTCGAATCCCACCCACATCCTCATCAGATCAACTTATCTTCCTTATAGACACCTGGAGGGGAGAGAATCATAGAAGGGCTGCTTGTTAGGATTGGGACCATGGAGAAGCTATCTATCCTCTGCTGGAAAAAACCACCTGGGCAGACTCTGAGAGCAGGGAGGAGCCTGGCTTCTCCCACTTCTGCTTATTATCTTCTGCCAGTGCTTCCTGTTGGCCAAACCAGCCCAGACTCCAGCTGGGCAGAGCAGGGGACACAGCAGCAGCAGAATGACACTTCACCTGAGTTTCTCTCCCCACGTCTCTAGCTTTCAGTGAAAGCTAGGATATGCTCATTTTAGATTTTAGGTTAATATTTTTTTAAATACTTGAAGATTCTTTTTTAAATTATCCTAAAATATGACCTAGCCAAAACTTGGGGGCAAGTATTGGGTTATATGCCAAGCAGTCCCCACTCACATCAGATTCTGGAAACTTCTCTCTTCCCTTTCGGTCCTTCCTACATGGTTATATTAGCAATGGGACAAACTCCATCTGGACTTAGAGAATTTCAATCTCTTTCCAGATGGCTGGACATATAACCTGTCTACTCAGAATCTGTAAGTGGCCATTGAAAAAATTATAAACAGTATCACACATACCAAAGAATGTATGTAATATGTAAGTATGTTTTGAAGAATAACGGTTATCTGTTGAAAGTCAAATACCTAAGTCTCCTGTGTGTCCCTCCCCCAGTACATCACCTCTCCTCCCACCAGGAGCATCAATCATTTCCTCGCCTTTCGTTTTTAGTTGTACACATATGTGTGTTCTTCTAAATAATATATTACTTGCTTTTTGAACCTTAAACAAACAGAATCATGTCTTAAGCATCCTTCTAAATGTTGCTTTCTTTTTCCATCCAGGGTTATCTTTTTTCAGATTAATTGTTATTGATGTCTTTAACTGTAGTTTTTTTTCTCTAATTTTTTTCCTGCTGCATTGTGGAATATACCAAATGTATTGATTCAGTCTACTTTGAATAGACAGTAAAGTTCTTTCTACGCTCTTTGCTACTGATGTTATGAAAAAACTTTGTACTTTTTACTCTGTACACATCATTATTTTTCTAGGGCAAATGGAATAAAGCAGAAATGCTGGGTTGCAGATATAGATATATCTATATAGATATCTCCTCTCTCTCTCTCTCTCTCTCTCTCTCTCTCTCTCTCTCTCTATATATATATATATATATATATATAGATACACACACACACACACACACACACATCCATCTATCCATCTATAGTTCCCATCGTGCCTCAGTGGAAATGAATCTGACTACCATCCATGATGATGCAGGTTTGGTCCCTGGCCTCGCTCAGTGGGTTAAGGATCCAGCATTGCGGTGAGCTGTGGTCACACATGCAGCTTGGAGCCTGCGTTGCTGTGGCTGTGGTGTAGGCCAGTGGCTAGAGCTCCAATTCGACCCCTAGCCTGGGAACCTCCATATGCTGTGATTCTCTCTCTATATTATATATAATTATATTTCATATATATAAATATATAAAAAATTTTTGCTTAAAGCCAAATTATTCCCCATTTTTAAGATATTATACTCCATAATAAATTATGAGCATCGTTTCTTAAATCCTCACCAACATCCACTATTGTCAGATTTTTTTAATTTATGATTTTCATTTGAATTTCCCTGTTTACTAATGAACCTGAGGATGTTTCTGCATGCATATCATTTGAAGTAGCTGTTCATGTTTACTCATTTTCCTATTACGCTATTTTTTCTTATGGATTTATAGGCTATGTGTATATATGTACATATTTTTTAGATTCAAATTCTTTACTTTGTATATGAGGCATATATCTTTTCTGAATTTGGTGCCTGCCTTTTTATCAATTGGAATCTTTTATTGAACAGAAGTTCTTAATTTTCAAGTATCTGAATCAAGCTGTTTTTTTCCTTTCTGGATTTTCTGTTTGTGTTCTCTTTAAATAATTTTTGTTGTATAGAAATCACATTTCACGCTTGGATCATATCACATCAGCCCATGGTCTGATTTCAGCACTGTTTGTTTTGGAAAGTTCTACACAAACTTGAACTTAGTAATTTTACTAGATTTTTCTTCTTTTGGTAGGACCTTATGTTCCAGGAATAAATCCACCTTGATCATGTTATATATACACATTATTTTCATATCTGAATTCAGCGTACTACTGTTCTATTTAGGACTTTATGCATCTCCAATCATGTTTGAGACTGTTTACAATTTGCCCTTCTCACACCATTCTTGTCTGGCATGGCTGTCAAGGCTATACTTCATGTTGGCTCTGAAGAATTTGTGCAGAAAGAATGATCTATTCCTTACCCACACAAGTGAATTCAGCCGTAAACTGTCAAAGCCTGATATTTTTTAATGGAATTGTTTCATTAAGTATTATTAATTACATCATCCATGTCTATTTCTTCTTTGAGTCAACTTTGGTAAGTTATATATTTCTAAGCTTTTCTGCAGATTTACTTACATAATCATAATATCCTCTTGACCCTTTTAATATTTACAGCATTAACAATGATGTATCCTTTTCCATACTTGATATAAGTTATCAGTTCTTCCCTCCATCTGTCCCTTCCTCCCTCTTTTCTTTCCTTTCCTTTTCCTTCCTTCCTTTGCTACTACTTATTTAAACAATCCTGATTGATATTCGTTTTGTTTCTTTTTCCTTCTTCCATAAACTCTTTAATATTTTTAAATGTATTAAACATATTTATTTTATATTGACACCCGATCATTCCAGTATCACTGGCCTTTTTACATCTGACTCTGATTTGTTGTTCTTGTTGCATTTTGCTCAGGGGAACTTATTTCCTTTTGGATTGGGTTGTGTATGGGGGAGGGGGCACCCATGTTTCCTGGACTTTTATCTGTTTGAGTTCTTTGAGGCCAATTTTTGAAGAGGATTTGTTTAGAGAAATATTTCCTTCACTCCTGCATGGTGCCTAGGTGTATCCACCAACTTGGGACAATTTTTAACTAATTGTTGTGCCTTCAGAATTTTCATATCACATTTAGCACCCACAGGATATGTAGACTTATGGTTGGAAATGCTCAAGGTAGACCTATTTTCTCCCCACTTTGCCCAGAGCTAATGTCGAGCTGGGCTTGACATTCATACTCTTTCTGCTGTAGTAGAACCAAGAGACGAGGTCTTACGTCATTCTCGGAGGATTTCAGGGCTGTGCTTTTTCAGGGGTCTACAGCATGACTTTCCCTCCTGTCCCCATGTATACGATTCACCCCTGGCTGCAAGCACTGGAAAGCACAGCACCTCCAGAGCAGGTCCAGCTCCAGTACCCCACCCCCTCCCCTGGATCCCACATCCTCATCACCTAAGGCTTCAGCTTTTTCACCACCAAAACCTCTGCCGGACACTGCCCCAGCTAACTTCTCAGCCTAAGTGGGATGACTTTCTCTTCAGGCACAGCGACCTCTGTACTTTGCCTATGATGGTACATTGGTGTGTATTTAGAAAGCAGCCTGGAAGAGTTACAGTTTGAGGAACTGTCCTGCTTTCCAAACCCAGTTTGGCATTTTAAAAGATGTTTCAGTACATTTTCCCAGCTTTAAGGTGTGCCACCGCAAGGAGATTATTTACCTGCATATGATTTGGAAAGCTGGGAGAAGGCTTTGGTGGAGACCAGAAAATAGAGGAGAAGGGGAAAGAAGGAGAAGAGAAGAAAAAGGAGGATGGAGAGAAGGAGAAAGGATAGGGAGAAGGAGAGAGGAGGACAAAGATGTAAAGAAGGATGAGGAAGAATAGCAAAGCCAAGCGAGAACTAGGAAGTGATGCTTCCTGAGTTCCCAGTAGGTCAAATACTGGTTCCCATGAATGGCTGCACCCCTGTCCTGGGGATCTGGGACCATCCTGATATTACCACCCTATAAACATCCCCATATTTATTCGTTTGGGCATCTCAACCCACTTCCCATTATCACCAAAAGAGTCTTCCATATAGTCCATCAGCTCACTTCTGAGACCTAAGTGGGCTGGCCTTCTCCCTGGGTGGTGGCCCCTCTGCCTTCTGCTAAGACACGTGAGACTGTATTCAGTAGGATGGATAAGAAGGCTGCCCCTCAGCTCCTGGCCCCAGTATATAATCTCAAAATTATCAACGGTCCAGTTTAGAAAAACGATATTCAGTGAAGCATGTTGCAAAACATCCACTCTCTCATCTGTTCTGCACTTTTATTCCTGAATTAAGACCCCAACCGAAGGAAATCGAGGATCAGATAGACCAGATACCTTGCTACATATATCACTTTGATCTGATGCAACTCATCTATGCTGATGTCTGTTATAGGAAATAGGGGCTACCTGGTTAATGAGCATCTTGCTTATTATTAGAGCATCAAGGGTAACTCCTTCCTCCAAATTTGTATGTTGAAGTCCTAACTCTCAGGACCTCGAATATGACCTTATTTGGAGAGACGATAGTTGCAGGTGTAATTGGTTAAAGGAAGATGAAGTCATTAGGTGAGCTAATGTAAGGATGGGGGCTGAGATTGGGGTTATACACTGACAAGCTAGGAATGCCAAAGGTTGCCAGCCAGCTACCAGAAACCAGGCCAGAGGCAAAGGACAGAGCCTTTCTCCCAGCCAGAAGAAGAAAGTGAGCTTGCCCACACCTTGATTTCGAACTTCTAGGCTGCAGAACTGTGACACAATACATTTCCATTTAAGCCACCCAGTTTGTAGTCTGTTGGTACCACAGCCCCGGCACACTGATCCTGTGAGTTCATCAACACTGGCTCTTTCCAAAGGGGTGGCTAGTGGTGGTCCCCAGTATAGACTCACACATGACTCCTGTCGGCCCTCATACCTGTGGATGCAGACCTGAGGATACAGCAGGCTGATGGTACAATGGCACCTTATGTAAGGATCCGTGGATTTTGGTATCCGTGGGGCTGGGTGGGTCCTGGAACTAATCCGCTATAGGATACAAAGGGATGACTACATGGTTTTCCCCAGTCACAAGCACAATGATGACTTTTCATAGCCTGTTCAACTTGAGCTTAGCTCAAATACACCCATGAGTGATGGTACTTAACATTATATTACTGTTGCTCCCTAACTAGGAAGGAATGGCTCAGGTGTGCCAAGAAAAGTGTCACTCACCCACAGATGTCGTGTAGTTTTAGAGATGCCAACGAGAGGCTGTCATCTAGAAAAAAAATCTAGTCATTCTTGAAGTGTAGCCTGTGCAAGAAAATGGCCAAGAGGCCCCCTGATTCCTTGGAGGGGGGGTGGTTACTGTCCATTTTCTATGATTTTGATATAATAGTCAAAGTAGTCCTTTTCCTTCTTCTCACATATATACATGGTGAAATAATCCTCTGCACTAGAAAGAGGTTTCCAGCACCATCAGAGGGTGAGGGCTTGTATTTCCCACACAGCGGAGTGCAGCCCTCAGCATCCTCCTGGTGTGGAAGAAGAGTCCTGTTCTCACGCCTGTGATGAGGGCCACCCCAGCCATGTTTCCGGTGGTGTTTCCTGTGGTCTTGGGTGGCTAACCACAGGGCTGCACCCTTTGTCCTTTCCCTGCAGTGGACGTTTTGGTTACTTTTCCATTGGTGAAGCTTTACCCACCATGACTGGAGTCCTTATGAAAACAGTTGTTTAGGACACAGAAGCACTCAGAGGATGACCACGTAAAGACACAGGAAGGCAAGGATGGCTATCTATAGGCTGAGGTAAAAAAGTTAATTTCTGTTTAAGTCACCCAGGCTGTGGTGCTTTGCTCTGACAACCCTAGCAAACGAATACCATACGAATCCATCAGCAGCTCCACAGCCTGGGTTTGACTGGTCCTTGTCAATCAAAGCATTAGAGCTCCTGTGAAAACAGGGGCTGGTTTACTTGTGAGAGCAATAGCACCTCAATCTTCATCTATATTTATGCCGTCATCATGGCTCCATCATGAATGGTGTATACTTTCCTGCCATGTGATTGTGCCCTTGGCCAGAGACTTGCTTTGGCCACCAGCAGCATGTGGGCAGAATGAACACTGTGCCAGTTTCAGACATAGACCTTTAAGAAGCTTTCTAGGAGTTCCTGTTGTACCTCACTGGAATAAGAACCCAACATAGTGTCCGTGAGGATGTGGGTTTGATCCCTGGCCTTGCTCAGTGGGTTAAGGATCTGAATTTGCCACAAACTGCAGTGTAGATCAAAGATGCAGCTCAGATCCGGTCTTGCTGTGGCTGCGATACAGGCTGGCAGCTGCAGGTCTGATTCAGCCCCTAGCCTGGGAACTTTCATATGCTGCAGGTGCAGCTGTTAAAAACAAACAAACAAACAAAAACCTTTCTGTGTTTCCACTTCCCTCTTGCACTCCTGTCATTTCTATGACATTCGTATGACTCAACTGGTTTCAGAGCCTAGGAGAATGAGAGACAGATGGAATGGAACCTCCCAAGCTTAAAGTGGATCCACTGGTCACCCCAGCCTAAATCAGCACACCTCCCACCCAACCTGCAAATGAGTGAGTAAGCCCAGATGACATTAGTAGATCTTTCAGACAACTGTCAGTCACACGAGTAATACTTACTGTTAAGTGGCACTAATATTCTGTGGTTCTTACACACCATCATGGCAATAGCTAACATATACAATGATCACGTGGCCTGAGATTATTCAGTCAAAATGTAAACCCAAGACTTTTTTTTTCAGTGTTGGCAAGAGTTGTTCTTTCCCAGAAGGAGCACATAACATGGAATTCTTGACAGCCACCTTGTACCGAGGTTGTAGATGAGACTAAGGAGACAGAACAGAGAAATAAGAAGAAGCTGTGTTCTTAACAGTGTTGAGCCACAAGATCAAACCAAATTTTGAATTACCTCTAAATTCTCCAGTTACACAAGCAAAGAAATTCCCTTGTTGTTTAAGCCCATGTGATTTAGATTTTCCATTACTTCCAAAATACAGACTCAGAATTTTTGGTTTCAGTTCCAATGTGTAAAGAGCTTGGAAGTGATCACTCCTGTTCTTAACAACAGAAAAATCCTGAGCAAACTGAAAAATAAACACATTTTTTTCAGGCTGTCAAGGATGTGAAATCAGAGGGTAAACTACCACCCCAAAATCTGGAGAGATGGTGAATGAATATGGGAAATCTGCTTACCTGGAGTGGAAGGTGCTGGAGCCACAAATGGGTCAGAACACTTACTTGGTGATTTTGATGAATTGCTGGGGCTGAACGTGGAGAGTGAGAAACTTCTGGAGTCTGCAGTCCCAGGGGACCCCCTGATTTTGAGGGTCTACTTCTAGGAACCCCCTAGGATCTTATGATGAGGAGGCAAGAAAGATGCCTTCATACCTGTGACAGAAGGAGGAGAAATGAAACCACTGTGAGATTCTCCCAGATAGTTCTCCAGAGCAAATTCTCACTCTCCAGGGGAAGGATTTTACCAGAAACTAAGGGAAGGAGGAAAAAGCTAAGGAACACCTGTGAAGGTCACAGCCCGGGGACATGGGCCTATTAAAAGACTTAGATTTAATCAAACGCTTTATAGAATACTTCCTCTCCCCAACATGTTACCGCCACATCGGTAGGGTTCCAGTACAACACTGGATTACAGCTGAAAGAGCTGAAAGGCACAGACTCTATTTGAGAATCCCAAAGGCAACAGGAGAGATAAAAACAAAGATGTTAGATAATTTTGAAGCCTCTGACATCTGCAGTTACAGTAAACATTAAACATAGCCCAACTCTGAGATAGGTTAATGCCAAATTTTATACTAAAGGCTTTCACCTCAGTTCTTATTACCCAATATATCATGTTCAGCATTTAATAAAATATTACAAGGTAGGCTAAAAGGCAAGGAAAAACACAGCCTGCAGAGAAAAATAAAGCATTAGAACCAGACTCAGATATGACACAGATTTTGAAATGGGTAGACAGGGAATTAAAAATAACTATGATTAACATGTTGCAGGCTGTAATGGAAAAACTAGACAACACGCAAGAACAGATGGATAATGTAAGCAGAGAGATGGAAACTATAACAAATAATCAAAAGGAAATCCTACAAATCAAAAGCACTGTAATAGCAATGAAGAAAGCCTTTAATGGGCTCATCAGTGTACTCAGCATGGCCAAGGAAAGAGTCAGAGAGGCTAAAGATATGCCAATGGAAAGTTCACAAACTGAAATGAGAGGAAAAAAAAAGTGAAGAACAACAAAAAGGCAGCACAAAATATTCTAGAACTGTGGGGAAATTCAAAAAGTTATAGCATAGACACACTTTGAACACCAAAAGGTGAAGAAAGACAAAGAAGATGATGAAGTGCTTGAAGTAATAATGACAGAGAACTTTCCAAAATTAATGACAGACATGAAACCACAGACCCAGGAAATTCAGAGAATACCAAGATAAAAACCAAAAAAAAAAAATCTACACAGATATATCATATTCAAATCATATAAAAGCAATTATATAATTATATAAAATTATATGAAGGAAGATTGGATGGGGTGGAGGGATTTATCTATAGATAAGGATAAGAATTACAGAGGACTTCTCATCAGAAACCATGCAAGCAGAGTTCCCACTGTGGCTCAGTAGGTTAAAAACCTGACATAGTGTCTGTGGGATGCAGGTTCAATCCCTGGTCTCGCTCAGTGGGTTAAGAATCTGGCTTTGCTGCAAGCTGTGACATAGGTTGCATGTGGCTATGATCTGGCCTTGCTATGGGTGTGGCGTAGGCCAGCAGCTGCAGCTCTAGTTTGACCCCTAGCCTGAGAACTTCCTTATGCTGCAGGTGTGGTTCTAGGAAAAAGGAAAAAAAAAGAAATGCAAGCAAGCGGAGCATGGAGTGAAATATTTTCTGTTGAAAGAAAAATACAGGTTTCTAATTTGAGTAAAATTATCTTTCAAAAGTGGAGAAATAAATATTTTCTTAGTGAAACAAAAACTGAGGGAACTCATTGCTGGTCAGAAACTTGAATCTACATAAAGCAAGGAAAAGCAATAGAGAAGAAATTTTTTTTAAAGGTAGAATAAAAAATTTTATTTTTCTTACTCTCTTTTTCCGCCTTCACCCATTTTGCCCAAACTCAGCCCCCAGCCGGAAGGTAGGAAAGAGAGGAAAAAAGAAAAGACACAAGAATAAGTATGATTAATAGAAAATAATTTTAAATATGGTAGATATTAATCTAACTCTATCAATAATCAGGAAATGGGGATGGTCTGTATATCCAAATTAAAAGACAATGTCAAACCCAAAGAAAACCAGAGTTAACTACATTAATTTCAGATTAAAAACTGACTTCAGTATGAGAAAAAAAGTCATATATAAAGAAGGGCATTGCAAGACAGTGAAGGGGTAAATTCCCCTAGAAAGCATAACAATCTTGAGTGTGTATATACCTAACATTAAAATATGTGAGGCAAAACCTAATAGAATTTCAAGGAGAAAAAGACAAATCCCCTGTCGTGGTTGTTGACTTCAACCCCCTTCTTTCCATAATTGACAGAGCAAGTAGAAAATCAGTAAGGATACCGTCGATCTGAACACCATCCGTCAACTTGACATTTATAGAGTACTCACTCCAACAGCAGCAGAATACAGATTCTACTCAAGGCCACATGGCCTTTACACCAGGACTGACCATTGCTATGTCATAAATCATAGCTTAACACATGTGAAAGAACAGAAATCATACAAAGTATATTCTCAGACCACAATGGAATTAAACTAGAAAGCAATAACAGAAAGATGGCCAAAGCATCCTGTAGTAGTTAGAAATTTAAAAATAACACAAGGGTCAGAGAAGAAGTCTGAGGAGCAATTTACAACTATTTTGAACTAATCAAAAAAGAAAATACAACTTCTCAAAAACACATACTCCACACTGGCACATCCATCATGTTCAACTCCCAGAGAGGGGCTTGTGCTTTTCCAGAAATAAGGGTATTTCTTTGGTAAAGTGTCATCTAATCCTGATGTAAGGATCTGATCCAATCACAACAAGGATGAGTTCCCCTCTAAGGAGCCCAGGGCATTCAGATGGGCTTTGGTGGGTCTGAGAGTCAGACATTCTGTGACTGAAAATTTCAGAGAATAAGCTTTTGGAGAGCTTGTTCCATACAGAATGTTCAAATGCTGTCTCTTTTGTTTTGTTTTTAGAAACACCCTCCAAATGCTGCAAAGCTTTTCAGACTGTACATTTAAAATACTCTAAACATGACGTTGCATTCCCCTCAAAGATCCGAGCCTCTGGTTTGCTAGAGCTCACGTAGGCATTTTGAGTTCAACTGGGTGTCACCGGAAGTGCTATCACAAAGTAGAAGGATGAAACAAAGTTGAGCTTTGACCTCAACACTGGGCTCTCATTCTCTCATTTGCCTTTTGGCTTTTCCTGGTCTTAATCTTCAGAAGTCTAAATAGCCTATCACCTTATTCACCAGGCTATTTTGTAACCCTATCTCCTGTTTGGTGAATGATCATGTGATTGTATAGAAACTACATATCTAATCAGAAACAATGCCACTTATCCAGTGCTAATTGGAGTAAGACATATGTTTTAGATTTAGCTTTAATATTTGAACATTTATTTCCAGATATTGGCTTACAGTGAAGTCTCCAAAGTCTGAAATTCTGTTGAAGTATAAATGTATATTTATTGTTTTAAGAGTAAAGTGTTATAGTAATTAATGATCATTGTGAGGCATTAAACTTACATATAAAAGTACTTTCAGATATTTTAATAAGAAAACAGATTGATAGTTACTATGAATTTTATAAAGAGACGGTTAAATAACTAGCTGAATGTTCAAATGCTGTCACTTTTTGTTTTGTTTTTAGAGATACCCTCAAAATGCTGCAAAGCGTTTCAGATTGTACATTTAAAATACTATAAAAGTGACATTCCCCCAAAAGATCTGAGCCTCTGCTCTGCTAGAGCTCACGTAGGCATTTTGAGTTCAATTGGGTGTCACCAGAAGTGCTGCCACAAAGTGCAAGGATGAGACAAAGTTGAGCTAAATGACTAGCTAAATAACTCTAATGTGACCAAACATCTTATCCTTTTAAAGCAAATGTTTATGAAAATTTGAATAATAATTGTATTAGTCTGTTTGAGCTGCCGTAACAGGATACTAAAGACTGAGTGACTTTGGAGTCCCCTAGTAGCTCAGTGGGTTAAAGATTTGGCATTGTCACTAATGAGGTGCTGCAAGTTTGATCTTTGGCCCCGAAACTTCATGAGTGTGGAAAAAAAAAAAAAAAAACAGCAACACTGCGTGGCTTAAACAACAGAAATCTGTTTATTTTCTCACAGTTCTGGAGACTGGAAGTGTAAGGTCAAGGTGCCAGAAGGTTTGGTTTCTCGTGAGGGCTCTCTTTCTGGCTTGTAGACGGCTACCTCCTTGCTGGGTCCTCATGTGGCCTTTCCTCCTGCAAGTGTTCCTGGTGTTCCCTCTGATAAGCAGCCTATTGGATTAGGGTCCCACTCTTCTGTCCTCATTTAGCCTAATTATCCCTTAACTATCCTATCTCCATGTACGGTCCTATTGGGGGTTAAATGTTGAACATGTGAGTTTAAAGGGACACAATTTGATCCAAAACAATAGTGTACAATAGTGGAACAATAATGTAAGGGAAACAGTAATAATAATAATAATATAATTGTTTGGTGTGCTGGCATCCAGAGCATGAAATGAAATTACCTTTATTAAGTTTTGGTTATTTTATGCCAAATAAGCTATAAGAAAAATCTTATATGGGACTTCCTCATAGCTTATTATAACATGTTAAAAGCAGAACTTCGACTTTGCCACTTCAAGATTCATGGGGAAGAAAAAGATTCAAAAACTGTAATAAAACATATTCAATCCAAATGTAGTAAAAGAAGAAAAGAAGAAATACTTTGAAGGCTATGAAATGTATTGTTTTGGCTTATAAAAATTCAAGAGAATTCCTAGTGCTTTGAGAAGAAAATTCTTTAATTTTGGGGGGATAAAAGGAGCTTAAGTTTTAAACAAAAATATGTCAAAATAATTATTTTAGGAGTTCCCGTCACGGCTCAATGGTTAACAAATCTGCCTAGGAACCATGAGATTGCAGGTTCGATCCCTGGCCTTGCTCAGTGGGTTAACGATCTGGCGTTGCTGTGAGCTGTGGTGTAGGCTGCAGATGCGGCTTGGATCTGGCGTTGCTGTGGCTGTGGCGTAGGCCGGCAGCTACAGCTCCTGTTAGACCCGTAGCCTGGGAACCTCCATATGCCGCAAGTGCGGCCCTAGAAAAGGCAAAAAGACAAAAAAAATTATTATTTCAGATTGTAATCACTCTTAGTAGTTGCAGATGAAGCCATAGGTCCTATGTGCGAAGTTCCTTCAAAAAATGTTATAAAAATCTTTTACTGAATTAAAAAATGCTAAGCTCAATAGAGGTAATGATTAATGTTCCACTTCTGTATCTTGCATCAGGCCTTTGGGCATGTAAACTCATGAGGTCCTTTTTGCATTTGATAACAGCGGTGGATGGCTTACTAAGAGATTTTTTTTTTTTCAGTGTCTAGCTAGCATATGAATCTGCTGAAGAACTATTCATAGGATGGAAATTCAGCAAAGGAAAGGCCCATGGAACTGATGATGGAACATACCTGGCAAAGGCTAGAAATAAATGAGGGGCCAGGAGTAAATGAGGCCAGGAGTGAAACAAGTGAGCCGAGCTTTGTGCACATCCTCTGGTTGTGTGTTCACAGAGTAATAAAACAGTGAGTAATGAAAGGGCATTACTGGTCGGCAGTGGACACATTGTGGGCCACATCCCTCATCTCCTCTGATCACAAGCCAGCTCCAAAACATCCATGAGATTACAGATTATAGAGAACCGCCTTGTCAGATGTGCACATGAGACATTCTTACCAGATACAGAGCAGCTGTTACGTGTTTAAAAGGCCATTTGAACAAAAGAAGGCTTTAACACTGCATTTTGCTGTATGAAAAGCCAACATCCAAGGACTAAGGACAATCATCACATACACGAAGTCACCTTATTAAAATGCACCATTCAGGGGCTTTTTACAAAGCAATATAAGCATCACAGCTGTCTAATTCTATCACTGTCTAATTCTAATTCTGTTCTATCACTAAAATGTCCATTGAGGCATTTGGTCCATGCCAAATGGTCCTTGATATTGGTCCTGTCAAAAACATCCACACTTAGAAAATGTCCTTCAGTTCATATAGGCCATGATGTTTATTTAGAGTTTTGGTTTGTAGGATTCTGTCATGTCCAATTATTGTGTTGTTGAGGCTGTATTGCCAGTAATAGCCCTTTGTGTTTCAGTAGCCCAGCTAGTAATGGGATATGGGAATATGTAGATGTGTCAGGGTTCATATCTTGTAGAAAAACAGGATTTACATTAACTCTGTGCATCGAAGAAGATTCCTACAGTTAGAAGAGACATGGCTCAGAGGACCACAGGTGAGGATAGGATCTTGCAGTACATGGGGCATTGATATCATTGGGCATTTGGTAGGATGTGGCTGAGTCATTTCAGTAAGGGTGGAGTTTGTGAAATGAGAAGCTTGGTTAACCTGCTAGCTAAAACAGGCAGCAGATGCATTCATGTAAAGACCTTACAGAGAGTCTCACTCTTTTGGGAGGACTGAAAACGAGTGTGGGTTCTCCTACTACATAAAGATTGAGTGTTAATAGCTGCCTTGAGGGGGATGCTGGGCATCTAATTAACCCCCTACAGCTATTCCATAACCCAGGGTATGAGGCTATGTTTACCTGGAAGAGATGTCCTCTAGAAGTAGGTCAGAGTAGACCAGGAGTAATATCTGCTGCTATTTAGAGAGGTTTTAGTGAGTGTGGCTTCCACATTTGATCTTAGTGTTTTAGGTTTTGGCCGTTCTCATAGCTGTGTAATGGTATCTCGTTGTTTTAATTTGCCATTGCCTAATGATGTACTTAGGTGGAGAATCTTTTCATATGCTTATTTGCCATCTGTGTATCCTCTTTAGTGAGTTGTATGTTTGGGTCTTTTGCTCATTTTTCAATAGGGTTGTTTGTTTTCATATGTTAGGTTTTAAAAAACGAGTTCTTGTGTATTTTGCTTAACAGTCCTGTATCACATGTGTCTTTTGCAAATGTTTTCTCCCAGTCTGTGGCCTGTTTTCTCATTCTCTTACAGCATCTTTTGCAAAGCAGACATTTTTAATTTTAATAAGGTCCAGTTTATCAGCATTTTCTTCATGAATTGTGCCTTTTGTATTGTATCTAAAATGTCATAGCCATATTCAAGATCATCTAGATTTTCTATTATCTTCTATGAGTTTTATAATTTTTACTTTTATATTCAGGTCTAGGATCCATCTTGAGTTAATTTTTGTGAAGTGCATGAAGTCCGTGTCTCAATTTTTTTTGTATGTGGATGTCTAGTTGTCCCAGCACCACTGGTTGAAAAGACTATCTTTACTCCATTTTATTGCCTTTGCTCCTTTGTCAAAGAGCAGTTGACCCTATGTATGTGGGTCTATTTCTGGGCTTTCTTTTTTCCTCATTGATATATTTGTCTATTCCATTGTGAGTATTCCACTGTCTTGACTATTGTAGCTTTATAATAAATCTTGAAGTGGGGTAGGATCAGTTCTCTGAGTTTGCTCTTCTCTTTTAGTATTGTATTGATATTCTGGGCCTTTTGCATCTCCAAATAAATTTTGGAATCATTTTTTTTTCAATATCCCCAAAAAATACTTGCTGAGATTTTTGGTTGGGATTGCACTGAATCTGTCAATCAAGTTGGGAAGAACTTGCCATTTCGACAATATTGAACTTTCTATCCAAAAAATTTTGAATATCTCTTCAAGTGTACAGTTGAGCCCTTTTATCAGAGTTGTGTGGTTTTCACATGTAGTTCTTAAATCTTCTGTTAGATTATGATATAAATACTTAATTTTTGAGTGCTATAAATGATATTGCGTTTGAATTTTATATTCCACTTGTTCATTGCTTGTATATGTGTTGACTTTTGTATTTTAACCTTGTATCCTGCAACATTACTGTAGTCATTTTTTTAGTTTTAGGAGGGTTTTTTGGGTTTATTCCTTCAGATTTTTTTAAATTTTAAGTTATAGCTGATTTGCAGTGTTGTGCCAATTTCTGCTCCTTCAGATCTACATATACCATTTTTATTTCTTCCTTCCTTATATGTTTGCCTTTTATTTCCTTTTTTTATTGCATTAGTTAGGATTTCTACAAAGTTGGAAAGTGGTGAGAGCAGTGATCATTGTGTGAAAACTTCTAGTTTCTCACCATTAAGTATGATGTTCGCTGCAGCGTTGTTGCTGCTGTTTGGTTTTCTTTTTGGTAGATATTCTTTATCAAGTTAAGGAAGCTCCGTTTATTCCTAGACGGCTGATAATTTTTGGGTATTAGAGTTTGTTCAGTGTTTTTTATGTGTCTATTGATATGATCATGTGGTTCTCCTTCTTTAGCTTGTTGATGAGAAAGATTACATTAACTGATTTTTGAAAGTTGAATCAGCCTTGCATACCTGGGATAAATCTCACTTGGTCATGGTGTATAATTCTTTTTGTACATTCTTGGATTTGATTTGCAAGTGTTTTTTTTTTTTTGAGGATTTTTGTATCTATTTTTATGAGAGATATTAGCCTGTAGTTTCTTTTCTTGTAATATCTTTGTTTGACTTTGATGTCACAGTAATGCTGATCTTGTCAAATGACTTAGAAAATCCTCTCGTTTCTATTTCGGAAAGAGATTGTAGAGAATTGGTATAATTTCTTCCTTAAATATTTCATAGAATTCAACAGTGAATCTGTCCAGGTCTGGTGCTTTCTGTTTTGAAAGGTTATTGATAGAGATTCAGTTTCTTTAATTGACATAATCATATTCAGACTGCTTATTTCTTCTTGCATGAATTTTGGCATAAGTCAAGGATTTGGTGCATTTCATATTCACATTTGTGGGCATAGTGTTGTTCATAATATTCCTTTATTATCATTTTAATATCCATGAGATCAGTAGTGATGACTCCTTTTTCATTTCTGACGTGAATCATTGTTCTTCTTCCTTTGATCAACCTAGCTAGAGGCTTATTGATTTTACTAATCTTTTTGAAGAACTGCTTTGATTTTGTTGATTTCCTCTACTTGATTTCATACTTTTAGTTTTGATGATTTCTACTGACATTTTTACTATTTATTTTCTTCTGCTTACATTAGATTTAAGTTCATTTCCTTTTTCAGGTTTTATAAAGTGGTAGGTTATATTATTGATTTTAGATCTTTCTTATTTTTTTAACATAAACATTCAATGCTATAAATTTCCCTGTGAGCACTGCTTTCACTCTATCCCACAAATTATAATAAGTTGTCTTTTAATTTCCATTTAGTTCAAAGCATTTAAAGTTTTCTTTTTTTTTTCTTGAGATTTCTTCTTGACTCGTGTATCATTTGGAAATGTGTTGTTTAACCTCCAGACACTTGGGAGACTTTTCAGCTATCTTCTATTATCAATGTCTGGTTTAATTAATTCAGCTCTGCTCTGAGAGCTTACTTTGTATGATTTCTGTTCTTTTAAATTCATTAAGCTGTTTTTTATGGCCCAGAATGTGATCTATCTTGGTGAATGCTCCATGTGAGCTTGAAAAGAATGTGTATTCTGCTGTTGGGTGAAGTAATCAATAGATGTCAGTTATATCCAGTTGATTGATGGTGCTGTTAAACTCAGCTATGTCCTTACTGATTTTCTGTCTGCTGAATCTGTCCATTTCTGAGAGAATGGTATTGAAGTCTCCAACCATAATAATGGATTAATCTCTTTTTCCTTACAACTCTATCAGTTTTTGACTCACATATTTTGACACTCTGTTGTTAGGCACAAACACATTAAAGGCTTATTACATCCTCTTGGAGAATTGTCCCTTTTATCATTATGTAATGTCTCCCTTTATCCCTGAAAACTTTCCTTGCAGCTCAAGTCTGACTTGTCTGAAATTAATATAACTGCTCCCACTTGCTTCCTATTAGTATTACCATGGTATATCTTTTGCCATCTCTTTATTGCTAATCTATGAGTATCTTCATATTTTGGGTGTGTTTCTAGAGACAACATATTGTTGAATCTTGCTTTTTGATTTACTCTGACAACCTGTGTCTTTTATTCGGTGTATTTAGACCACTGGTATTTAAAGTGATTATTCATACAGTTGGATTAAGATCTACCATATTTATATTGTTTTCTATTCATTGTTCTGTGTTTTTGTTCCTGTTCTCGTTCTCTGTTTCTGACATCTGTGGGTTTTATTTAGCATATGACTCAATTTTTTCTTTAGCACATTAGTTATAGTTTTTGCAGTTACTCCAGATATACACTTACAGTTAATCCAGATACACTTGCAAATAATGCTACTCTCTTTCACACTTAGTGCATGTACCTTGTAATAACAACATAATACTAATTCTCCCTCTTCATTCCTTGTATCATTGTTTATTACTGTCATTCACTATATATATATGGTCAAGTACATTGTTGCTATTATTATTTTCACAAATTATTGTCTATTAGCTCGATTAAGAATAAGAAAAAAAGTTTTTTTTTATTTTAACTTCACTTATTCCGTCTCTGGTGCTCTTCCTTTCTTTATGTAAATCCATATTTCTTACCTATATCATTTTCCTTCTCTCTGAAGAATTTCTTTTAACATATTTTACAGGGCTAATCTACTGGGAACAAATTCCCTCAATTTCTAATTTCTTTATTATTATTATTATTAATTCTTTTTGCCATCCCACGGCACATGGAGTTCCTTGGCCAGAGATCAGATCTGAGCCTCAGTTGTAACCTAAGCCACTGGATCTTCACTGCGCTGGGTGGGGGATGGAACCTGCGTCCCAGGGCTCCCCAAATGCCACAGATCCCATTGCACCACAGCAGGAACTCCCTCAGTTTCCGTTTGTCTGAAAAAGTCTTTCTCCTACACTGTTGAAGGATAGTTTTGTAGTTCTGGATTCCAGGTTGGAGTATCTTTCTGCCCACATTTTAAATATATCACAGTACTTTCTTGCTTTGCATGATTTCTGAAGAGAAATCAAATGTAATTCTGTACTCTTCTATAGATAAGGTGTTTTTTCATCTGGCTTCTTTCAAATTTTTTCTTATTTTTGATTTTGTAAAGTTTAAATATGATATATCCTTGATGTCATCTTTTGGGGGTCATTTATCCTACTTGCTGTTCTCTGAGCTTCCCGGATCTATGGTTTGGTGTCTGACATTAATTTGGAGGAAATTGTTAGTCATTGATTCAAGTATTTCTGTTCCTTTCTCTCTCTCTTCCCGTAAGTTTCTATTACATATCCTCAGCGTCAGAGATTCTTTCCTCAGCTGTGTCCAGTGTACTAATGAGCTTGTCAAAGGCATTCTTCATTTCTGTTACAGTGCTTTCAATCCCTTGCAATTCTTTTTGAGCCTTCTTTAGAATTTCCATCTCTTGGCTGCCTGGTCCATCTGTTTCTGCGTGGTGTCAACTTTATACATTGGATCCCTTGTTTTATTATATCAGAGTTTTGATTTTGATGCTTGCTCTGTCTCTTCAAATTGCATTTTTTTTCAAGCAGACAAGCTTATTTTTTTATTGATGTATAATTGATTTTCAATGTTTTGTTAGTTTCAGGAGTACAGCAAAGTGATTCAGTGTGTGTGTGTGTGTGTGTGTGTGTATTTATATATATATAATTCAGTTTTAATAATACATATATTCTTTTTCAGATTCTTTCCCTTATAGATTATTACAAAATATTGAATATAATTCCTTGTGCTATACAGTAGGTCCTTGGTCAAATTGCACTTTTTGACTTTTGTTATGTCATAATTTTTTTCTTGGTGGTCAGGCATGATACACTGGTTAAATGGAATTGTTGTAAATAGGCTGTTGGTTAAGTGATGGTGAGGTGTGGGGGGAGAGGAAGCATCTTGTGTCCTATGACTAGGTCTCAGTTTTTTAGTGAGCCTGTGTCTCTGAACCTCGACCTTCCTAAGTGCTTCTCAGTTCCCCGCCCCTGCCCCTGGCCCTTAGCTGAGACAGGATGGCTACAGTGGGCTGGAGTTGGGTATTGCCCTTCTCCAGGTGGTTCAAGCCCTGATAAAATAGTTTCTCTTTAGGACAAGCCTGATTAACAAGAACAGAATGCACTGTTCCTTTTCTCCATCCCTCACTGGAAGCACGAGATTTTTCAACATTGCTGTAAATATCTGGTTAAGCCTCAGGAGGTAAAAATCATGAATGTGTAAGATCCCTCCTATGACTGCCCCATCCCTCCTGGGGTTTTTAACTCTCAGATTTGTCCACCCTAATCCATCAGTAATTTATTAAATACAGCTTGTATTTTCCTACCCTGGAACTGGGTCCCAAGGAGGTTTGTGCTCTGGGATTTCTGTTCTGGTAAGTTATGATTTTCTGTATTTGCTTGCTTATCTCTTTAATTTTGAGGGCAACAGTTTGCCCTGTGACCTCACTGCTCTTAAAAGAGTTAAGATCTTAAAAGAGATTTTCCAGTTTGTTCAGCTTTTTAATTATGTTAGAGATGCAAGTAAAAGTGTTAGGAGAGAGTGACAACTTCCAATATCTTGAACTGGAAACCGGAAGCCCATATCCATGTAGATTTCAGGATCAACTTGTTAATTTCTGTGAAAGGGCAGATGAAATTTTAACAAGTATAACATTAAATCTGTAGATCAATCTAAAGAATATTACCATCTTAAGTACTCTAATCCATGAACATAGGATATCTTCCTATTTTTTTAGGTGTTTCTATTTTCCTTAATGATGCTTTGCAGGTTTTTGAGGACTCGTTTTGCTAAATTTATTCCTAGTGTTTTATTCTTTTTTTTTTTTTTGTCTTTTTGTCATTTTAGGGCTGCACCTGCAGCATGTGGAGGTTCCCAGGCTAGGGATCTAACAGGAGCTGTAGCCGCCAGCCTATGCCAGAGTCACAGCAACGCAGGATCTGAGCCGCGTCTGCAACCTTCACCACAGCTCACGGCAATGCTGGATCCTTAACCCACTGAGCGAGGCCAGGGATCGAACCCTCAACCTCATAGTTCCTAGTCGGATTCGTTTCCACTGAGCTGCGACGGGAACTCCCCTTAGTGTTTGATTCTTTTTGATACTATTGTCAATGTTTTAAAATCTTATTCTCAAATTGTTTATTACTATGGTATAGAAATTCATTTAATTTTCTTATGCTGATTGTGTATCCTGCATCCTTTCTAGGCTCGTTCATTAGCTTTAATACTTTTTGTGCAGATTCCTGAAAATAGAAATAGGTTTGATTTGTCCTTTTCGATCTGGTGCCTTTTATTACCTTTTCTTGCCTGACGGCCCTGTCTAGAAACTTTAGTACCAAGTTGAATAGAAGTTTTGAGAGCAGACATCCTTTTCTTGTTCCAATCTTAGAGGGAAAGCTTCTGTCTCTCACGATTACAGTGTTCCATGGGGTTCTTCATAGATGCCCTTTGTCTACAGAGAACTCTCTTCCATTTGTGGACTGTTGAGTATTTTTATCATAAAGGGATGTTGGATTTTGTCATATTTGGGGGCATCAAGAGAGATGATCTTGTGGGTTTTGCCCTTTATTTTACTGAAATGCTGTATTTGTTGATTTTTGTGTGTCAAACCAATCTTGTATTCCTGGGATAATTTTCACTTGCTCATAGTATGATCCTTTTTTACATCACTGGATTCAGATCATTAGTATTTTATTGACTTTTTTAAAAAAATCTATATTAATAAGTTTTTTCTTTCTGTGATGTTGTTGTCTGGTTTTGGTCTCAGAAAAGTACTGGCCTCATAGATTGAGTTGTAAAATGTACCCTCCTCTTTTATTTTGGTAAACGTTTGTAAAGAATTCAATTAAATTCTTCCTTAAACATTTGGTAAAATTCATCTGTGAAGCCATCTGGTCCTAATTGTGAGAATTTTATTAATTACTAATTTTATCTCTTGTTATAGGCCTATTCAGATATTTTATTTATTTTTGAGTCAGTTTTGGTAGTTTATGCCTTTTTAAGAATTTGTGTATTTCATCTGGGTTATCTAATTTCTTGGTATATAATTGTTCATAGTACTTCCTTATAATTTTTTATTTCTGTGATGTGGTAAAGTGTCCTTTGCTCCTTATATTAGTAATTTGAGTCCTCTCCTTTTAAGTCTTCTGATCAGTTTAGCTAAAGGTTTGTCAATTTTGTTTATCTTCTCAAAGAACAACCTTTTATATGGTTTATTTTTCTCTATTTTTATAATTTCACTTATTTCCACTCCAGTCTTTATTATTTCTTTCATTCTTCTAGCCCTGAGTTTAGTTTGCTCTTTGTGTGTGTGTGTAGTTTCTTAAGGTGAGGGAATAGGTTATTTATTTGATTTCTTAATTTTTTTAATATAGGCATTTACAGTTGTAAATTTCCCTCTAAAGATTTCTTTAGTCATATGTCATGAGTTTAGGTACACTTTTGTGTGTGTGCATGTGCTTTCATTTCAGTGTATTTTCTGTTTTTGTTCGTGTGTGTGTGTGTGTGTGTGTGTGTGTGTGATTTCTTCTTTGATCAATTGGTTATTTAGCAGTGCCTTATTTAATTTTCATCTATTTGTGAATTGCCCTATTTTCCTTCTATTACTGACTTCTGATTTCATTACATTCTAATTGGAATACTTTTTTATTTTTACATACTTTATACATACGTTTTTATTATTCCAATTCTTTTAAATTTACTTAAACTTATTTTTAATCCTAATGTATGTTCTACCCTGGAGGTGTTCCATGTGCAGTTGTGAATAATATATTTCCTGCTATTATTGGGTGGAGTGTTCTATAGATGTCTGTTAGGTATCGTTGGTTTATAGTGTTATTCAAATCTTTTATTTCCTTATTGATCTCAATTCTAGTTGTTCTATCTATTATTAAAAGGGTTATAAGAGTTCCCATTGTGGCTCAGTGGTTAACAAACATGACTAGTATCCATGAGGATGCAGGTTCTATCACTGGCTTTACTCAGTGGATTAAGGATCCAGTATTGCCGTGAGCTCTGGTGTAGGTCACAGATGTGGCTTGGATCCCACGTTGCTGTGGCTGTGGTGTAGGTCAGTGTCTACAGCTCCAATTCGACCCCTAGCCTGGGAACCTCCATATGCTGCAGAGGCTGGCTGACCACCCCCCCCCAAAAAAAAGACCAAAAAAATGTGAATTATAGATGTCTTCAACTATTACTTTTGATTTGTCTATGTCTCCATTCTCTTGTGCCAGTTTTTGCTTCATTTATTTTGGATACTGTTTTTAGGTGCATATATGCTTAAAATCATTGTATCTTCTTGAAGGATTGCTGCTTTTTATTATTATAAAATGTCCTTTGTCTCTAGTAACACTTTTTTTGGCTTAAAATCTATTTTATTTGATAGTAATACAGCCACTCAGCTCTCTTTTGGTTACTGTTTACATAATAACTTTTTCCCCAACCCTTTTAATCTCAATCTATTTGTGTTTCTGAATCAAAAGTATGTCCCTTGTAAAGAACATATAATTGCATCATACTTTTTTTCATCCATTCTGCCCATCTCTGCCTTTGGACTGGAGAGTTTAATCTATTTCTGTTTAATGTAATTCAGCAAAATTTTGCTATTTGTTATTTTCTATGTGTCTGATATTTTGTTTCTGTTTTTCCAGAACTGGCATATTTTGTGTTAAATATATATTTTCTTGGGTATTATTTTAATTCTCTTGTCATTTATTATACTTTTTAAAAGCTTATTTTCTTAACGATTGTTTGGGGGATTATAATTAACATATGCAGATTAAGACCATCTTAAATTCAGTTGTATATAAACATTTTGCTCTCATATAACTCCATTCCCTCCTCCCAGTGATGTTATTATCATTATACATTATGTGACCTTCAACACAGATTTATAAATACAGCTTCATGTAGTTGCCCTTTAAATCATATAGTATAAAAGTGTTTCAAAAACATTTATAGTGTCCTACATATATACCTATGTAGTTATCTTTATCATGCTTGATACGTTTTCATGTGAATTTGAGTTACTCTCTTGTGTACTTTTATTTCAGCCTAAAGGAATCTTTTCAGTATTTCCCTTAGAGCAGGTCTGCTAGTGAAAAACTTTGTTTTTTAAAAAATATGCAAATGCATTAATTTATTCTTTAGTTTTTGAAGGATAGTGTTGCTGGATATAGAATTCTTGGTTGACAATACTTTTATTTTAGCACTTTGACTTTGTCATTTCACTGCCTCCTGACTTTCATGATTTATGATGAGAAATTGGTTGTTATTGAGGTGCCCATGTGTGTATGTAATGAATCACTTCTCTCTTACTGTTTTCAATATTCTCTTTGTGTTTCAACACTTTGTTATAAATGTCTAGATGTAGACTTCTTTGTGTTTATACTGCTTGGAGTTGTTGCATGTACAGATTAATGTTTTCATCAAATGTGGGAAACTTTCAAATATTGTTTCTATTTGTTTTACTATTCTCCATCTGGGACTCCCATTACGCATATGTTGGTACACTTGATGATGTCCAGTAGCCTGTCATCTGTTCATAAGCCACTCTTCATTTTTCTTCCTTTCTCTTTTTCAGACCATATATTTTCAACTGATCTACCCTCAAGTTTGCCGATTCTTTTTTCTGCCTCCTCAAATCTTCAGTTGAGACCCTCTAGTGAATTCTTCATTTCAATTACTATACTTATCAACTGCAGAATATCTTTGAAAAAAACAAATCTTTTAAATGATGGTCTCTATATGGTGAGAGATCATTTTATACATTTAGTTTTTTAGTTCCTTGGACATATTTAAAATAGTTTATTTAAAGTTCTTACCATAAGGAACAGTTTATATTAACTATTTTACCCTCCTGTTATGGGCCAGTCTTATTTCTTTACATGTCTCACAACTTTTTTGAAATATCTGAAGTGAAATAATGTCATGACTCTGAAAACCAGATTCTTTCCCCTTCTTAGGATTTGTTGTTGTTGCCATTTGTTTTTTCACTGACTCTTCTGAACTAATTTTGTAAAGTCTTCATTATTTGTCATTTGTGGCCACTGAATCTCTGCCTTTTTAGTTTACTGGTCAGTTATATTTGGACGGAGATTTCCTTACATGCCTGGAACCAACAGTCTTCTGTTCTTTGCCAAGGGGCTCAGTGTGTACACTCAGCTAGGCAGTTTACAACTCTCTATTATCCTTCTCTTCCTACTTACTCAGAGCCTCAAGTCAGCCAGAAGTAAGAAATTAGGGACTTCTTGGCCTAAGTTATTGGGCTTGGGTCATTCCACAGCATGGGCATAGCCATGGACATGCACACTGTCCTATACATGTGTGGCTGTCCATGTTCCCAGGAATACTAGGAGTTTTCAAAGCCTTCTATGGATATCTCATTCTCCATTTTTTATTTCTAAGCTTTTGGTTTAACTTAATGTTTGTCCCATCTGTTATTCACTGCTATAGGCAGCTATGATGTTAAACAACTATCACTAAATTGTTTTCAACAGATTTCCGCAGGTAAAAGACTGTTCGTAGTTAATGAACTCTAAATCAGGTCAGATAAGGAGAGAGTTTCCAGAGAACCACTTTGTATATCAGATAATGACAACTGCCCCTTCCAGTGGCTGCTAGGATGCTTGTTCTCACTGTGACTGTGGGCTATTTGTTTTAAGGCTGCAATGGAATTGAGCCATGGGGGTGGGAATGAGGCAAGTTAAGATGCTACAAAACTTGCTGTTCTGATTTAGCTTCAGTCATATTTTTCTTGACTAAAAGGCCCTCCCCCAAGATTGCTGGTTAATTTTCAGGGTCCTGAAAAAGTCAACTCTGACCATTTTCCTAGTGTTTACACTGCTATTATGGAGGGAAAGACTTTTGAACATACCTCCTTTACCATTCTTCTGCTCATAGAACTTTAAAGCAACCAGTGAAACAGTGCCCATGTGAAATTTTGTGGCACAATAGAACATCTTAATAGTCATGTTACATGTGAGAATTACTATAATGAGGAACTCCGAAAGATCAAAAGCCTTTAAGCTTGTGATCACAATGAGAGGGGTTAGCAGTTCCTCCTATCAAAAAGTTGAAATTCTCTGATAACCGTATACCACTCTGAATGATGAAAGAATAGCTCTCCATGTTAGAGAGAAGAAATTAACTGAAGTTTTCATGATTGAGGAAAAAGGCACCTTGGGTTTATGATAGTCTCCTAATCCTACAGATAAGTGGAAAACCCAGAAATATCTATTGGTTCTATTGAGCCCTAGTTTTGGCAAAATATTCACTTACAGTTCTGGAACCAGAGATTGTTGCTTAGGGAGGAATAAAAGTAATTTGCATGTGGAACAAGGGCCCTTGTTGTGACTTCAGTGCCTCTGAGATTTCTCTTAAATACAAAGAGAGGTGAATGCATGTTTTAGGAACAACAGAAAAAAAAAAAACCCATCTTTGAACTATGACATTTTAAAATTGGTGGTCACCAGTAGCATCATACAATAAGTCTGACCAAAGACTTCTTCGTGAAAACTGCTTTAAGTAATCAAGGATAAAATGGTGTCTATCAAAAGAATTTGTTAATACTAATAACATGTGGATGACTTAAAAATGCCATCTATTTCACTGTCAATAATTACCTCAGCTTGATTTATATACTTCAATAACACTAGGTTTGGGATCATATAGGCAGTTAGCTACTGTATTAGTTATTATGTTTTCTTACTCCAAACAGCATTCTTGTTCCTTTAAAGGCACAATTCTACATCATAAAGGCCCTGATTTCTTGGCTGGTAGATTCATATCAAACGAGAGGTTATCAAATCTTATCTAGGAAGTCTTGAAGTTGAGTGCTACACTTAAGCAGCTCCCTGGGATTCCAAGATAGGCGAGAAATACAACATTTAGAAGGCTGCTGCTGTTTTCTTCACCTCACCCCTTGTTTATTATTTGAACATAGCTCCCCTCCCTTCTCAAATTCCCAGCCTACATACACACACTTAAGTCTCCCCTGCTATTTATTAAATTCCTCAGGGAAATGGTAAGTAACTTTTTATAAAGTGGTTGAATACCACAATAATCACTGTTGTGGACAAGATCCACCAATGGCTGTTAAAACTAATAGGTGAAATTTTGAGGAGAAACAAGTTAACATAGTTTCAAAGTCTCACTTCCCAAGATATTAACTCCACGTGATCAAGGTTAACATCACTAGTAGTCAGACAGATTGACATCACAAAGCCCTTGACCTGATGCACTGAGGATTCAGCATCATTTTGTTGTCAAAAATGTATAACCTCAGGCAAATCATGAGACGACGTCAGACAAATCTAAATTGAGGAGCATTCTACAAAATACACCATCAGTACTGTTCAAAAGTGTCAAGATCATGAAAGATAAGATTGAACTATTGTCAGAGATTGGAGGACACAAAGGAGAAATAATAACTAAATGCAAGGGGGGGATCCTGGATAACTCTCTTCTGAAGCAGAAAAAGGACATTAGAAGAAAAAGCAATAATGTTTGAAGAAAGCTTGTATTTTAGTTAGTAGTATTATAACTGTAAATTTTATATATTTTATTATCATACTATAAATACTCAGATGTGATAACCTTAGAGGAAGTTTATGAGGGGTTTACAGGAACTCTATACTAATTTTGCAAACTTCTGTAAGTTTAAAATGAGTTTAAAGTTTAAAAAAAATCATTCTACTCAATTTTTAACATATCAAAGGACTATTTTTCATTCCTTTAATAATTTGTCATCCTACTCAAAAACTTGATATTTTTGAACATAATATTCTCATGAAAATATGACTAATGCAGACTATGGGTAGAAACATTTTGAATGAAATTTAAAAAGTATACCAGTGTAAGGCTACGTTCTCAAATTCTCACGCTGCATTTTCAGTTTAATTTATACCCTGTTTTGTATTTAAATGCATTATACACTGGTGGTGGTGTGGACTAATACAATTTATGATAGGCGTGGGATTTAACTTAGAAATTCTTCTTTTGAATACTGTCTGGAATGGAGGGACTTGCTAGTCAACTAAATGTTTGATGGTGTAGCTGGACTTCTTATTCCTCAGAGATTTCAGAATCCATTGCTTGTAGACAACTTTATGTGCTAAACATTAGAAATAGGGTTTTGTTGGTTTCCCCTATTTAAGAAGTGTTTAAAAGCAAATGACACATGGAAAATGGAACAAAATGAAATGGTACATGTAATCTTGAGTGTTAACATTTGTAGTTAGACATAAATATGGGTAGTTATGAAGTTCTAGTCATCTCATCTAAGAGGAAGTGTCAACCGAGTCCATGCTTCTCATCTTTAAAGTGCAGAGAAATCTTCTGTGGATTTTGTTAAAATGCAGATTCTGATTCAGCAGGTGCACGGTGGACTCTGAGATTTTGCTTTTAAACGAGTTCCCAGGAGATGCTCCTGATCCATGAACAGCATTCTGAGTAGCAAAGACCTAAACAGCTGGGAAGGACCTGCTGCATAGGGGTCCTGTCTACCTCAGGTGTACATTTTCAAAGTGGATTTCATTTTAAACAAGTGAAATATTTAGGTACCTTCAGGCTGTGCGACTGCTAGTGAAATTTTGAGGGAAATCTCTCCAATGAAACAAACTCTGGAGACAAGGAGTGCTGTTGTGTGATGCACCAGTCACCCCCACGTCAGATGCTGCCTAAGCGGAAACACCATCAGGAAAGGACAGAGACTGTATTCGGTATGAGGTCTGAGATGAAGCTTAGCCGGTCAAAGACCCTAGGTTGGACGGAAGCACATCCCAGGAGGATGTCTACCACCGCCAGCAGGGGGCGCGCCACCACAGCTTTTCACGGTGGGCAGTGTGGACCGGCTGTCTACCTGCCTTTGGGAACCCTTGGCTGGGGCATGAAAGGAGAAAAGAAAATGGGTACAGCCCTGGACCGTGGCGCCGTCCCACTGTTTCAGAACCTGACCTCGGCTTTCTCTGGCGACAGGGACTTGGTGACGGGTCATGTATTAACACCTTTTAGGATGTTATACTAGCAGTCAAGCTGGGCTTGAATGGAAGCAGGTTCCAGTCTGCGGTTAGATTCCAGCTGTGGGGCTGGCGAGGTTTGCCGGGATAACCCAGGGTTGTTGAAGTGCGAAGAGCAACCGACTTCAGCATCTCTTCCTTTGAATGTCTTGTGTTTTCACAAGGCCTCCTTGCTGCAAACATCCTTTTGAGAATGTGCCTAGTTATTAGTGAGGGACCTGAGGCTCAGGGAAGATATGGCTTGTGCTTTACATCTGAGGCCGAATTCCATGCAAAAGTCCCACTGCCTACCAAGGCAGACCACTTGGTGGGCTGCCCTCCTCTGCGGTCTTAGGAGTCTCCAGGAACAAGCCTCCAGGCACAGGGCAGTCAGAGGAATGCGAGGCACAGGGCTCGCACAGGGAGGCGGGGCTGGAGCCTGGACCTGGCTGACCCTGCCAGCGTCAAACATCTGTTTCTTTAATTTATGTCTGTTTGCCTTAACTACTTACTCATGGACAGATTCTTTTAATTTTTCTTTCTCTTTCATTTTCTTTCTTTCTTTCTTTCCTTTGTCTGTCTGTCTGTCTATCTATCTATCATCTATCTTTTCATTTTCTTTCTTTCTTTCCTTTGTCTGTCTGTCTGTCTATCTATCTATCTATCTATCTATCTATCTATCTATCTATCATCTATCTTTTTAGGGCTGCACCCGCAGCATACGGTGGTTCCAGGCTAGGGATCAAATATGAGCTGTAGCCACCAGCCTATGCCACAGCTCACATCAATGCCAGATCCTTAACCCACTAAGCGAGGCCAGGGATCGAACCTGCATCCTAGTCAGATACTAGTCAGATTTCTTTCCACTGAGCCACAATGGGAACTCCTAATTTTTCTTTATTTTTTTTTTTAAATTAGAAAAACAGAACATGCTGATACCACTAAAATCATTCTAAAAATAAAAACCAGTATAAAACAGTGAAAGTTCCACATCACTAACCCCACCCCAAATCCTGTAATCCCACCTCCAGAAGTAACCATTGCTGACCGTATATATTTTTATATATAATATAGATATATTTGTATAAGTATTTATGGAGAGACATAAGCGATTTTCCTTAACTTTGCAAAAATGACATAATACAATTCATAATACAGCTTGCTTTCACCATTTAAGACACATATCATAGTCTATCAGGATGAGGGGTTTTTTTTGGCTGCCCCACAGCATAGAGAGTTCCCCAGCCAGGCATCAGATCCGAGCCACAGTTGCGGCAATGCCAGGTCCTTAAACCACTGTGCCAGGCCAGGGATCGAACCTGGGTCCCAGGGCTCCCAAGATGCTACCGATCCTGCTGTGTGCCACAGTGGGAACTCCAGGAGGAGATTTTGAAACTTTGAAATGGTATAAAACATTTGACAGCTCTATTTTCTTGAGTAAAAAACCAGGAATCCTAAGCCTAATATTTATATGTTCACAAAAAATAGACTCCCAGGGCCCTTCTTCTATTGCCTGCCACACTCAGCATCCTGTCTGCCCAAGTTCACACTGACAAAAATCAGTTTAGTAGGCTTTATGTGTTTTCTTTCCCAATGCTTCTGATAGGATGAGCAAATTGGTCAAATTGTGAATACTTTCATTTTTTGTCTCCTGAGGATTTAAATGTTAACCTCTTTATTATCTCCCTGGATCTGGATTATCTTTTTTACGGAAGTCTCTCTTTTTTTTTTTCTTTTTTAAGTAGCACTTGTGTGAAGCGGGAGATAAATATAACCATAGCTATAGGGTGTGTTTGTGTTCTCTCTCTCCCCCCGCCCACGTCCATTCTCTCTCCTTCTCCCTCCGCCACCTGTATTTCTTCCAAGTATCAAAATGAGCCAGTTAAAAATAAAAAAGGGCTAGGTGATATACTTTTCCTTTTCAGATTTGCTCTCCAGGATCCACTGAAAACACATACCAAGCTGTCCTGCCCTCTAAAACAAGAGATCTCAAACATTAACACCGAAGAATCCTTGGTAGCTTCTGGATGGTGTAGATTTCTAAGCGTCCTGAATCTCATTTCCTCTTCTGGGCTGGGAACTGACATTTCTAATAAGGTCCCATGTACCTTCTCTGTTCCCCAGTGTTGGACTGAAAGGATCCTCATGGCTCTGGCGCAGATGGAGGGACTCTTTCCTGACGGTACCTTAATTCTACCTTCCTCTCATTTAGAAGAAAAAGGGGATGGAAAGGATGCACAAGGCATGGGTTGTGCTTTTTCCATTAAAAGATGCCTCCAAATTTTATGCACATCTTAGGAATGCTTCTAGGCTTGTCTTGGAAAGCCCGCTGCCAGCTGACCTGTTGTCCTGCAGTTACCCGTGAGCAGTGTAACCGGTTTGAGAAGCAGCCCGTGACTGTTTCAATTTCGGCTGAAGTTCCTCCTAAAACAAGCTAATCTGGGAGGTCATCTGTCTCCGATCCAGAGGCAGTGGTTTGGTTATTCTTGGCTGACACTAAACTTGGAAGGGAAATGAAGCATCAGATAGAAAACAAGCTACACCTATGCAGCATGAGAAAGAAACAGTCATAGCTTTACACACCCGTGTGGACAAATCCCACAGAAACAAGGCTGAGCAAAAACAGCCTTTACTCACCTGAAGTTCAAGGACGGGCACCGATGACCCAGGGTGAGAGAGAGGTGGGAAGAGGGGTGCCTTCCGAGGACTGTTTCCTGGTTGGGGGTTGGCACAAGGGGACCTTTGGGGGAGGAGGGGCCGAGAAGGTTCAAAGTTGTGATCTGGAACCAGAGTAGATTGTATATACATATATAACATATATGAGCTAAATGCTTAAGCTGTGGGCATCGGACTGTAAACACACCTCAATAAATACATTTTTAAAAAAGATGACGGGCAGCTGAGGACATGACAGTGGTCCATTACGAAAAAAACGTCTACAGTCACATCCATGTAGTGACTCCAAATCCAAACAGATGCTGGCCTTTGGGCAAAAAGATAATGAAAAATTGGGAACAATGATAAAATAAGCAGTTGCCCTTGAGTGCGTTTTGAACGCTTAAAGTAAGGAGAGCCCCACCTGGCAGACATAGCGCTCTCATACGCCCCCTGCCCTGGAGCGCGGGCTCAAGCACGTCTAGGACTGACTATTTTGTGTTCTTCAAAATGCTGACAGCCCAGGAAGCAACCGAAAGAGCAGTTTTGCCGGCTTTTTCATTAGGGCGTTGGATGAGAATGTGGCAGGAGATAAATCTGCAGGCCTTTCCTGGTGGAGTTGGGCTCCTGTTGGAAGCTGAGTGACTGACAGGCAGGTGACACGTCTAGAGGTGAAGAGCAGCTGGTCAGTCCGGCCAGGGCCAGGGTTGACCACACTTCGCCTGGGTGTTTAAGTCTCTAGGCAGGTGTGACAGGGGTGCCACATCCGAGGACTGCTCTAGAAACACAGGTCTCTCACTTATTCCCCCCTCCACCAATGCTTGGCCTTAGTGTGTCTGAAGGTGTTCTGTGAACATTTAATGGTCCTTCCTCTCTGTGGTTGGGCCTATCTCCTTGGGTTAGAGGCAGCCACGTATGGCGAGGTGACTTGTCACCTCACCAAGCAAGAGACTCCCCTGAGTTCTCCTCTGCCCCCTCCCTCCCTCCTGTCTCAGTTGGTAGCTTGCCTGACACAGCTGGCATTGTCTGGTGTTAGGGAGACACAGCCTTGCTTTGTTGTGGAAACTGCTCTATCAGGCCCGGGTGCCGTGGGCTGGGGAGGCTGGAGCCTGGGAACGAGGCCGGGGGGCACGTAAGACACAGGTGGTCTGGGCCCTACTGGCTGGCTGATGAGGGAGCTCAGGCTGACAGTGCACGCGGTCTCACACGATAGAGGGCTTTTCACGTGATAGAGGCAGAGCTATGGCAAAGACGAACCACTTCTGTGCCCACGAATCCCGTCCAAAGTCTTTGCGTGCAACTGAAATGGGAATGACTTTTGGAGATAAAAACAGGGGTCACCGACCAGGGTGCCAAGCTGAGGAGGTGCCCGTAACTACGCCTGTCTCGATCCTGGAAGGGGGCAGGCCCCAGCAGATCCTGGGCTCATGCGCCGCCTTCCAAGCAAACGAATTCTCAGACGAATGTATCAGGGCCTGGAATTTTCACCCTGAGGCTCTTTGCACAAAATGTGAGATCTAAATGCAAACAGATTAAGAAATAAAAGGCAAATCTGCCTCGGGATTGATGAGGATCCTGATGGTGAAAGATAAATAGCACCTTAGTTATTTCAGCTCTGGGTCCTTCCCAAATTCAGTTTCCTGGGGGAGCTTCTGCAGACGGAGAGGTCAAGGAGGATAAAAAGAACTGTTTTCCTGGGGCCTGCCTGACGGAGGAGGGGGAAAAGGAACCTTCCGTCCTGCAGAGAAGCCACGGCTTTGCAGGGTGAGGGACCCACTCACCCTAGGTGCTGTCAGGCTAGGGACAGGAAGCTTCTGTTTTTTTCTTCCCTGGGTGGTGGTTGGCTTCTCAGGGGGTCTTTGTCTCTGCTACACTTCAACATCCCCCCTTGGCTCTGAAATCTGTCAGAATGAATCTTAACTAAAAAATCATTTCTATGCACTGTAAAAGTGAGCTGTCTCTCTGGCTCCCTCTCTCCCTCCCGGCTCGCTCTGCTTCTTCCTCTCCTCTGCTCCTTCCTCTCCGTGCAGGTGCTGAGAAAATTTCCAGGGAATTGCCAACTCCTGCCCCACCCCCCTCCTGACACCTCTCCTACCCCAGATTACACAATTCCTGGTGACTGCAGCAATTTCCCCCTGAGCCAGTGCTCATTCCCTAGCCCAATTAGTTCCATATTCCCGGACCTCCCTTGTATTTTTCGTATTTACGTGAGAAAAAGGGATTTGAGTGTCTTTCCTGGTTAGTTGAAAAAAGGACAGTATGCCGAGCTCCTGAATTTCATATCTGTGTCTATGAAATGTTGATGGATGAACTTTCATGGATTCAAATCTTCCCTGGTGCCTGGTAACCCGAGCCAAGGGACAGCCACAGGGGCATGGAGGCAGAAGGGAGGTGCTCCGTGCCTCTGAGAAAGGAATCAATGAACAATAGCGAGATCTTCCTGGCCACCCTCTGTGGAAACCAAGACACCTATGAAGGCCTGTTTTGTCCTTTGCGGCGACCCTGTGGTCCCCAGATGCTGCTGAGGGTCATCTAAGGAAGCTAGGGCTAGCAGGCCACCCACAGGTGGGGACACATTGGGACTCCATGTGTCCTCCCAGACCTAGGAGTCCCCCCACCACCACCACCGAAATGTCAGAAGCCAGATTCCCTGATATGACTGGACTCCATGGAGACAGTCACCCAGACCATTACCAGCGATCCTTTCCTGAACAAGCCCTTCTGTTTCCAACCCCATCATAGAGGCACCTCCTCCTTGGGGCTAAATCCACCATCCTGGCCAGCAGCCCAGGGGAGGCACCAGGGAGGAAGCCTGAAGCCCCAGAAGGAAGTGTGGGTGTGCCTGAGACCGCTGGGTGCAGGCCAACACCTTAGGAAGATGAAGGCTGGAGGAGAACTGGAGGCAGGGCAGTTGGGGGGAATTAGGGCTCTGACCTCAGGGGTCGGCCAGGAGCCTCCTCCTGCAGGGACCCTCGGGCCGCCATGCCCCGGGACAGTGCCAGCTGCCCTCCTTCCCTCAGCCACAGCTCTGGGCTTGGTCCAGGACCATCGATCTGCGAGTGAAGTGTGAGCCTGGGCCGGAGGCGGGAGCCAGGACACCCCAGGCGAGCCCAAGAGCCTCCGGGGAGTCCTGTTCCAGGTCCCCAGCCGATGTGCAAGGGGATCCCCACAAGGGGGCGGAGGGAAACCCCGGAGGCCCGAGGGAGGAAGCGAGCCCAGTGGCTCGGCGGCCAGCCCAGAGCACTCGCCGCGCGCCTCTCTGGGCAGTGGGTGGGGAAGGGGCGAGAGAGACCCTCGGCTCCTCCGAAACTTCGAGTGAACCCCTTTTCCCGGAGACCCGCCTTTCGACAGCGCGTGCCTCCCGAGGGTGCCCTCCTGCGCCGGCACGATCTCAGGACCGCGCGCGGGGCTCCCTCCCCGCTCAGTCTCCTCCCCACGCGCCCCCTCTCCGCCCGGCTGGCCAGCGCCGCCGCGTCCCCCGCACTGCCCCCCGCCCGCGCCCGAGCCGCCGCGCCGCCGCAGGCTGCCGCTTCGCCCCGTGCTCCCGGCGCGCTCGGCCCCGGCTCGGCCCCGTCCCCGAGCGCGGACCATGGAGTAGGCGGGCGGCCCCGCGACACGCTCCCGCAGCCCGCGAGGCCGGAGCCAGCCCCGGGTGGCCTCGCCAGCCGGCCGAGTTGACCAGCGGCGGGCCCTCCTCCCGCCGGTCCTTCCCGCTCCTCCTCCTCGGCCGCCGCCGCCGCCCCCGCCTCCCGGCCGCCCCCGCCGCCCCCGCCGCGCCGCCGCCCGAGGCCGAGCGCGGACGCCGAGCGTGGGAGCCATGGCGCGCGAGGAGGACGGGGACCCCGAGCGCCGGGAGGCGGCGGCGCGGGCCAGCGGCGACGAGGAGGAGGAAGAGGGAGAGGAGGGACTGAGCGACAGCGACGACGAGGACGAAGACCGGGAGACCGGCGGCAGCCGCGAGGAGGAAGGGGAGGCGGCGGCGGCCGCCGGCCAGGAGCGCAGCGAGGACACGCCGCCGCCGAGCGCGGAGCCGTCTCCAGCCGCCGTCCCCGCCGCGGCCGCCCGTGACCGGAGCGGCCGCCGCCCGCCTGGGCCCCCACCGGGGCCGCCGCCCTGCCTTCCGAGGATGCCGCCGTCGCCCGACGAGGAGGAGCGCGAGCGTCGCCGGAGCCGCCGCAGGGACCTTCTGCTGAGCCAGATCTGCTTCCTGGCCTTGGTGGCGCTGCTGCTCTGGTCGCTGTCGAGCATGCAGGAGCACGACGGTGAGTGCTCGCTGCCCACCCCGAGTGGGCGCTGCGGCTCCGGCGGTGGCGCGGGGCTCCTGGGGCCAGGCGCGCAGGGTGCGAGGCCAAGGCACCCTCTGCCCGTCGGAGAGGGGCCCGGAGGCGGGGGCTGCACGGTGGGGCAGCGGCCGGCACGCTGGGGCGCCTGGCTGCCCTGGGAACCCTTACCTGTGCCTCCTGGCCCTGCCATTCCTGCCCACAAGCTGGAGGGCTGGGGGCGGCGGGGCCTGTTACCCTAAACAAGTACCCCGTGGCCAGTATTAAAGTTGTCCTGGTAAGCTTCGTACCTGTGCGGGTGACCACCTGTGCGCTCCTTGACTTGGGGACGGAGGGCAGGAAGAGGGTTGGCTGACTGGTGAACGCAGGATAATCTTTAAGGAACAGGCAGGATAGACCCGGCTTGGAAAGCTCCATCCTCGGGGCTTTCCAGAACAGGTGCGGGAATTCCTGGTGGGAAAAAAAGTGCCGGCTAGGGTTTCAGACTGGTTCTCTTCCACCGACCGACCACTCACTGGGAAGAATGATCCCTTTTGTGGACTTGCGGCTCTGAAGAGAAACCGTTAGACCGCCCCGTCCCTACTCACGGTGCCCTGCCATGGGTCTCCCTTTACTCACAACTTTTGTCTGATTTTTGTCCTTGGCCTTTCTTGAGCTGCAATAGACCTCGTGGAGAAATGTGCTCAGAACAGTTGTCCACTGAAAAGAGTTTGGACCGGGGGTATGGAGCTGTCAAAGGAACGGAGGAAAGGCTTGGAAAAATAACTGTTGTAAACGGTTTTATATCCCAGCCAATGCAAGTGGCCCGGCTCGTGGGAAAACAGCCATATAAATGCTTGTGAGAAAAAGCAGTTACAGATACGTGCTTTGGTGTTGAGGTAGACGTAGCCCCAGTACCAGGTGTGAGGAAATGCAGAAAGAAGGCATTTGGGTAGTGGTGGTCAAGTATTTTTAAGGGTGCCATCGGTTAAAAAAAGGGACCGCCCCCCAAATAGGCTGTTCCTGTGCCTGTCGGGGAAAGCAGATGGTGGGTCTTGGTTCGGGTCTTAGCAGACCTCTCGACAGACTTCAGCGTATATGGTCATAGAGAGTCCGTCCTGGTCTTCAGTGGAACCCACTCCTCTCCATTTCTCCTGGAGCCTGCATTGTCAGGCCTTAGGGGCTGACATCAGGGAGGGGACTGAGCTGGGTGAGGGAGGCTGAACCTCTCTCCAAGGGCAGAGTCAGACCTTCCGGAAGCAGTTCCTGGCCAGTTCTCACAAAGAAGGTTTTCATTCACCCCCTTTTCACCTTCCCAAAAATAGCGCAAAGCCAGCCTATTTTTTTTTTTTTTTGCACCACTTTCAGAAAGGGTTGTTTCAAGTCAATTACATGCCAGCCATTTTCCCATGTTGGGGTTTTGTATACCTTAGAGTTCCCACCGCTTTCTAGGCTACAAATGACATTTTTCTGGATGGAGAATGTGACCCAGACAGTTAGTCCATCCATGGCAGTGGGCTGCCTTGGCCCCGGGAAAGCTGGGATGTTCAGGGGAGGTGTGCCAGACACTCTGCAAACTTGAAACTTGGCGATTAGATGTCATTTGGAAATGGTCTCCCTATCAGGGACATTTCTGTCCAGGTGCCACCGACTCAGATGTAGTTCCACTGCACAACCCTTTCCATCATCCTTTCCAAGGAGCATTCTCCTTCTTACCATTTACATTTTCCTGCCTCTCCACCCCCTCCATCCCCTTCCATAAATATGAGGCTTAAGAGGACCCACTGGGAGGGGACCACTCAACCCCCACTCCATGCTAGTTGTAATTCTCTCTCACATCACCATTTCTTCCACTTGGAAGTTTCAATACGTGATGCACAGCAGTATTTCGCAAGGCCCAGGTTTTTCGATGTCGTTTTTAAGATACCAATTAATGTGTGTGAAGCTGCAAATGACTAATTTGGCTTGAGAGGTTTCTGATCAGCACACTCAACCATTTGAATAGTAACTTCTACCCTGGCAACTTCGGGGCTGCTCTCCTTGAGGGTCCTTTTAGGGTGGATAAAAAGTTTGGACTTTAGCCTTGTTTTAAAGACACTGTGACTTGGAGAGGCCTCATGATAGGGTCACACAGCGGTTGAAGAGTAGAGGAAGAAACCTAGAGAGGGTGACCTGGCTCTTTGATCCCACCTCTGTTTCCTGGTATTCACGCCACTACCATTCGTGCCACCAGGTGCAGCTTTGTGATATTTATGTAACCACACAGGGGTACCTTCGCAATGATCAAAGGTGATGTTTTTATTTATCTACCTTTAAAACCATGCAGTGATTAAGTGAAACTTCTCAGAAGCCTGTTTTCTAACACATGTTGATTTTTCTGTCCTATACACACATCCACCCCCCCACACACACACACATGTATATAAAGGACAGTTCTTTTACCAAACCAAAATAGAGATCGAGGCAGGTGTGTTACATAATGTTGAATAGCATTTCTAATTGTCTGGGGTTGGAGATCCTTTTCAGGACATCTAACCAAACTCAGTCTAGATTCTTTTCTGCTAAGATGAGACAGGAGTCCTTTTAAGGTTAGGTCAGGAAGAATTAATGCTGGAATCAAGAAAAATGTTGATTCTCACAGCAACAAAAGCAATGACAACATTAACTGGAATTAGGCAGGCTCGTCACCGTGCTAAGTAACCTTTCTATGCAGAGCCTCATTTAAGTCGCAGACACTCCTTGCGGAAGGTTGAGCCTCCAGCAGTGAAGGGAAAAGGAGCCCTGGGTGCTCTATTTAGTTGTTGCCAATGAAGATCTTAGTTTTGATATTTTCAAAGCCATTTGAAATAAGGTGTCAGATTTACTAAGGAGGATTTTCTTTGCTTTTTCTTTTCGCAGTGTGAATGTATTGCTTTGTGTGTTTTGAGTGGTTTAAAAGTATTTAATTTCTCTTTGAAGTAAGGAACCTGGTCCTCTTTATTCCAGAAGTGGTGTGGATAAAGTCCAGAGCTTCGAACTCAGGAGTAATGAGATATCCCCTCTAGAAGGTTCCTAGGGAGGCGAATAGTGAATATATATATAAAAAAATTATGCATACGTATGTATGTGTAAACTTTGAGCTACTTTTTGACTTGGTTACTATTGTTGCATACCAGATCACCCCAAAACACAGTGGTGTCAAACTTCTATTTTGTTTTTCTACTCAAGGGTACTTGGTCAGGAATTTGGACAGGGCGGAGTGGGGGATGGCTTTGTCTCTGCTGCGTTATGTCTGGGACCTCTGCTGGAGAGATGGGAGGGCTGGGGACTGACAGCTGGGGTCTGCTGTCCTTGGGGGGGCATCATCACTGCCATGTTTGGGGTTCCTGCCAGCTGCTGGCAGGACCCTCAGCGGAGCTGTCAACCAGGACACCTACTTGTGGCCTCTCCATGTGACTGCATTTGAACTTCCCCAGAGCGTGGCAGCTGGGGTCCAGAAGAACAAGGTGGACGTGCAGGCATTTTTATGTCTCAGCCTCAGAAGTCACGTGGTACCACTTCTACTGTTTTCTGTTGGTCAGGGCAGGGACAGATGTCAACCCAAGTCCAAGGAGAGGGGATGTAGATGCCACCACTTACTCGAGGTAGGACTGTCAGCATACGTTCACGATAGGAAGCGAGCGTGTGTGATGGGAGATATTGTTGTGGCTGTCTTTGGAAAACCAGGGATGCAAAGGGATGATAACTTAGGAGTGATTATAGACATTTCCCAAGATAGTAAAAGGCAAATAGTACATATATGTGTGTGTGTGTGTGTGTGTATGTATGTATATATGTATATATACACACACACATGTATATATATGTGTGTGTATGTATATATGTGCATGTATACGTATATTTATTTTTTGTGTATATATGTACACATATGTATATGTATATTTGTGTTTGTATGTGTTTACATGCATGTCTATGCATGTTTTGCATGTATGTATATATGCATGTGTATGTGCATACATTTATGTGTATTGTGTATGGACATATGTATGTGTGTATATGTCTATATGTGCATGTGTGCATATATGTGTATGCATATGTATATATATGTGTAGGCGTGTATATGTATGTATGTGTTTATGTATATGTGTGCATGCATATGCATGTCTGTGTTCATGTATTTGTATGTATGCATACATGTATATTGTGTATGTACATTTGTATATGTGCATATGTGTGTATATATGTTTGTATATGTGCACATGTGTGTATATATTGTATATGTGTGCATATGTATTTATGTGTGCATGTGTGTATATACGTGTGTATATATGTATATGTGTGTATGTATGTGTATATGTTTTTTGGTGTGTGCATGTATGCATATGTGCATGTATTTGTGTATATATGCATATGTATGCATATATACATGTGTATACGTGTGTATATAGGTATATGTGTATGTATGTATACATGCAAATGCATGCATGTGTATGTGTGTGTATATATATGTATAAGTATGCATGCATATGCATGTCTGTCAGTATGCACATGTATACTGTGTATGTATGCACATCTGTGTATGTGCATATGTGTATATATTGTATGTCTGTATATGTATTTATGTGTGTATATGTGTGTATGTACTTGTGCCTGTGTGCATGCATGTATGTGCATGTATGTGCGTGCGTGTGTGTGTGTATACAGTCTTTACTGCAATACTTTCCAGTCATGAAAACATTGCTGCTCTCTCTAACTGGTTGGGGTCCAGAGGTAGTATGTGAAGAGAGACTGCAGTGGGGATTTGAACGGTAAATTCCACTTACAGAGCTGAGAGCCTGTCTTTTGCTTTGTGCTTCCTGTTCCTCAGGGGACAGTGACCATGACCTTCCAACCCCTCGCGTGGCTTCCTGGGAGGCCTTGCTGGATTCTCCAGCCCTGTCTTCCCTCCCTGCCCTCTCCTGTCCATGGTCACCACTCTGGCCTTTCTTCTGCTCCTCAGAAGGGGGGCCACTTCTGCAGGTGCTGGTCTCACTGTCACCACCGCAGCCAGTTCATCCTTCGTCCTTCACTTCCGGACCCAAGAGCTTCCTGCCCGGGTCTTGCTCTCTGAACACACCGCGTTTTCCCTTGTTAGCCTTTATCGCAGTTGGCAATTATGTATTTATGTGCTTGGGGTTTGAACACCATCTCCTCTTCGCCAGATTCTAAACTCCAGGAGGTCAGGGACCCTCTATACTTTCCTCACCTTTGTCACCTCATCACCCCACCCAGAGTAGATGTGCAAAGGCATTTGTTAAGTAAGGAAGCTGTTTTGATGTCTGACCGACAGTGCCTGTGATAAAACCTAACTACGTGTGTCACAGACCCACTTACAGGCACACACTGTTTTCATGATTTATAATTCTGCTTCCAATCCAGCAAATTTGAGGCTGTTACACGTTTTTTACCAACTAACCCTGAGCTGAGAAGGGTGAATGCCTTGCTCAGCGTCACTTCACTAAGGACAGGATCTGAACCCAAGCCCACCCGTCTCAGAGCTGCGGGCCACAGCACCCCGGCCCTAGCCTAGGAGGGGACAGGAATGGAAAGTGGGAATCACGCTGCCTTTTTCAGTCGACTTGGGAGTAAAGGAGTAACAGAAGGTTGCTTTCATAGAAGCAGTATTTTAGAAAAACATTCGTTTTCAACCTTTTCTATTTTCTGCCTAAACATATATAGATGTGTCTCCTCCTTCCTCCTGGCTTTTCTTAGCTGCTCATCAACCCAGATTTTTCTCAAAGATTTCCTTCATTTGCGAGTCTTGAATCCTTGTGGGAAGATTTTTTTCCCCCCCGAAGGGTTGGCAAAGCCAAAAGAATTGCAAAACCAGCCATTTGCTGAGATTTCCAAGGCCTGGTGGAAGCTGGCTGATGGGACAGGATTTTGGCAATCTTGTTTTTCCTTGAGAAGATTTCTCTTCCTTGAGCAAAATAACTTTTTCAGGGGGAATAATTGTATGCAGACTTTTATAATAGGGAAACCGGGGTTTGGGGGGGTTCAGAAAATGTTCCTGGGAGTTCCCCTTGTGTCTTAGTGTGTTATGAAGCAGATTAGTATCCGTGAGGACGCAGGTTCAATCCCTGGCCTTGCTCAGTGGGTTAAGGAGCTGGCGTTGCCCTGAGCTGTGGTGTAGGTCGCAGATGTGGCTCAGATCCCACATTGTTGTGGCTGTGGTGTAGGCCGGCAGCTACAGCTCCGGTTCGACACCTAGCCTGGAAACTTGCAGATGCCACATGTGCAGCCCTAAGAAGAAAAAAAAAAAGAAAGAAAGAAAGAAAGGAAGAGAAAAAAGAACATGTCCCTGAGGTTGTACAGCCATTGAGTAGTCCTGCCAGGAAGGGAATTCGAGTTTGGCCTTTTCCTGCCTTCAGTTTCTGTAGAGCTCGTTTGGCAATGCTTTTTGTTTCTCGTTTGCAGCCGTCTCAAATATGGTGTCATCCTGTGGGATTTGAGAATTGGAAGTATTGAGGATTCAGGGGAAGGAGGTTTTTCTGTGAGTGAAGTGGTGCTGGGCACCACTCAGGCAGTTGGGATGATGGGGGGTCATAATTTCTCAGATGTGGATGGTGTCTTTCAGACCCTCTCCGACTGCGGAGGTCTCATGGGGTCCACCTGCTGGTCACTTATCCTCATCCCCTCGGCTGTGAGTCCTGGGGGCTTTCCCGGCCCTCTCTGGTCTCTCCAACCCTGCCTCCACCTTTGGAAATGGTTCCTTATGAAACTGCCTTCAGCCACATCCCTCGAGTGAGCTCCTGCCTGGACCTGGCCCCTGTAAGACACAGGGATCTGCATTCTTCCATTCAGTAACCACGTGGCTGGCTTTTTGCTTGTTGCTGGGGTGACAGCCATGTGTGAGGCGGATATCCACAATATCCCCCTGATGCTCAGATTGTAGTGGGAAGAGAGGCACTGGCAACTCATTTTTGAGAATTGTGAGAGATACAAATGAGAAACACAGCGTGGGTGAGGAGGAAGTGTTGGTGGTCAGGAGAAGCTGGCACCTAGAAAATAAAAAGAGTTAGGTTGGTGAAGAATGGAGGGCAGAAACACAAACTTAGAGAAGAAAGGGTAAAAGAAATGGGAAGGCAGTTTATACACACATACGTGCGCGCACACACACACACACAATTGTAGATGGCCAGTAGACACAGGGAAAAATTCTCAGCCTTGGTGCAACCAGGGAAATCTAAATTTTAAAATGATGAAATACAATTTTCCAATTCCAGACCGGCAGAAATGAAAACAAAGTGGTGGCTAAGATGCCAGGAAGTCAGCTTCTCTCCTTTTCTGCAGGTGAGGGGAGGTAAATCGGTGCCCTAACCTTGTGGGAGATGACAGCGAGCTGATCAGGCATTAGGCACAGACCCTCCCACAAAGCCTTGGCCTTTTAATGAGTTTGATGCACAGAAAGGGGAGTGGCGGGCTGCAAATGGCGGTGCAGAGATATTTGAGACTTATGGAAACTCAGCATAGCTGGCTGGACCCATCTGTGACAGTGGAGCATGTTGGTCATGACTCTGTGAACTCTGGAGTTTAGAGATTAGGTGGGAGTTTGAGGGAACGGGGCAAGGCCCTGTCGTTCCTGGAGCTGTCCAAACCAGTCCAAGTTGCTTATTTAAATCATAAGATTCAGCCATTATTCTTGATTGTCAGTCGCTCCTCATTTCTGGGAGAAGGAGAACAAAAAGATAAGGAAGCTCCTCACTGACCTAGTTTGGAGGAATTTCGTATTGCAACTTTGTAATTTTCTCTTCATTTCCCCCGTGTGCTCCTGCACCCCGTGTGCATTTTCACTTTGGTGACATGCCGTGGACTCTGAATTTGTGAAGAACAGGAAGTACCAAATGGGTTTCTTGAGCGGGACTTTGATGTAAGGACAAAGGGCATGGTGAGAAGCACGGGGTGGCCAGGAGAAAGGAGGTGCCAAGTGGACGGCAAGATGTCACTAGCACCCTTTTTTCCAGTGTGTTCTTTTTCCAGTGGTGCCAATGTGTTCTTTTTCAGATTCTTTTCCATTGCAGTTTATGATAAGATACTAAATATAGTTTTGCTTGCTATATAGTAGATCCTTGTTTGTCTATTTTATATATGGTAGTTTGTATCTGTTAATCCCCTCCTCCTAATTTATCCCTCCTCCACCCCCCTTTTCCCCTTTGGTAACTGTAAGTTTGTTTTCTGTGTCTCTGGGTCTCTTTCTGTTTTGTAAATAAGTTCATTTGTATCTTTTTGTTTGTTTGTAGAGCCCACATCTAAGGGATATCATACGATATTTATCTTTCTTTAACTTAATATGATAATCTATAGGTCTATCCATGTTGCTGCAAATGGAATTACTTCATTCTTTTTTATGGCTGAGTAGTATTCCGTTGTTTATATATATGGAACATTGGAATATATATGAATATATATGTGTGTGTGTACACACACACACACACACACACACCACATCTTCTTTATCCATTCATCCATCATTGGATGTTGAGCTTGTTTCCCTGTCTTGGCTATTGTAAATAGTGCTGCTATGAATATTGGGATATATGTATCTTTTCAAATTAGAACTTTCTCCAGATACCTGTCCAGGAGTGCGGTTGCTGAATCATATCCTATCTCAATTTTTAGTTTTTACAAGTGCCATGTTTTTTTGTTTTTTGTTTGTTTGTTTTGGCTGCACCCACGGCATGTGAAAGTTCCCGGGCTAGGAATGGAACCTCAGCCACAAGCAGTGACAACACCAAATCCTTAATTGCTAGACTACCAGAGAATTTCTGCTAGCACCATTTTTTAAAAAATAACATGAAATGCTCATTTGGGGACATTTTGACTTTGATTATGGGTAGGATACCTAGGTGGAATATTGCTAATGGTTGAAAGTCAAGATTATAAATAGTTGTTACAGGGAAGATTTTGTAGGCATTGCTTGAGGGTGGAAATTGTATCTTCCGTCAGTCCTGTGTGTTTCAGTTTTCCCTGCACATTATAATCACTGGGGGACTTTAAGCCTTCCTCAGGTCTGGGTCCTGTCCCCCCATGGATTGTGATGTAATGTCCCTGGGTATAGCCTGGGCTTTGGGATTTTTCAGAAGTGTGGCAGGTGGGTCTACTGGGCAGCCAGCACTGGGCACCATTGGGCCAGATCAGTGGTCAGAAAATCTTTTCTCAGCCGTCTCAGTGCCCTTCATAGCTGAGCTGTGAAGTACGCTGGGCTTAATTTTTCTGTCCTGAGCGAGAATTAGTATTTGTTTTTCTGCTTAGGATCCTAAGCCCTTACCAGTAATTGAAGCCCAAACTTTCCTCTGGCTGCCTTCATCTCCTCAAATGTACAGTGCTGTTAAATATTCTATCTCCTTCTCTTTGGAAGAAATCTTCTCTAGATTCTTCTGGCCTATTCTGGTCCGGACAGGTTGCTTGTTAAATCTACTGCCCAGCTGGCATCTTGACATCTTCAGCTTCACCCTCCGGAGTTTTCTGTTTGTTTGTTTGTTTTTCCTCGGGCTCTCATGTTGAGAGCCCGGTTTCCTGGCACCCACATGTGTCTTTCTTGGTTCAGTCCTTCATTTTTGGTGTTCATTTTTGGGATTGCACACTCCAGGTGCCTCCTAAGACGAGGGGTGTAGAGATGACAAAGTTTGAGACACTGTAGGTTTGAAAACATACTAATTCTACCTCCACACTTAGAAGACGATCGTTAGGCTGGAGCAAGGGTTTAGGTTGGAGCACATTTTCCTCAGTTTTGAAGGTATAGCTCATCCAGCCTCCAGTGTTGCCTCTGAGAAATCTGATGCTGCCTGAGCTTTTATTTATTTATTTATTTAACCATCCTGCCGCATCTGGAGCTCCCGGGCCAGGGATCAGATCTTAGCCTCAGCCTCGAACTAAGCTGCAGCTGTGGCAACGCCAGATCCTTAATCCATTGTGCTGGGGCTGAGGATCAAACCCAGGTCCCGGGGCTCCCAAGATGCTGCCAATCCAGTTGGGTCACAGCAGGAACTCCCTGAGGTTTTATTTTCTTTGTATGAAACCTGTTCTTTTTTTTTCTCTCTCTCTGAAAGCATGTATGCTCATTGCTCTGCTCCTGATGATCAGACATATCACAATTCTATGACTGCTGCAGTTCTGTTTTCATGCATTTTCCTGGATATATCGCCTGGTTCTTTTAATCTGGAAGCTTACGTCCTTCAGATCTGGGAACTTGTCTTTTGTGATTTCCTCCATCCTCACTTCTTTACTCTTGGTGGATTATCTCGTATTTAGGTGTTTGACTTCCTGAATTGACCTGATTTTCTTATCTCTTCTCCCTTATTTTTTTTTTTCATCCTCTTGCTCTAGTTTCTGTAACCGTATCTTCTATATTTGAATTTTTTTTATCTTATTTTATTTTTTGAATTAAAGTATAGTTGATTTATAATGTTGAGCCGATTTCTGTTGTACAGCAGAGTGACCCAGTCATACACAGACACATACACACACACACAGTCTTTCTTCTATTATCTTCCATCATTTAACCATTTCTCCTAATTCTCATACTGAGCTTTTAATTTCTGCTGTCATATTTTTAATTTCCAAGAGCTCCTTTCCCCCCTGCAGGTTATTTTTAGTACTGTCCTGTTCTGCTTCCTCAACACTGTCTCAAATCCTACATCCCTGTGTGTATTAATAGCAGCCTTGGAAGTTTTCTTTTCTCTGTAGGGACTCTCTCCGAGTTGCTGTTGTGTATTTGTTGTTGTTGTTTTGCATATTGTGTGCTTTTTTTTTTTTTTTTCTTATGTCAAGGAACCTTCGGCCTTTACTCATATATGAGGCCGTTAGGAAGATAATTAGAAACCGTGCACATGGGAGGGGCAGCCGACGGCACCTCTGTAAAGTGATCTGTGTGGGCCATATCGCTGGCAATGCTCCTGTCTCCAGTTTTAGGTCTTCATCAGGGAGTGGTCAGATTTCCCAGAGAGGGGTCACCCAGTCTCCTTGAGGGAAACGACGTTACTTCCGGGACTCCAGTGGGAGAGGAAGTTGGTGTCGTGTGTATGTAGGACGTTTCTGCAGCAGAAACGCTGCTATACTCAAGGACAGTATGAGTGTGAAAGAGCTGATTGTTTAGCAGCATTGCAGGACCATCCCAAGCTGCCTAAGTCTCCTCCCTTCCTCCTTCCCCTCCCCTCCCCCGGCCTTCCTCCTTTCTTTCATTTTTCTTTTTTATAGTTTTGCTTTTTAGGGCCACACCTGCAGCATATGGAAGTTCCCAGGCTAGGGGGCGAATTGGAACTAAGTTGCCGACTTACACCACATCCACAGCAACACCAGATCTGAGCCGCATCTGCTACCTACACCACTGCTCATGGCAAAGCCAGATCCTTAACCCACTAAGCGAGGCCAAGGATCGAACCCACATCCTCACAGATACTAGTCAGGTTCTTTACTGCTGAGTCACAACGGGAACTCCTCCTTTCCTTTAACTCCTTTACACATGATACTGGTACGAGTGAGTTGCTGCCTCCTGGGAGGTCTAATGGTCTAATAGTGGAAGGCATGGCTTTTACCATATCCTTTTTTCATTAACTGAAATTTTTGTTAGGATAGTTGTAGGGTTCACTTGCAGTTGTAAGAAACAATACAGAGAGATTCTTTGTACATTTCCTCCAGTTTCCTTCCAGGTAACATCTTGCAAAACTTGAGTTTGATATCATAACCAGGGTAGTGCCATTGATGCAGTCCACCAACCTTGTTCAGATTTCCCCAGTGCCATTTATATTCGACTACACGTGTGTGTGTACACGTGTTTGCACACGCACATGCGTGTGTGTGTGTGTATTGAGTTCTATACAATTTTATCATCTGTGTAGGTTCCTGTTACCCCTGCAGTCAAAATATTGGAATGACCCAGCATCACAGAGATAACTTCTGTTGCCCTTTTATGACCACACACACTCCATGTACCTTTTTCTACAAGAGGAAGTCAAGTGAAGTAACTCCTGTCAACCTTTTCCCCAAATAAAGCTAATTCAAAAATTAGAACTCTGGAAGTTCCCTTCGTGGCTCAGCAGTTAACAAACCCGACTAGGATCCATGAGGAGGCAGGTTCCATCCCTGGCCTCGCTCAGTGGGTTAAGGATCCGGTGTTGCCGTGAGCTACGGTGTAGGTCCCAGACGCAGCTCAGATTCTGCATTGCTGTGGCTGTGGTGTAGGCCAGCAGGTATGGCCCTTAAAAAAAAGTGAAAAAAAAAAGAAAAGAAAAGGAAAGAAAATTAGAACTCTAAGGATTAAGGGAAATTCCACCACCGGTAATGTTGCTTGCTGTGCCCGGAGATGGCTTGTGGTCTGGGATGGGAAGCGAGTGTAAAGTGAACCAGGGCCAGACGTGGAGTTTCTCAGTCACTGCAGGTGTATTACTTTCAGGTACAGTAACCTCAGCGAAGGGCCAGGTAAAGGCTCCGCATGTCTAGTTAGCAGTTTCTCCGGTGAATAATTTTTTTTTCTATCATTTGCACAATATTTCTGAATGAATGCTCCATGGAAATTGTTCACTCTTTTGTTCTTCAAGCAGTTTAACCATGGCCTTTGCTGTTGTTGTTGCATTTTTTTTTTTTTTTTTTTTGTCTTTTAGGACTGCATCTGCGGCTTATAGAAATTCCCAGGCTAGGGATTGAATTGGAGCTGTAGGCGGCAGACTCTACCGCAGCCACAGCAACGTGGCATCCAAGCCGCATCTGTGACCTACACCACAGCTCACGGCAACGCCAGATCCTTAACCCACTGAGCGAGGCCAGGGATTGAACCCAAGTCCTCATGGATACTAGCTGGGTTTGTTAACTGCTGATCCACGACGGAAACTCCTAGCCATGCCCTTTGAAACACTGCTTTCACTGTTCTTTGTTGGCTGGTGTGGAATACTGGAGATGGAGATCTTGGGGATCTTTTATCTTAACATCTGATTTTAGGTTTGAGGAAACTGACATGAAGGAGAACTGAAACTGGGGCCAGAAAACCCTGGTTTTCTGACTCGTTGCTTAGTAAATACTTAAGGGAAAAAAAAAAAAGCCAGCAGAAAGTTCAGATTAGAAATATATTTAATGCAGATGGACTGGGTGAAATTATTTCAAATTCTGAAATGTTTCTGAAGTGCTAGAATCTCGCTGGGAATTACTTGGCGTGCGGTGTGGTCACTAAATGGGGAAAATGAGGGAATTTTATGAGGCACTGCTCCTTCTAGCAGATGAGATTTATTCAGAAATACTGGCTCTTGTGACCCTGTTAGCTTTTGCTTTAGGAGAAAGTTACTGTTTGGGGTTTTTCTTCTACCTGGGTAGTCACCTCGAATAACCATGAGAATGATTAGTCATTTTGGAAATTAGTGCTCATGAATTTTTCTTAGTAGTGATTTTTGTTTCCCTTTTGTCGTTTTAGGGCCATACCTGCGGCATATGGAGGCTCCCAAGCTAGGGGTCCAATTGGGGCTGTAGCCACCGGCCTGTGCCGTAGCCACAGCAACGGAGGATCCGAGCCGTGTCTGTGACCTACACCACCGCTCACGGCAACACCGGATCCTTAACCCACTGAGCAAGGCCAAGGATCGAACCCGCAACCTCATGGTTCCTAGTCGGATTCGTTAACCACTGAGTCACGACGGGAACTCCAGTAGTGATTTTTGAGTTTAAAAGATTTCACCTGGTTTCATCTCCGATGTTGCAATTCTAGTCTGTGATCTGAACTTGACTTCCAAAGAAAGTGAAGTTTCCTAGCACCTTAACAACCCAGGCTTAGAAAAATCTGATAGTAATGACCTTCTTAATGGGATTTCATTGTGTGGTCATTAGAAATCACAAGTGTTTGTGGGGGTATGTGCAGAAAATGTGTCACTGAACCTACTTTCCTTAAATCTGGGCAGGAGGAAGGTCAGTTTCAGTATTTTCCAGCATTGTGGTAAATTTCCTCCCTTATGTATTTTAACACTGATGTAATACTATATATATATAGTGTCTTGAATCCTGCTTTTTTTCCTTTTTTTTTTAAATGGCCATACCGCTGCATATGGAAGTTCCCAGGGCAGGGTTTGAATCCAAGCTACGGCCATGACCTACACCGCAGCTGCGGCAACATTGGCTCCTTTAACCCACTGTGCCAGGCCAGGGATCGAACCTGTGCCTCCACAGTGACCCAAGCCACTGCAGTCAGATTCTTAACCCATTGTGCCACAGCGGGCACTCCTTGAATCCTGCTTTTAAAATTCAGAACAACTCAAGTACAGTGGAATTGACTGACATTGAGGATTCAGAACAGAAATATCACCCCTCAAAACTCAGACTATCACTCTGTCCTCACACCCTCCCCCATCCCTAACCCCTGTTCTCTGTCACAGTAGTTTTATCCTTCTGAGAATGTCACACAAATGGAGTTCTACAGTTTGTAATTTTTTGACACTGGGGTCCTAGTTTGTAGATAATTTTGATCAGAGATGGATATTGAACTTCATCAGATGCTTTTCCTGCATTAATTGATACGATCCCATGGCTTTTCTTTTTTAGCCAGTTAATTTGGTGGATTGCATGGATTGATTTTCCTGTGTAGAATCAGCCTTGCGTACCGTGGATAAGCCCCCCTTGACCAGGGGTGTGTTTTTCATGGTACATTTTCCTGGATTGGAACTGATCATCGTTTGTTGAAGATTTTTGTGTCTGTGATCACCCAGAGTATTAGTCCTAGTTTTCTTTTCTTCTGCTCTCTTTGGTTTTGCTGGCCCCATAACATGAAATGGGAGGTATTTCCTTCTCCTTTCTTTTCTGGAGGAGGTCGTGTAGAATTGGTGGATTCTGCTCTTTAATTTATTATAAACATTGCTCTGACATCAAACTGAAAAATTAATTTCAGTGTCTGCCTAATAATATTATTAAAAATCATGGTATTTCTTAGTACTTATTATGTGACCTTTATTATTATATACTGTATGCACCTATATAATAAATACCTGCATATACATATAAAATCTTATATATTGTGACATTTATTGAACACATAGCATGTTGGAGACACTGTTCTAAGAACTTTTCCTGCGCTAGTGGAGTAGGTGCAATTATTATCCCCATTGTATCTGCAAAGAAAAGGCACAGAGAGTGTAGGTCAGTTGCTCAAGCTCACAAAATTTCTACGTAGCCAAGTAGGATCGAAACTCAGGCTGACTGACTCCAGATGCCAGTCGTTTTAACTATGACACTGTAGCCTCTGGTTATATCATAATGTGTTTATTTGGGATACGTAGGTATTTTCCATGTCCTGGCTGTGATGAATGTTCTTGTACCCGAGTCCGTGATGATCTCTGACAGCTTCCTTAGGTTGGATTCTTAGAAGGGCTGTTTCAGTGTCAGAGTGCCTGCCTGTTGTAAAGCTGACACACGCTGCTGTATGATAACTTTCCAGGAATTGAAACCTATTAGAAATTCCAGCAGCAGTGTTTGAGGGCGCTCAATTTAGTTCTCTGCCAGAGTTGAATATTATGGTGATTTTAACACATTTTAATTTACTTTGATGGCAGAAAGACAGTATCTAATTGCTTTCGTTTGCCTTCCCCCTTTAGTAGTGGAACTGAATATTTTTAAAGATGTTTATTGGTCTTTTATTATTTTTTCCCTTGTGAGAAAAATTTGTTCATGTCAGTTTTTCTTCTTTGTCTTTTTTTTTTTTTCCTAGTGGGGTAACAATGTTGTTCTTAGTGATTTGTAAGAATTCTTTATCTAAATCTTTTATCCTATTTCACAAGTTTGGCTGGATTTTCGGCATAGAGAAGAAATTATTTTTATCTAGTCAAACCTCTCTCTCTTTTCCCTTGTATTTTTCTCATTGTTTTATTCTTGGATTCAGGATCTCAATTACATATTATTTATGTAATAAGTATTACATAAATATTTATGCCTTCGAGGCCCTTCCCTATGTTTTATGGCTTAATTTTAAAGAAAATTAACACTTTACTTCATTTGAAATTTATTTTGAGATGGAGATTTACGCAGATCAACAGGTTTAACAGTTAAATTGTTTATTGAATAATACTTCCTTTACCCGCACGTTTGTGGTGTCACCTTTATTCCATGCTTATTCTCTTGTAAAAGCAGTTTTTGTGATGTCTGTTTTGTTCCATTTTCTATTTCTGTTGTTAATTGCTGTAGTTTATTCACGTGTTAATTATCTGATAGGGCAAGACTCCTTCCCTTTTTGGGGAAAAAAAATAACTTGCTGTTATCATCCTTTTCTAGTTCCAGGTGAACTTTAGACTCTCTTAAATTTTGTCCAGATGCCTCTGGATTTTTGACAGATTTATAAAAATTATGGAAATATGGCATTTATGGCATCAATTCATCTCATTTGTAGTGTGCTTCTTCATGTGAGCAAGGATTTAGGAAAAAAAATCTGTCAAGACTCATGATTATTTCCCTGTCTCTTTCTTACATTTATCTGTGAAAGTTATTCTGGTATTCATTATTTACTGTGGGTATTGTTTTACTTCTTATATATTTTGAAATATTTCTTCTTTATAATTTCTTCTTAATTTTATTCTTTTTATATTATTCTTACATATTAAGCTATGTAAGTAATAATAAAAAACAATAATTTGCTATTATAGGGAATTTTTAAATTCATGCTGTAGTTGAATAGTTTTTTAGGGTTGGCTATTGGTTAATCTAGTTATTTTTCATTATGCTATGGAAGTTTCCTTGTCTTTCTGGTTTTCTAAGAGTTTTTTAAAAAAACATTGTATGTGGTCAGACGCCTTGTTAACATTTTTTTGAAGTGTTTAATGATTGTAAGTAAATATCCATATTAAGCTGCTCCTGAAATAAATCCTAGATAGCCCCAATATATTTTTTCTCTTAAAATGACATTGGATTTGATTTGCTTATATTTCCTGTAGAGTTTTTGCTTTTCACTCATGACATACTGACATGTAACTTTTTTTTTTAAACCAGGTTTGGTGTTATCATTACAGTAGTTTTACCAAACTGATGATTTCCATGTTTTTCTCCATTCTGGAATATTTTATGAAGCATGAGAATGATCTTTAAAGTTTGAAAGAATACTTCGTAGTGCTGCCCGGCCTATAGTTTCTTGAAGGTAATTTGGGGGAAACGGTTCAGTTTCTTTCACTGCTGCTTTTCTGTGTAGGCAGTTTGTTTTCCCAGAGAAATGTCAGTTCCATTAAGATTTTTAAAAAATGGGAGTTCCCGTCGTGGCACAGTGGTTAACGAATCCGACTAGGAACCATGAGGTTGTGGGTTCGATCCCTGGCCTTGCTCAGTGGGTTAAGGATCCGGCGTTGCCGTGAGCTGTGGTGTAGGTTGCAGATGTGGCTCGGATCCTGCGTTGCTGTGCCTGTGGTGTAGGCCGGCAGCTACAGCTCCTGTTAGACCCCTAGCCTGGGAACCTCCACATGCCGCGGGTGCGGCCCTAAAATGACAAAAAGGCAAAAAAAAAAGATTTTTAAAAAATGAACAAAATTATGCTTTTCATTTAAAATTTTCAACTTGTCTGTAATGGTGACTATGTAGCATTTCCTCATTACTAGCTTACATTCTTTTTTCCTTGATAAAATCTGACTGTACTTGTTTATTATTTTTGGAAGAACCATCTCTGTGTATCTTTATCAGTTTTGCTTTTCTTCTTGTTTTATGAATCATCGATTACTGCTTTAATAGTTCTTTAAATTTTTCTCTTGATTCCTTTGGTTTCTCTTCTGACATCTTGAATTAAGTGCTTTATATATTTTTATTCTTTCTTGCTAATGATGCATTTGCCTGTGTGAGCAGCTTTAGATTCACATTAAAGGTTTTAACAGGTCATGCAGTCATTATTGTGCTTCTCAAGTCTTATAATTTCATTTTTTTCTGCAATTAATTATTTAGGACACTGATTTTTTAAAATTGAAGGTTAGTTAATTTACAGTGTTAGAGTGGTTAAATTTTTTAAATTAAAGTATAATAGTGTAGTTTATTTACAATGTTGTGCCCATTTCTGCTGTACAGTAGAGTGATTCAGATACATATACACACCCACAGGCACACACAGACACACACAATGCATACACACACACACACATATATATATACACACATGAATATATATATATATATATACACACATACATAATACATACATTCTTTTTTATATTCTTTTCCATCTTGGTCTGTCCCAGGAGATTGGATACAGTTCCCTGTGCTATACAGCAGGACCTCATTGCTTATCCATTCTAAATAAAATAGTTTGCATCTACTAACCCCAAACTCCCAGTCCGTCCCACTCCTTCCGCCTCCTTCTTAGCAACCACAAATCTGTCCTGTGAGTCTGTTTCTGCTTTGTAGGTAGGTTCATTTGTGCCATATTTTAGATTCCATATATACGTGATATCATATGGTATTTGTCTTTCTCTTTATGACTTACTTCACTTAATATGATAATCTCTAGTTGCACCCATCTTGCTGCAAATGGCATTCTTTTGTTCTTTTATGGTTGAGTGGTATTCCATTGTATATATGTACCAAGTCTTAATCCATTCATCTATTGATGGACGTTTAAGTTGTTTCTGGGAGAGTGATTTTTAATTTCTAAGTTATCAGCGTGCTTTTCTGTATATATTTTTAAATGCCAATTTCAGTTTTCTTTCACTTTGTCCAAAGAACAGGACCTTTGATTGAACTGATACCTGTTACTTCATGGTGTAAATGTTTAGTTGGATCTTTATTCATGGAATTTTAATCAGCTGAGAGTTCTTCCCAGTTGTATTAAAACCTGCAATCCCGGAGTTCCCGGAGTTCCCGTCTTGGCGCAGTGGAAACGAATCCGACCTAGGAACCATGAGGTTGCGGGTTCGATCCCTGGCCTCGCTCAGTGGGTTAAGGATCCGGCATTGCCGTGAGCTGTGGTGTAGGTCGCAGATGCAGCTTGGATCTGGCATTGCTGTGGCTGTGGTGCAGGCCGGCAGCTGTAGCTCCGATTGTACCCCTAGCCTGGGAACCTCCTTATGCTGCAGATGCAGTTCTAAAAAGCAAAACAAAAACAAAAACAAAACTCTGCAATCCCAATTTGTATCATTCACATGATTCTTCCTGTCTGTCCTCTTTTCTCTTGTTCTCCAGGAGGTAATAGGACCTCCTCCGTACTCTTTTCCCTGGTTGAGTTTCATTTCCAGATTGGGGGTCTCTGAGTAGATGGATGGAGAAGACACAGTCGTGGGGTGGGGTATGCATTTGAAAACAGTTCCTTTCAGTAGCTTGTTTCTAAGAGAGGCATTCATACCTGGGGATCACTGTGCCCTCCCGGGTCCACCTGTCACCTCCCATTCCTGCATCTTTGAGGCTCGTCCACAGGCAGCATCCTTTATGTATTTCTGTGGTTTTTTTCAGTGGATGTGCAGGAGAGGGTGAATCACATGACACTGGCTAATTACCGTTGTTTCCCAGAATGCCCGTTCAGATTTTAGCTTAAAATGTTTTGTTGGTTACAAAGAAGAAATTTAATTCACAAATAGAGGGGTTCAGCAACAGGTATGTTTATCTAATATTAACCAACTGGTCACTGTGTTTTCCAGGTTCACATCTCTTTCACATGTTTCCCCCCCCCCTTTTTTGGCTGCCCTGCAGCATATGGGGTTCCGGGGCCAGGGATCAGATACAAGCCATGGTTGCAACCTATGCTGCAGATGCAGCAATGCTGGATCCTTAACCCACTGTGCGGGGCCGGGGACTGAACCTGTGTCCCAGTGCTCCAGCGATGCTGTGCAGCCGATCCCATTGGGCCGCAGCAGGAGTTCCCTCTTTCATGTGTTTTACCTCATGTAACTATCTCCACGGAACTGTGGATTCGGTGTTAGTACACTCATTTGAGTTCAAGCAACTTGCCCCACGTCTGGCACACAGGCATGGTAGTTTCCGCTCGGCTGAACGTCCCGGTGGAAAGAGGGTACTGAAGATTTAGTAAGAAGCTGCCCTAGCGTGGTGGGCAGAATAGTCCCCCTCCCTCTCACAGATGTCCACGACCTAGTCCCTGGAGCCTGAGAATGTGTCAGGTTAGGTGGTGAGGGGGAGGAGCTACGGCTGCTGGTGGAATTGGGGTAGCGCATCAGCTGTCTTGGAGATGGGAGGTGGTCCCAGCTTAGCCAGGATGCCCATTGTCATCACAGCGACCCTCACCAGTGAAAGCAGGAGAAGAGTCAGGCAAAGCGATGTGACGATAGAAGCAGAGGTAGTCGCGGTGCCATTACTGGCTTGAAGATGAAAAGGGACCACAAGCCAAGGAATGTGAGCAACCTTTACGATTCCTAAAGAGACAAGAAAACGGGTTTGCCTCCAGAGCCCCCAGGAGGGTCACAGCCCTGCACCTTGAACTTAGCCCAGTGAAATTCCTGTTAGGCATCTGCCTTCTAGCAATGCAAGGTTTTGGTCTGTTTTAAGCAACTCATTTTGTGAGAATTGATTACTATAGCCATAGGAAGTTAATGCACTCAGCTTATCAAATAGTGGCCAATGTCTGACTCTAAAAAGAGAACAGGAATTCCCAGTGTGGTCGACGCTGCAGGCAGCTCACACAGGCATTTTCACCAGCAGGTTCTGCGCGCTGGTTTGATGTGCTGTGTATGTATTTTCTCATTGTGTTACTGACACCCTTCCCCCGTGAGAACGTCAGCTTCCTGGGAGCAGGAACTTCATGTTGTGCTCACTGTCTGATGCTCAGAGCCTGGTATGGGGCAGAAGCTCAATATTTGCTGGATTCTTTCTTTTTACCTGAATGCCAGTGTACCAACTGCATGAGACCTAATTTGCATCCTGGATGAAATATGGCTATCTGTGTTAATAACAGAAATAAAAAGAAAAGGGAAATTGAGTTAAGATGATCCAAGATCAAAGACTAATTTCTGGTGCTCTTTTCAGTATTTGGTTATATGCATAAATATTTTTAACATATTTAGTAAATACTGCTCCCACACTGAGTGATCCTGTCATCACATAAAGTGATCATCATAAAATAACTGCATTGTTGCATCTTACTTATAAAGCTGCTGTTTCACATTGCATTTTTGTGACAACGTATTTAAGTAAAGAGAACTGTCAGTTTTTGTAATTCCATTTCATAGGCTGTTTGACATTCAATTGAATATGTAGGATAGGAGTTCCTGTCGTGGCACAGCGGAAGCGAGTCTGACTAGGAATCATGAGGTTGTGGGTTCGATCCCTGGCCTCGCACAATGGGTTAAGGATCAGGCGTTGCTGTGAGCTGTGGTGTAGGTTGCAGACTTGGCTGGGATCCTCTTTTGCTGTGGCTGTGGTGTAGGCCAGCAGCTGTAGCTCCAATTGGACCCCTAGCCTGGGAGCCTCCATATGCCATGGTTGCAGCCCTAAAGAGCAAAAAAAAAAAGGAATATGTAGGATAGTCCATCGAATATATTGAATATATTGAATACATATATAATTGATATATTGTTGTTTATTTAAAATATTACAGGTTATTTAAAATTCTTGATTTTTTTTTTCTTGCTTTTCAGGGCCACACCTGCGGCATAAGGAGGTTCCCAGGCAATGCCAGATCCGAGCCACATCTGCGACCTGCACCACAGCTCACAGCAACGCCAGATCGTTAACTCACTGACTAAGACCAGGGATCAAACCCACAACCTCATGGTTCCTAGTCAGATTCGTTAACTGCTGCGCCACAACGGGAACTCCTAAAATACTGGGTTACTATTAATTAAATACCTTTGTGCACGAGTCTGTTACATGTCATGGTGACTCTTATTACTAATTATTACTGTGGCTGTAGTGATCCAGTAGGTCTGGGCTAACTGGTAGACCTACAGACAATACCTGTGGAGTTATGGGGTTTCCACGTGTTTCTGTATAGAGCTCTGTCCACTAGGGTCCTTGCCTTAGAGTCGGGAACTCTAGTGAATGCCTCTTACATTTTTGTTTAATTTATTCTCTAGGCATTCTCTGCCTGGCTTCAAGTGTCCCCACCTCATCTCAACCTCAAGTCACCCTTCTACTGAAAACTGTTGCTTATCAGAAATCCCCAGAGCCTCTAGAGGAACTGGAGGCAAAAACAGAGTGATAGTGGGTCAGTGGTAATGGGTCAGCAAGGACAAAGACGGAAAACTCAGCAGGAGGGTATGAACATTGCCCTAAATTAGGTCACATGCTGACCTTTGCGTTTTAAAATTGACGCTGTTTTTCTTATCTGCTCCTCTTGACAGTTGCTTCAGTTTGCCTGCATGCTGATTGCCTCTCTGATAACAAAATCAGAAGGAAAATAGACAAAAATTTAACCAGAATCAATTTCACAAGAGCCCTGAAGAGTCTGGGAGTTGGGGAGGGGACCTCCCTGGGCTCCCTCCGGGCTGTATAGGCGGGCGGTGTGCACTGAATTTCAGACAACCGCTCTGAGCCTGGGAGGAGAAGGCTGTCCTCTCCAAGGCAGATCTGGACAGTTGCTTTGCCTAAGATGGCAAGAACAGCATCTTTCCATCTCGAGCCAAGAAAGCCGTAAATGGACACACGTTGTCCTGCCTGGGAAGGGATGCTTCTGAAGGCTTCTTGGGGTGCCATCGCCTCTCTTGACGGCTCGTTCCCTTTGGAGTTTGCTTTATGAATGTTTCTGAGTCCACTGGGAAGGCGGGTGGGGAGGAGAGAAGGAGGAAGGAGAGGTAAGAGGTGGGCTGCCTGGGAGTGCTCTCCGGAGGAACATTTTGAGTGTCAGCCCAGAAGGAAGGTTTATTTTAGGAGACACCAGGAATAACATCTTTTATGCTGATATTTTGCAGGACTGATCTGTCTTTATTCCTCCATGAAGGACAGTAAAAGTTCACGATCCTCCTCCATCTTTATAGTTTCTGCCATGCGAACTTGGGTCATACTGTTCATAACAGGAGTGCTGAACGGTCTGGAGCCAAGGGCTCAGGTCCCACTCTTGTCACTCACCTGCAGGTTCTCCTTGGTTCTCAGTTTCCTCATCTGTAAAATGTGAGCATTTATGCCAAGTTGTACATATGTCAATGTAAGTTGTCTTTACGTTGGTAACACTAAAACTCTCAAATTCCATCACTGATTTTAAATCGCTCGCCTCCTGGAAGATGTTGGAAACACACTTCCTGTGAAAGGCTAATTTACAGCCAGGCCAACACAGCTCTGCTTTCTGAGACTGCCCTGAATCATTATTCATTTTTATTTCATGAGAATTGCTCTTATAAACATGCTTTTCCGTTGGTTTCACAGAGCCATTGATGTTGGCATGGCTCGATGGATTTCTTCTGCATTTCCTAAATTTTTGCTCCTAGAAGCCAGTGAGGTTTAAAGCCAGATCCTTGGATCCGTAACATCAGTATCACCTGGTACCCGTGAGCTTGCTAGACATGCAAAAAGCCATGGGCTCAACCCTGACCTACAGAACCTTTGGGAACGGGAGCCAGGAACCTTCTTTCTAGCAAGATATCTAATAAGAGATATGTGACGGAAGTCTGAGAGGCACTGTTTCAGGCATGGAGCAGACAGACCCTGCGATTTTGCCCTTCGCACATGGATAAACCCCAAGCATAGGTTTGCTCCTCAAAGGACTGTACACCCAACAGACCTTGAAATGCCAAGATAGAGGCCTTTCTCCCCGAAGCTGTTGCTGCTGTCAAGGGCCTGAGGGTGTGGAGAGGGCAATGCAGACCTTCTTGGGGTGGAAGGGAGGATGGGCCTCCTTTCCTTGTGGGGTGGCCTGTATCCTCCTCGCCCCCCCGGGCCTGGGCCTCTCAGTCTCCCAGCGATGGCGCCTCTGCTGACTCTGGGAGGAGCTGGGGTGCAGGGGAGCACCCCAGGTCGCCGACACATTGTGACTGGAGGACAAAGGGGCAGAGGGTGTTTCTGAAAGGACCAACATTGGTAGCGTCCCTGCCATTTCTGCGGTGTGGTATTTATTTTGACGTTGGGCCCTGGGCTTGGATTCCCAGCCTTGCGGTGGCGGACAGGCACCGGTGCTGAGTGGGTGCCAGGCCCCGCAGCGAGCAGGGTGCCCCCAGGGTCTGTCTGGAGAGTCTGTCCTAAGTTCAAAGGACGTGTGCGGTTCCTGTTATCATTGCTTATGGGAAAGTTCATCTTGGTGAACCGAAAATAATTACATGTGTTTGTCTGGGGGCTGTGCCCCCACCCGCATCCCAGTTGCCCCTCCTCACAGGGGCATCATGAGGCATTGCTCGGTTTCTCTGGCCTCACCTGGCACTTGCTTGGAACCTGCGTAGGTGCTGGTGGGCTTGCTTCCTGAGTGGGCTTGCTTCCTGAGTGGACACTGGCTCACACAGAGCTAAACACTGCCCAGCAGTGATAGTTTTGACTATGTCGAGTCTTTTCTACTTGAGGAATGCTTTCCGGACTCATTTCTTCCATCCTTCTGTTATCCTTTCGCCATCAACCACAATTTCATGAGGTTGCCCCAGCAACACCCTACATGCGACGTCCAGCCCAGGCGCCAGTGGGGCCGAGACCTTGGCCCGGAGCTGCAACTGCTGAGAGGAAGGGCCACCTTTTGCAAATTTGCATCAAGGTACTACCACCCGTCTCCCCTGACTGGGCACCCACAGCGGTGGGGTGCTCTCTGCCCCGTGTTCAGAGGTGCTGGATGGACTGACTGAATGGACTGTTCTCACTAAGATGCCTGCTTTCATCTTCAAGTGTGAGTGTTGCTAAAATAGAACGCACAGACTTATCCCCCTAACCGGGGGTCCCTTCCCATTTGGGTACCAGGTGCGACGCTGAGCATGCTGGGTTCCTGCGTCTTCACTCCATTAGCATCCGGGAGGCCGGAGCTCTGTGCCTTCATCCTTCACAGCCTCTCCTTCATTTTTCCTCTTGCCCATCTCCCCTCAGGTCCAGTTCCTGTCACCTTGTACCTGCACCTTCTGGCCTCTGGCCTCTCTAGCCTCCAGCCCTCAGCCCACTCACCTTGGGCCCTTCCTGCACGTGGCACTGAACTGAGCTTCTGGAGGTGGTGCTGCGATGGTGGCAGAGGCCCCCCCCCCCGTCAGACACCTGTTAGTATTTCCTGATTGCTTACTACTTACAGTATCTTAGTTGCTGTGACACAGATGCTTGAGAGGGAGTGACCAAAGCAGACATTTATCTCATGGTTCTGGAGGCTGGAAGTCCAAGATTAAGGCGTTGGCGGATTCCGTGTCTGGCCAGGGCCCCTTTCCTAGCTGAGGAGAGCGGTCTGCCCTCGTCTGGTGGAGGGGGCAGGGAGTTCCGCGAGCTCTCTTTTATCTCATTCACGAGGACTCAACCCTTATGCCTTAATCACTTCCCAAAGGCCCACCTCCTAGTACTGTCACCTTGGGACTGAGAATCTCAACATAAGAATTTGGGGACACAGTCAGTCTATAATAGAAAATAAGACTGAACCCCCAAGTTGCCCTTCAAACTCCCAGATGTTGGCTTCAGCCTACCCTGGAGAGGGTGGAGCACCGGTTCACAGCCTGTAGAGTCAAGGTGGCCTATGGCTTATGAGCGAACTGGACAGGCTGGAACACGGGGTGACAAACCAAGTGAAGTAACAGCTTTGCTCATCCTTTCCACGGGTGTGGAGTGCTTATACTCCAGTCTCCAGTACGTAACCCAACTCCTCTTTCACAGCCTAACAAATCCTGTGTCCTTGATCTTTTATGTAATGGCGAACCTTTTTTTTTTTTTAAACTTATCCGTAATATAATTTGATGTAATTGAACCAACTTTTATTGGGAAACCGCTCTCTGTTGGTACCATGTGGAGCCAAGGAAGACGTGGTCCCTCACCTGGGGGCACCTCGAGCCCCTTGGGGAAATAGGATGTGTAAACAATAGATCCCAATGCCCCATGTGACAGCCCCTAAGAAGAACCACTGGCGGCTTCAGGAAGGGGACCTGGCTCTGGCAGGCGGAGTTGGGACACAGCACGCACCAGAGGTGGCTCATACCGTCACCTTTTGAAATGGATTGTTATTGACCCAAAGAATTCATGGGTTACTTCCTGCTCGTGAAAATTTAAGATGTCGCAGATAATGCTGATGTCTTCTTGAGCACCCCCGGCTCGGTCCCCAGTATCTGTGGCCCCGTCCAGAGCCACACTGTAGTAAGTTGGACACGTCTCCATTTATGTACATTTTTCTTGATCCACAGTGAATGGATGGTATTTCCTTGTCACTCTGTGTATTTCTTTCTGTGTCTTGCTTATTCTCATTCAGCCGTGGCTGTTAGAGCTTGATCTGCTGCCTCCTTCTATTTTTTTTTTTTTAGGGCCGCACCTGCAGCATATGGAGGTTCCCAGGCTAGGGGTCTAATCGGAGCTGTAGCTGCCGGCCTACACCACAGCCACAGCAACACCAGATCCGAGCCGCGTCTGCAACCTACACCACAGCTGACGGCAATGCCGGACCCTTAACCCACTGAGCGAGGCCAGGGATCGAACCCGCAACCTCATGGTTCCTAGTCGGATTCGTTAACCACTGCGCCACGACGGGTTAATGTAAGGATGGCACGGCAGGGTATGGATCTATCCCGTGCAGCTCAGCTGCCTTCCCCGCCCCTCCCTGCTCTGCTCTCATCTCAGGTTACTGCATCTCCAGCTCTTTGCCCCTCTGACTTCCAGGCAGGTGTGGCAGGAGGAAGTGCATGAAGGGGGAGAAAGAAAGGCTTATCCTTCCGCTCCCCCTCAGTCCCCGCTCCCGCTGCAGCTTCCCTGGCTGTGCCTCTATTCCTGCTGCAGGCCCCTCCCTTCCGGGCCTGGCTTCTCCCTTTGCCCCACCCTTTACCTTAAGGATGCTGACAGCTTCCTGCTGTTGCTGGGCACGGGGGCGGTGGGTGGGTGGGGTGCCCTACCAGCTCCTTTGGCCTCTAAGCTACTCAGACACTTGTACTAAATTCCCTCCCTTGGGGTACCTGGCTTGGCTTGTTTCCCTCTCTGTTTTAACTCATTTATCTGGATGTCTCAGAGATGATTTTGCTTTGTCGCTCCTCCCCTTGCGTTGGATGCTGGAGTTGTTTTCATTGCTTTGCCCATCACAGATAGTGCTGGAGGTGAACCTCCCTGCACACCGCTCCTCCCTTGGACACACACCTGTGTGTGAGGGACATTTCTCTGGGTGACACTAAGCAGTGGAGCCACTAACTCAGTTACTCAACTTTTCCTGGTGACATCTATTCAGGTTGGTTCTGGATGTCAGACAGGGCTTGTCCCTGCAGTGCCTAATGAGTTACTCTGCCGGAGAGAAGAGATACTAAGTAACTACTGAGTGAATGAATGAATGAATGAATGAATGGATTTCCATTTGCAGGCGGAGCAAACATTGTCTGGCTGACCTCAGATGAAACACTCCCCAGCCTTTTGGCTTAGTTCCACGTGGCCGGCCTACCTTGAACAGAGTCCAAGGGCCCTTTGTCCCGGAAAAGCTGATCCAGGAACCAGAGTCTGTAACTTTGTTCAAGATCCAAACCAGCAGTGCATCCTGGGGCAGTGGTGTGGCTGGTGTAGAAAGAGAGCCACAGAGAGAACTCCTCCTCTTCCCTCTGATGGGGCTTCAGGAACAAGGTGTCTTACTGTGACTTGGGAGAATGTGGTGACTTTGAGGGTGGGCGTGGGTGCTGAGAGCAAGCAGTGTGGGTTCAGACCCCCAAAATAACTCTGGGGAAGCAAGCATCTCGTGCCTGCGGAAGCTTGGGGTCTCCCGCCCTCTCCAGGGAGGCAGTAGGCTGGCCCATGTTTCCTGGTCAGCTTCTCCACTCCAACCCCACCATATTTCTCGGTGAGAAAGAAACAACCTTAAGTTGAGCATCACAGGCTTACTGAAAGGCCAGGAGATGTGACAGAAGGCCCATTGCCAGCGAGGCAGGTGAGGACGGAGGGTCCCTGGGACTGGTGGGCCTGGTAGCTCATGGATGAAGGATTAGAAACCTTTTCACTTTTTAGTTTTTTGAATTGTCTTTTGTTGTTGTTGTTTTTCAGGGCCACACTTGTGGCACATGGAAGTTCCCAGGCTGGGAGTCAAATTGGAGCTGCGGCTGCCGGCCTTACACCACAGCCACAGCAACGCCAGACTCGAGCCACTTTTGCAACTTCCACCACAGCTCATGGCCACGCCGGATCCTTAACCCACTGAGCAAGGCTGGGGATCGAACCCGCATCCTTGTGGATACTAGTCAGGTTCGTTACTGCTGAGCCCCAATGGAAATTCCTTTTAGGGTTTTTAAAAAAAACGTTTATTAAAGTAGAGTTGATTTACAGTGTTCTGATAATTTTCACTATACAACGAAGTGATTCAGTTATCCTTGTACACATTCATTGTTTTTCTGATTCCTTTCCCATATAGATTATTACAGAATATGGGGTGGAGTTTCGCATGCTCTACGCAGGTATTAAAGCTTACTTTTTAAAAAAAGTTGTTGAGCTGTTAGAGTTTCCCCTTTTCTCCTTTAGGCTGTTATTCCCCAGGGCATGACCCCGACTACAGATGCTTCCACATCCTGCAGTTCACTTTAAAAAGGAATGTGAGTTATATGGTGCCTGGAGTGGTGATGATGAGAAATCACAGCAACACGATGGGTGAGCTCCATGGTCATACACACACGTGGCAGCAATCACGCTGTGTCGCCTCTGAGGGAGGATTCTTCACATTTGGAGTTTAGGGGAGTTATGGTTGTGGTGCAGAGGAAATGAATCTGACTCGTTTCCCTGGACGCAGGTTCGATTCCTGGCCTCGCTCAGTGGGTTAAGGATCTGGCGTTGCCATGAGCTGTGGTGTAGGTCGCAGGCATGGCTCAGATCCTGTGTTGCTGTGGCTGTGATGTAGGCTGTGATTCGACCCCTAGCCTGGGAACCTCCATATGACTCAGGTGTGGCCCTAAATAAAAAGCAAAAAAAAATTAGGAGTTTGGGGCTCCTGGAGGTTTCAGGAGCTGCAGATGTCTATTCCTTTCCATTGAAAAGAAAATATTTTTCTGTGGAGGGGCGGTGGGCATGGGCATAGCAACTGTGGTGTCCCCCGATGCTGGCCGGGCAGGGGCGAGGTGGCGCTCAGCAGCGGGTGACATGGTTAGGACTTGGTTACCCAGCAGCACCATCTGCACCTCTCCCCTCTCAGCAGCTGGCCTTCGCCCGCTTTGCCATCTATAAGTCATCCTGCAAAGGGGTTTCGTGAGGGTGTCTGGCGTGGGGTCCCTTTAGAGTCACAGAAATGTGTGTGCTGCGGGGTCCAGCATCTGCTCAGGTCACATGCAAGCTCAGCTTGGCTCCAGTCTCTCTGAGGAGCTGAAAACTGGCAGGGGCGAGGGCAGGCTAGAATTGGGGGTACAGATTCAACGCCCCAGGCATTCTCTTTACCCCATCTCCAGTTCTGTGTCACACACATGTGGTCATTTGCATGAAGTAGTGATGGCCTGGGCGTCGGTGTGTGGCCGAATCCGGTTGGATTGAGACCTGCCCCCTGGAGAGGCAGCTGGGGCCGAGTGGGGGGATGTGAACCATGCGGCTCCCACATGGGCCTCTGGTTTCCTCCCCTTCTCACCGGCCCCTCCTGCCCCCGGCCCAGACCCCACGCTCCCTCCTGGCCTCACCTCGCCTGATTGAAGCCTGGCCCTGAGTTTTGCTTTCCATTGTTTAATTATTTTTGGCTGCACCTGCAGCACAAGGAAGTTCCAGGGATCGAATCCAAGCGGCAGCTGCGACCTATGCCACAGCTGCAGCCACGCCAGTTCAAATCTGTGCCTCTGCAGAGACCTGAGCTCCTGCAGTTGGTTTCTTCACCCACTGAACCACAGCGGGAACTCCAAGTGTTGCTGTCCTTGATTTCACTTGCAGAGCCCAAGCCCCTCTGCCACATCTTCTTGGCTGGCTTTTATTTGCAACCCAAGATGGAAATGATAAGGATTGTTTCAGTGCAGAGACTGCGATTCATTTTGTTACTTTAAAAATTTTTAAATGTATGTATATAATATGTATGTTAAACTTCAATATGTGTATATACACTGAAAAGTGTATTGACCATAAGCGTATAGCTTGTTGCATTTTCACAAACTAAGCAGCAGCTGCCAGATCAAGAAACAGAGCAGGACCTGCACCCCTGAAGCCCCCTCAAGGACCGTCCTAGTCACCCCAAGAGTCACCACTGAGTCAACTTCTAACAGCATAGTTTTGCCTGTTCCTGTAGGTTATTTCATTGTAACCCGTGTGTACATTCTTTTGCTGAATAGTACACGCGTGAGGTCCATCTGCGTCCTTTGGACTGGTTGTAGGCTATCCATTGTTACTGCCGTCGAGTATTTGATTGTGAGAATTGACGGGCATTTGAGTCATTTCCCGTGCTTGTCAGTTGTGAGTCGTGCTGTTCCGAACATTCCCGTACCTGCCTTTCCCCAGCGTGGAACCACGGGGTCTTCGGCTGTGCCCCGTTTGGCTCCTGTTGACCCTCATAAGCAGTTTCCAAAGGGAATGTGCCTCTTGAAAGTGCTGCTTGGGTTTTAAAGCACGATGGGCGTTTGAGTTTGAGCTTTGTGTTTCCATGTGTTGGATTGAAAGGCGTCGTGGACACCGCGTAACCGAGAACAGACACGGATGGAGAAGTCCATATCCATTGGGATGGAAACGTCCTGACACCATGTTGTCCCCTGGTGTGGAGGCAGGGGGTGGCCAGACAAGAGACATGTCAGAGGCACACTGGCTGAAGTGACAGCTGCAGCAGTTACCGTTGCTGTTATTGATCCGTCTTTACTCCCCCGGCTCATCCCCGCCCAGACTTCACGCTCTCCTCCCAGAACGTCTCCAAAAAGGACCTGTATCCCCGTCCCTCACCCACCACCCACGTGCACACGCACACAAACCACATACACACCAGATAGGTGTACACACACACACCATACACATGTACACACTCCCACAAGCCACACACGTGTACACACCCACCCACCTCACACCTGATGTGCACACACACACACTACACATACTCACCACACATACCACACTACACGTGTACACACACACACACACACACACACACACACCTTCCACGTGGGAGGACAGCCCCTGAGGTAGGGATGTGGCCGGGGAGACACAGCGCAGAGAAGGGCGTTAATTAATACAGGAGAAGGCGTGATCCTGATAACCTGAGTCCTTCAGAGAAAAGCTTATTGAAGGGGAGAAACAGTAAGAACGGGTCTTCCCAGAGTCAAGGGGTCTGAGGCAGGAACTGCCGGGAGGCCCTGGGGGAGGGTGACGGGGTGCCTCCCGCCCCCCATGTACCCGCTCAGGGCCCTGGGTCCTGGCCAGGAGGAGGCCCAGGATCTGGACGCCCTGTGTGTCCCCAGCCCTCCTGGGACACTTGTTGGGGACTGCTTCTCGGGCGGTGACCCTCCCCACAGCTGGGTCGCTGCCCTGGGTCCTACACAGAGGCCAACCTGGCCAGGCCTCAGGGTCTTGGCCACAGTGCTCTGCCTCCTGGGGGCCCGCAGGCCATGGGGCCCTGGCCCAGGGCTGGACACAGGGGTGTCCTGGGGGCCACCCGACTGGCCGTGAGCCTGGGGCTGAAAGCTGCCCCTTAGACCCCTTAGACGTGGGGCCCTCCTCCCCATCCTCCGTCTCCTCTCTGCCCTCCCAGGACCTCGGGGGGGGGGACCATCGTTTCACGAGGTGTGAGCATGATGGCTTTTAGTGACCCCTGCTGTTAGGTTCTTCCACCCTCCCGTGTCTTTGCAAATTCTCTTGACCACAGTCCACATCGATAAAGCATTCATCTGTTCACTCCCCGCTGAAAATCGTGCAAGACCCGTGTGACTGCTTTCCAGGGCTTCGGGTCACCCTGCGGTAACCGGAGCTGCCACCTGATTCGATGCGGAGGCCGGTGGCGTTTTCATGGGCCACTGCGGCCCTAAATGGGAGCGGACCCGCAGCTTCTAATTGTTGGGGCCTCAGTACCGCGCCGTCGCTCTGCTCGGCCAGGGCAGCTCTGAAATGTGCGTTTGTGCCGTAAAAGCAGACGTCCTTGTGCTTTCCCAGTTCTAGGCCCTGGGAGCCCCTCTGGTGGTCACGCTCTGGGCCGGGATGGGGGCAGGGGGGCGCTGCCGAACAGCATGTGTGCAAAGTGCCCTCAGGCCCTGGGGAACCAGGAAGGTCCACCGGGCGCTGCCCGCAGTGACTCGCCTCCTTGGGAAGGAGCGGATGATCAGAGTCTGCAGCCTCCTTCCACAGGGTGTCCGGTCTCTCTGGTTGGCAGAGCCAGGGCAAGGAGGGGAGGAGAGGGCCAGGGATGCAGCTAAGCTGGGGTGCAGTCTCTGTTGGGGTCAGCCGATCCCCCGGGGAGCTCCAGAGCTGGCTCTAGCCCTGAGCCTTCCTGTCGGGGGCAAAGAGGCTGCCTTTTACACCCCGAGTCCTCCGCTCACTGGCCCCTGGCAGCCCCTGGCCTGGGGGGGGTGGGGTTACCTGCCAGGTGAGGCAGCTGCTCTGGCGAGGGGGGTAGGTGAGAGCCCTTAGCCACCAACGCTCACAGCATCGGGCAGTGGTTATGGGCGGATGGGGGGTTCGCAAGGTGGAGGGCATCCGGGTACCAGAGGTGAGCACTGCACCGCCCGGGGACCTGGCCAGTGCCGGGCCACTGCCTCTCCCAGCCCCGTCCCTGTGAACAGGGTCCTTCTGGACCTACCACTTGGATAACCCGTCTGTGTGACCCTGCCAGGACCTTGCAGTAGGTTTTAGGAAAGCAAACCAACTGGATCCAAGAAAACCAGACGTATGAGCAACGCCGGGCTTCTGGCACATGGCTGTGAGGATCGGATAAAGGTTTGGGGGCTCTGAAGGCTTGCAGAGCCCATCCTGTCTGAGGCCTGTTGAAGCTGACAGCTGTGTGTTCTTGCCACGTCCGTGGGCTCTGAGCCACCGGGGTCTGTGCAGACGCCGAGCGGGCCTGGAGCCTCCTTTTGGTACAACCAGGACCGTTTCACTGCTACCTTCCCCACCACCCTCGTGCCATCTCCTCTTGGGACCCTCTCCCAGGATGGCCTTGCCCCCCTTCAGGCCATTTCTCTGTTTTCCAGCCTGAAGGTGGGGCTCGACTGGTCTCACTGGAGCAGCAAGAGGAGCAGGCAAGGCAGGTCCAGATCCCCAAAACCTGAGCAAATGCTTGTAGGTGGATTTTCTGAGACTGCCTGGTGGTTTCCCAGGGCCCACGTTGATGAGTGGATAACCGAGACGTATCTGGTCGTGGCTGGTCTCTGTGGGTGGTGATGCAGAGAGAGTGTGCCTTTCCAGCTCTGTCCCTTCTCGGCCCAGATGCTCCTTCCAGACTCAGCCAGTGGCTCTGAATCCAGGGCTTCTGGTACCCTTAGTTCTCGCTGAGGGCAGTTGTGATGGACAGTGAACCACACCCCAGACAATGGGGTCATTTTACTGCAGAATGGCTGCCCTTTGTCTCGCTGGCAAAAGGGTGCTGAGAAATGAATGTTAAGGGCTGTGGAAATACTGAATAATAAGTGAAGTTGATCCCACCAGGCAGCAAGTCCGAAAGCCTCCCTCTCATTGACCTAGTTATACCTTCAAGGTCCCCACACCCGGGCTTTGGAAAAAGTGACTGGCTTAGGCATCTCCCTCTGTCCCATGATGCTATCAGATCTCCACTATAGACCTGCATCTCAGCTGCGAGCTTTAGATTTCGAGAATTAGAACTCAAAGGATTTTTTGGAGAAGGCAGAAAAGGGGGTGACCTGTGGGATTGGGGACGGGTGTCCTGGGGTCCCAGATCCAAGAGGAAGATGAGTTTACAATTTGGGGAGGGGTGGGGAGGGTGGGTGGCGATTTATTCTGGAGCCAGGGCCCTGATGGAGTAAATGAAAACCCTAGTTTTTGTAGGTATTCAGCTTGATTCATTCACCCATTTACTCATGCGTGGAGACAACAAACAGGTGTGGGATGAGGTCAGTTTAGCTGGTGTTATGTACAGCATGTTACATTATATTGTATTACATTGTATTTTATTATATCAGAGTAAAAGAAGAGTAAAAATAAATGAATCAATTTTCGGTTTGAGTTCCCATGGTGGCTCAGCAGCAGTAACAAACAAACCCAACTAGTATCCATGAAGACGCGGGTTCGGTCCCTGGCTTCTCTCAGTGGGTTAAGGATCCGGCATTGCCTTGAGCTGTGGTATAGGTCGCAGACACGGCTTCGATCCTGCATTGCTGTGGCTGCTTTTGTAGGCCGACAACCACAGCTCTGATTCTGCCCCTAACCTGGGAACCTCCATATGCCTTGAGTGTGGCCCTAGAAAAGACCCCCCAAAAAAAATCAGTTTATGAAGTGAGAGGAAAAAACAATAAATAAACACAAAGAGATTAGAAGGAAAGAAATAATAAAAATAAGAGTAAAATCAATGAAGTAGAAAATGAACTGTAATCAATAGAATTACCAAAATCAAAATTTGTTTCTTCATATAGAGCAATAAAATACACAGACTCATTGACATGCCTGGCCAGCACAAATGAATAATATTAGGCATGAAAAGGACTGTACAGATAACAGCTCTAGCGGAGATGAGAGAGAATAAATGACTCTCAGTATATTAGGAAACTCACACGAGGTTAACATTTTTCAAGAAAGATATAATTTAAGAACATGACCGAAAACGAAAGAGAAAACCTGAAGACCTATGTGATATGAAAATGTTTAATCGGTACCTTAAAATACATTTATTCATCTGTTTAAATGCATTAATATAATTTTCCTCATGAACAGATGAAAGAAATGTGATCATCTCCAAAGTTGCAGGAAAATATTTAAAAATTCAAACCTCTTGTCTACCTCTCTCTCAGTTTCTGTCTCCAGCTCTGCAAACCAGCCAGTAAGGAGTATCAAAGCCTGACAATAGATATACAGTCAGTAATTAAGAAACATTCAAAGCGCTTCCTTTAAAATTAGTAATAAACAAAGAGTTTTATTTATCTCTTGTGATCAGCATTTTATCCGAGGATGTAGCTAATTGGTTAAGTCTGGAAAACAGGTCGAAGGTGTCGGCATTCCAATGCAAGGAATAAACTTAGTTACACAATTTATGGTTACCAGAGGGAAAAAGATGGCGGATAAGTTGGGAATTTGGGATTAACAGATACACAGTAGTATGTATAAGATAAATAAACAAGAACCTAGTGTATAGCATACTGTATAGCACAAGGAACTAGATTCAGTCTCTTGTAATAACCTATAAGGGAAGAGAATCTGAATAAGTATATATATATATTTATCTTTATATATATATATATATCTTTATATATGTCTTTATATATTTATATATCTCTGAGTTATTTTTGCTTTATACCTGAAACATCAACTATAGTTCAATTTAAAAAAAGATTGAGTGATACCAAGTTGCAAATCACTTAAAAAATAAACTTGGAGTTCGTGTTGGGGCTCAGCGGATTAAGAACCCGATTGGTATTCATGGAGATGCGGGTTTGATCCCTGCCCTCAGTCTGTGCGTTAAGGATCCAGTGTTGCTGCAAGCTGCATTGTAGGTCGAAGCTGCAGCTCCAATTCGACCCCTAGCCTGAGAACTTTCATATGCCATGGGTGCGGCCCTAAAAAGACAAAAATAAAATAAAATAAACTTAGTTTCAAACACTGATTTTTAATAGACAATTGCAGGTTATTAGCATTAATGAAAAAGTTCTTCCATATTGCTGGCTAGAAAATCGGTATAAGAAATCAGTTTCTTGTCTATGCATCAGCCACATACAAATAGTAAAATATATACCACTTAGAAAGCAAAGCTGACAACCCCCATCAGGCACTGGCTGCCTCTGTGGGGTCTGCCCTGATCAGGTCACCTTCCTACTTCCATGTCTTTATGCCCAGCCTCCTAGCCGTCCTCACCAGGGTTCCTTCCTCAGTTACTGGGCTTAATAGTTTTCTGACTAAAGAACACTGAAAAGAAAAAAAAAAATTTCAGTCCCATTTCTGAAATGTCTTTAGCTGCGTATAGAGTTCTGTGACTTTCTCAGGATACTCTTTCGGAGGCCAGGGTCGAGTGGCCAAGGCAGTCATTTTGTGGATGAAAATATGAGACCCATGGCCACAGAAATGTACATTCCTGGAGACAGAAGGCAGTTCCCAATCCTGTCCAGCACGGTAGCCAAGGGCCACAGGCAGGCAGTCGAGCTCTTTAGACATGGACTGAAAGGTCTGTGAGTGCAAAGCGCCCGCCAGACTTCGAAGACTTGGTTCAAAGACACGAGAACATCTCCTTAATATTATGGTGTTGTGTAATCTGCTGTAATGATAATAATTTTGATACACTGAGTTAAATAAATTGCTAAAATGCATTTCCCTTTTCTTTTTTGCTTAATGTGACTACTAGAAAATTTGTTACACGTGTGGCTTGCATTCGTTCTTTCTGTGGTTGAGCACTGTCCTAGGTTTCTGATTCCTGATCGTGTGGTTTGGGGTTAGGGCTTCATTTTCTCTCAGGTTTTTTTCTCCTTTGTAAATAGGGGTGATAAGTGCCTCATGTGTCTTAGAGAGTTGAGAGCATTCCGTGGGAAAACCCTTTCCCCAAATGGGTACTTGGAACACGGTAAAGCTTTATACCTGCACCAAATGATTTTGTTTCTCGTCTGTCCATTTTTCATTCAGAGGACAGCGTAGTCCCAGAAATAGGAGGGGAAAGAAAAGGTCCTGCAGAAAATTGACCACATTGCTGACATCTTGCCTGTTTATCAGAGGCAGCAATCAGGACCAGCCTCCAGGCAAGGTTTCACTGCTCGTCCGCTTTATGAACTCCTCTTAGAATTCTGTGTGCTTGACACCGTGTCATTCCCATCATGATTGTACGGGACGGTAAAAAGGGCCACACAGCCCTAAAACACTAAGCCGTCTTAACAGACAATGAAAAATGGTGGTGGTTTTGTGGACTTTGAAGGTTTGTGTCACATCATTAAAATCTATCTTACTGTCGGTTGTAAATGAAACATTTATTTAGCATACTTAATTAAAAATATCAAGGATTAAAGTGTTTCATTTCTCTCTTGAGAAACTTCTCGGGAGTCATGGGACCAGTGCTGACCTTCCAGGCTGAGCATCTTTTCTGTGCCTTGGTAAGCCGTCCTTCCACTTTCTGCATTTGGATCAGCTCCCAGCAGTTTATCTCCTGCGCGTTCAGTTCAGTGTTGTGACGTCTCGCTAAGAGTTCCTTCGGGGTGAGGCTTTTCGTCAGCCTCACTGCCTCCGAGACGCCTTCATCCTTGTCGTCAACAACCGCTGCCTTCATTGGTGCTGCTGAGTGTGTTTGCCCGGAGTTCCTCTGGCTGAACCTCTGGGGTCTCTCCAGCCACAGGAGTGTCAGCATCCGCACGCTCGCCCATTTCTCCCGTGGCTCCATTTCTGCTGGGTTCATGTTTCTCTTCCGGGTACCACTTTCCGTCTCTTTGCTGCACTTTCCTCTCGCTGGCCAGGTCCTCCTCCTTCTTCTTCTTTTTAAAAATTTTATTGGAATATAGTTGACTCACAAAGCTGTGTTAGTTTTAAGCGTATGGCAAAGTAAATCAGACACACACATATATACACACACATCCATTCCTTTTCAGATACTTTTCCCGTGTAGGTTATTACACTGCGTTGAGTAAATTTCCCCATGCAATAAGGCAGGTCCTTCTTACCCATCTGTTTTATATATGGTAGCATGTATACCCATCTTGTGGCCCATCATATGCGTTTATCACTGGGAGATGAGGGGAGGGCGGTACCGCTGCATGATTTGTGGTTAGCGTCCCAAGTCAGTGCCGCAGTGACCGATGGTTATGGGCTTTGAGAATGTTACGTGTTGGTCGCTGATGATGGCGTGCATGTACTTTCCATAGCGCTTGTGGACTAGAGCTAGCAGTGAACTTGTGCTTTTAGAGATTCCTCACAGTGCGTGTGTTGCGGTAACGCAAACTGGAACCGTGTTGTTGAGGCACAGGTGTTATTCACCTAAACTGTGGCATCTGAAATTAGTGCCTCTGAGAACTGTGCACAGCGAGGACTTCCTGTTCTCTGCCTGCTCGGAAAGTCATTCCTGGAGGAGAGGCACACCGTGCCCTTGATCTTTGTCTCCCGTCCCTTGTCTGATCCGAAGGGCCACTTTTCCTCTTTGTAGCTCTCAGGCGTTTATCTTGCTGCCATGGCACGTGTGCAGGGGGGATGTGTAGGGGTCAGCGATCCTTTAAGTCATATGGCAACTATGTGCTCCGTATCCGTTTGTGCTAGGCGTTGGGTTAGGCTCTGGCATGTTTGCTGGCAACTGAAGATGCCTTAAATTGCTTTCATTTTTGGTTTTTGGCAGCTAACTTTCCAGCATATTTTCCAAACCATCACTTATACCATGTGCACCAGGTTTTACGGTGACTTCTCACTTGCACAAGTTTCCGCTGTCTTGACTGCCAGGACCCACGTGCTGCAGGAGCATCACGTTCTGGAGATGGGGGTATGGGCCGCGTCTCGGCATGCCAGATGGGACAGTCCCCTTTCTAAATCCAGCAGTCAACCAGTGGACACCATCTCAACTTGCGTAGTTGCTGGTTAATATTCAAAGCATGTGTCATCCAAGCCAGTCACATTTCTCAGCATCTCCTTTCTTTGGTGTTTTTAACTGAGTCGGGGATTGTGGCTCCCCTATTCTAAAGGGTGTGTTATGGTTTATTTAGAATCAAATGGCTTTGCCTGGAGGGTTACATTCCATGGAAAAACTGCTTTAACCAGATGAGAGATGTGGCCAGAGGAGAGGTTTATGATCTTACAACTTAAAATTTTTTTTTTTTAGTCCTTGGGAGATTCTTCACCATTAAAAACACTAAGTAGTTTTGGCAACTAGTGTATTTGTTTAAGAAATCCAAAACACGTTTTATTAAACAGCTCTCTGGCTCCCAGTGGTGAAGGGAACCAAATGCTTATTGAACTAGTAGTGTGCCAGGAGCATTTACGTGTCATCGTGCACAACACCTATCATTGTTTTGTAGAATAGCAACCATTATCTCCATTGATACAGTTGAGGAACCTGAAGCCTAGACAGGTAGATTTAGATGCCCAAGACCTTCAGTGATTAGAGGTGAAATTTGACTTTGTCTGATTGCAGAGTCTTTATACTTTTCTGTGTAGAAATGACTGTAAGTGCCTAGTCTACCAGCCACCTATCTCTCATCCTGGGCCCATTCCAGACATCACCAATTGAGAACCTATTTATTCTCCGGGCTTTATGCCATGCTGCTGCCCATGAAGACGCTGAGTAGTGCTCGGAATGGAAACTCCGTCTCAGCCCCCAGCTGAAAGGTAATGTGATCAGAGGTGTTAGGGGATGTCTGGACTAGGCAGGCACTGGCACAGCCGCTGGTGGGCAGCTTCCAGGACGGTTTGGCTTCTCACTGCTGTTGGGACAAAGGTGTCCCTCCCTCCTTCCAGCATTTTCCCTTTGCTCACTCTTTCTATATTTGGGATATAGAGAGCTAAAGGGCTCCCTGTGGAATAAGCCACAGACAGGAAGAAAAACAATTACGCGTTTAGATCCTGTCCACTGAGTCTGTGTCTTGGTTTGGGTTTCCCTGAAAGGAGACCCCCAGGGAAGGACATGGACACAGGAGGTGAGCCAGACTTGCCCAGGAGAGGGAAAGAGGAAAGTGAGACAAGGAGTAGGGGGCTGATAAAAGTTGCCTTCCTACTCAGAATGCTGCCTTGGACAACTGGGCAACCCTAGCCAGCTGAGCGACTGGAATATGTCTTGGGGCAGGAAGCTGGGATATCAGGCCACCACACCCAGTCTCCTTCTCAGCAGGGGGTGCCGCTCCTGTTCCCTCCTCCTCCTCGCCCTCAGAATGAAATATTCTGTATCTTCAGGGGAGTTGTTCCAGGACCCCCACTGATAGCAGAGTCCGTGGACACTCAAGTCCCTAATATAAAATGGCGTAGCACGGTCAGCCATTCGCATCTGCACCCGCAGATCCAACCAACCCCAGAATCCACAGTTGGTGAATCCACAGATGCGGGGACCTGCAGACACGGAGGGGCGACTGTACTTCTCAGCTGCTTCTGTGCTCATCGGCCTCCACAGATGCTGGAGAAAGCCCTCAGGCAGAGAAGCTGGCGGATGCAGGCCCTGGGTTGGGAGGCTGAGAGGCCACTGCATCAGGACCACGGGGTGGATGAGAGAGGCTGCACATGCGGGGACCACGGGGGCCTGGGGTGGACGGGCTTTCCCAGTGTCTGCTCCAGCTGGCTTCTCTCGGGTGCTTTTCCCAGAGGGTGAGCAGAAAGTTAAGCTGATCCCTCTTTCCTCACTTTAGAAAGTCATCCAGTTTCTCTGTATTTTGAACACCTAACGACGAGGGATATATAGACCCCAGATCGCTTCCCTCTGCGGCCAGGCTACATTCTTAGGGGTTGCAGCCCAGCAAAGTAGATTTGAAATTTATGGTGGCGGCCGATTCCATCAAAGACAGAGTCCTCCTAATAAATTCCTCATTATCTTTTACAACCATCTCGGGCAAGCATTGTTCCTTTCAACACCACGTCAGCCAGAGCGAATGTTACCCCAGACAACCATGAATTCAAGGCGAAAGTGTTTGGGGGCCAACATAACTAGCTCTGAGATGGAGCCAGAGAGTCTCTCACCAAGGGAAGGCGCAGATCTGAGGCGGAGTGAACTCAGATAACCTTCTCATCGAAGAGACCGTCTTTGTGGGAAGCCCCTGAAGTTGTGGGTAGCACAGTCTTTGCCACCAAAGCTTGGAGCAAGAAGCAGCCGAAGCGGTGGTGGTGACAGGGTAACGATGTATTTGTGGTAATAGCCATTAATGAACCCCGACGGCTGATTTTAATCATTGCTGTCATCTCTTGAAATCAGCTAGCTGAGCGAGTGGCTCAGATTCATCTTTCCTAATAGGCAGATATTCAAAAACTGCTCTCTCGTCCCTTTCTGCATCTCCTCTTAGCTTAAAAAAAGCCTAAAATTAGCACAGAGGCACATTTTTTCCAAGACCCCACCCCCTGCCCTTACAGCTTGCCTTGAGTTGTCCTGGTAGATTCTTTTGTCTGTGGCTTTGTCCTCCTGGACTGTGTGAACCAGTCAGGGAAGTCCACATTGCCCAGTCGACACCTTTTTTTTTTCTTTTCTTTTCTTTTTTTTTTAATGGTGCTCTCGTGGTAAACTTCTCAGGATCTTCCAGTGGAGCATCCAGTATGGGGATGCAGAACGAACGTGTTATGATAGCTGTGTGTTACCTTATAAAGAGATGCGTGAAGAGGTGTTCTCCGATTTCACCATCTCATGGGAGCAGCGTGTGCGTTCAGATTCATAGAATCATGCAATAGATACTTCTCAGAGTGAAGCAAGGTCCTGTGGAAACACCTGGACCCATTCCTGGATGCTTGGTCTTCCCACGGGATTAGGCAACAGCGCTGGTCCCAGTATGCCCTCCGGCCGCAGCAGATGGAATGGTATCATGTGTGCACTGCATTCTAGCGTTGGCCCCCGGGGTCCATGGCTTATCTGTGCTTTTCCTGGAGGAGTGGGTGGAGGAGGGAATGGACGAAACTGCACATCCACTGGGTGTCCATCCAGGTGTCCCAGGGTCGGGGTTCTGTCCTGGGAGGTTCAACCCGTGACCCCACATGTTGAGCGTGAATGATCTGCCTCTGCTGGCTTGAGGAATCAGTCCTTTTTAAGGTGTTCTCACTACAGGAGAGGCATGAAATTGTCTCAGCTTCCAGGGTCTGTGGAGGTGTGCCTGGCACGTACTGGTGAATCCCGTACCAAGCGTCACCCTGGCCCAGCCCGAGCGCTCCCCCTGGGGCCTGGACCCTTCTGAGCAGTCACGTCAGATCCTCTGCACTTCCCAGCCCCTTAAGCTGCATCATTTGGCACTTACTTTTTTTTTCAAATGAGCTTTTTAAAATTTATTTTTAATTAAAAAAAAAATTTTTTTTTTGGCTTTTTAGAGCTGCACCCATGACACATGGAGGTTCCCAGGGTAGGGGTGGAATCAGAGCTGCAGCTGCTGGTCTATGCCACAGCCACAGCAATGCAGGATCTGAGTGGCACCTGCAACCTACGCCACAGCCACAGAAATGCCAGATCTGAGCCACGTCTGAGACCTGCACCACAGCTCACAGCAAAGCCAGATCCTTAACCCACTGAGGCCAGGGATTGAACCTGCAACCTCACGGTTCCTAGTCAGATTCATTTCTGCTGCACCATATTGGGACCTCCTTTTTTAAAAATTACAGTTGATTTAGTGTTTCAGGTATATAGCAAAGGGATTCAGTTATACATATATATATTCTTTTTTAGTTTTTTTTTCCATTATAAGGTATCATAAGATATTGAATATAGTTGCTTGTGCCATAAGTAGGTCATTGTAGTTTATTTTATATATAGCAGTGTGTATCTGTTCATCACAAACTCCTAATTTATCCCTTCCCTCCTTTCCCCTTTAGTAACCATAAGTTTGTTTTCTGTCTGTGATTCTCTGCCTGTTTTATAAATAAGTTCATTTGAATCATTTTTTTAGAGTCCACCTATAAGTGATATTCTGTGATACTTATCTTTCTGTGGCATCCACTTTTTTTTTTTTCTTTTTTGGCTACATCCGTGGCACGTGAAGGTCCTGGGCCAGGGATCGAACCTGCCATAGTTTTGACCTGGTCCACAGCTGTGGCAACGCAAGATCCTTAACCCACTGCACCACATGGGAACTTCCTGGCATTCGTTTCTTTAGTGGTCTCATGTGATTAATTTTGAGACATCGGCATCTTGATGAATGGGAACCACATCTCTGCATCCTCCATGGCCTTCTGAGGTCTTGGTACAGGTGCCATCAGCTAGAAGCTGTGTGAAGTCCTGTGTCTCTGCGCCTGGTCCTCCTCACAACCCCCATCAGTCTCTCCCTCTCGTGCCCGTCACCCTGTCGAGTGCCTACCATGGACCCAACCTGGTTTGGCAGGAAGAGGATCCAGGAGAAGGATGTGAAATGTTCTTTTCTTCACAGAGCTTCTGGAATGGGTGGAGAAACAGGGCATTGACATAGGAGGGAAACACAGGGCGTCCCGGAAGTGGGAGAGCAAAGAAGGAAATGGGCCCAAGTGCAGCGAGGGCAGGTGTGGTCACAAAACAGGTGGGGTGCAGGCTGACTACCTCGCCGAGTGTGGTGTGAGTGTGGCTTCAGGGGACAGAATGTGCTGCTTGATAAGCCGGGGTCTTGCCATCATCCTCCCCGGCCAGGCCTAGTGCACTAGGTCTGCATCTACACCATGGGGTCTGGTGAGAGGCAGTAGGGAGCAGTGAGGACTGTGGTGAGCGTGAGGGAGCTTTCCTCGTCCAGAGGTGGGTAGATGTTTTCCTAAGTGCCTGTGGGGTGGGAACTTAGGCTGGTCTTGCCAGGCCTTCTGACTTTTCAAAAAGGCTGAAAATCTGGCTTTTGATAATGAGATTGGGGAACTTGTACATCGCCATATGAGCCGGACTAAACACATCTGCCAATCTCCAGCCGAATTGTGACCTTTGGCCTTTGCTGTCCCAACGTGTCCTCCTGCAGGGTGACCTTGGCCGAGGAGCCTGATAGCCGTCTGCTCTAAGCTGGATGCCAGCCTTCTTGAGTGCCTTTGTCACCCCAG